>JBBGZY010001027.1:0-325000 GCA_037952925.1 Lithobates clamitans | reverse complement strand
GCAAGTCTGCAGTCTCTGACCATCTTTGGTATCATGTCTGCCGTCTCTGACCATCTCTTGTATCATGTCTGCAGTCTCTGACCATCTCTTATATCACGTGCACAGTCTCTGACCATCTTTGGTATCATGGCCATAGTCTTTGACTTTATCCTATTTTGTTTCTGCGGTCTCTGACACTGAATGTTATGTGCAGCCATTTGAGCCCCCCCCCCCACATATTGAGAAAGTTGACCACCACTGCTCTACAGGGTGCCTGCAGAAAACTACAGTCTCACTGGATTACTGCACAGATCTGGAAGAAATACACAAAGCACACTGATGGATGGATTTAGACAATATTTGCTTATTATGTTCAGCTTTAAAGTAGTACTAAAGTCCCCAAACACTTACCTGGCTCCATGTTACCACCACCGGCTCCAGGATCACTCCCCTCACTTCCTAGTTTCACCAGAAAAACCATTCATCAAACTACTGTAAGGAGGAAGTGCTGGTGTGGCTTTCCGGCGCTGTGTCTATACATAGTCTCAATCAGAGAGAGAGAGTCTGAAAGCATGCAGCTTCCCCTGCACTTTAGGAAACCCATAGTGCTTTGTAAATCCTTTGTTATTAGTGAGCCCTGTATTACATGCGTTTCTTTGGAATAAAGATTTAGCATAAAGGGCTTATTTAAACTCGCGGTTGGAGGTTTTTAAAAATGTGCAGTTTAGTCGCGTTTTTAACACCCCCCACCCTCAACTGACCCCTTTAATGGGGAAGTGCAGCAAACACTCTGCAACCTCTTGCAATGCACACGGCTGCAGTGCATTGGTTCTGCAACTGTGGGGTAATATAGGTGGTGAGAAGGCATAGCATAGCTTCCTCAAGGCTTGTCAAGTGCCCCTGAAACACAGACATGGATCGCTTTTTAGAGGCACGGCAGTTTAGAAATAAGTCTAAATTTAACCGAATAGCACAAATAAAATACAAATCTTTTCAAAAACTTTAAAAAACTTAAAGCAGATGTAAAACGTGAACTGAATGACAAGTAGTTTGCTAAAGCTGTCTACTAACCACTTCCAATCGTAGGGCGTCCGTGGAACCGAACGTTGTCACCCTACGACAGGAAGAGCCTGAGGCAAGGACTTTCTTGGCAGGATCGCCAGGGAATATTTTTAAACAAAGGATAAAGTTTTATAACATTGGAAAAGACTTTCGTAATGACATTGTTTTAAAGCTTACACGGGATTTTTGTGACTGGTTTTACATCGATTTTAAGATCCTTCTTTTGCAGATGGCGTAGTAAATACGACACGCGCGTAAATCTTCCAAAACCGACTCGGGACGAAGCTCGTAAATGCCATCAGCCATGCTGGTAAAACGCAAAGGACGCAGGAAGACGCCGAGCGGATGTCAGGAATCGAACAATTCCCCGCCGCGCGGCTCCAGATAATAAAACAGAATTCTGCGCGAGTTCAGCTGCCATAATACAGGGATACGTATCCAAAAAGATCACAAACGGCGGCCACCCGTGCCGAGGCCACCGCCGGGCAACGCTGCAGCATCTGGGACCCTCCGGTCTGCCAAGTATATGAGAATAGATTGAGCGATCGCGGCAAATCCGGCTCTGCCAGATGAACGCCGGACGCCTGCTCCGTTCCCGGCTCTGCTTGCCGTGTCTAGGCTTGTCTTCGGCGGGCTGTGGAGATCATTAGAGAGATAAGAGTAATATTTTATACTCCCCCCCTCTGCTGAGCTGGAGATTATTAAACCTTACATGCAAAGAGACAGAGAAGGGACGCGGCGGGGGCGCAGGATGGCACCGACGTGCGCGGATTAACATATTGATAACTGATGGCTCACAAAATGATCTCCAGCCAACTTGGAGCGCCACGAGCCTCGTTGGCAAACGGGGAAGAGCGTAGGAGCCACGCCACCGTTGACTTGATAAATGAGAATTAATTTATGTGGGGCTGCCTTTGGGCCTTTTGGATCGCCAGTTGCGACCTTGGCCGTGCACCAGGAAAAAAAGAAAAAAAAAAGAAAAAAACAGAATGCATTTTTAAAGAGGATCTGTTTATGACTGGGCAACCACTTTAACATTATGCTTTATGTTCAGGGACGGGACAAGGGGTGGGCAGCAGGAGCGGCTGCCCTGGGCACTGTGGTATCATGTGAGTCGG
This sequence comes from Lithobates clamitans, assembly GCA_037952925.1. NCBI lineage: Eukaryota > Metazoa > Chordata > Amphibia > Anura > Ranidae > Lithobates > Lithobates clamitans. Next base: position 322,841 of record JBBGZY010001027.1, on the reverse strand, counting down.
GGGGCACCACAAGGAGATTGGGGGAGGGATTTGTGTTGGAAGGGGACATTTGGGGGGGTGGCAGGGGGTAAGTATTGTTTTAGGAGGGGAACGAAATATGCGTGGGTGCGAAGAATGGTGATCTAGGGGGGATTTGTGCTGGGAGGGCGGATGGGAAGGGGGGAGAAGATGTGTACTAGGAGGGGAAATTTTAGGGGTTGAGGATTTGTGGGGGGTTGGGGGGATTTCAGCAGGGGGGTGGATTTGTACTGGGAGGAGGGTGAATTTATGCTTAGGGGGTAAGCATGCAGATTAGTGCTTTTTGTGGGGGGGGATTTTTGCTGACACATAATGCTCATACATCTTGGGGGGGGGGCAGTTTGGTATGTTCGCCCCGGGCTCTAGATGACCTTGTCCCGTCACCGCTTATATTATTCTAACTACCCAGGCGTACATAGAGAACAAAATTATCCTAGCAGCAGCATTGCAAGCAGGGCCGCTAATAAGGCAGTACAGCCAGACTGGGCCCGGGCCCCATCAGTTCAAAAGGGGGGCCCGGGCACCTGCCAAGCAGGAGGGCCGGCTTTACTGTCTTATTGTAGACACCAATCCTCTTCTGCTTTCTCCCTGCAGCTCTGCCAGCTTCTCCTCCTCTTCTCCCTCCAGCTGCACTGCAGGGGGCGGATTGGTTCTACCACATGTGCCCCTTCCATCTGCTGTCCGGGCCCCCTGTGTGCCCCCTGTCCCCCACAGAGATTCCGGCTTCCCTCCTCTCCTCTCCTCTCCAGCTGGCAGCTGCTACGGGCACACATTTACTGGCCCCTTCCTTTCCTGAATGTACACAGTGAGCAATCGAAAACCAATCACTCCTGTGTCAATTCATCATCAAAGCATAGTAAACTGTGTTTTCTATGCTTCAGTTCGTGAATGAGCAAGAAGCCTTTGAGTGTTTCCTATTCATTCATCTGTGAAGCTGAGGCTGCAGAGAAAGTGACTAATAAATCTATGTCCTCAGTCACTTAGGGCCGGCATGGGGGGCCTGTCAGGTAAACTGTATGGGGCCCGTTATTTCTAACAGCAGCCCTGATTGCAAGGGTCCCTTTAAGGGCTCATTTACACCTGCAGCCAGGAGGGGCAGTAAAAATAGGCAGTTGAGCAACGCAGGTGGAGGGCTTTACACATGCAACAGCCACTCCAAAAACAATACCCCCTGCTGCGACATGACGAACGTGACCCATTAAAGTGAATATGGGCTGCATTGCCCGGCTGCAACCATATGAAATTCGGGATTTTAAGGGTTAAGGGCAGGCCCACACCAAAATCACACAGGAACGCGCTCCTGTGCAATTCCTCTGCATTCTCCTGCAGTGCAATTTGGCAGACCATTGGTTGGAATAGGCTGCATATAACGCCGGAACACACACATAGTAGTGCAGGCGCTACTTTTGAAAAACGCGCTGCATCAAATCGCATGGCACTGTATTTGCTATCTGCGCTTGGGGTGGTGTTAACAATATATTGGCAACTGCAGCAGATTGCGAAGGCAACGCGTTTTGACTGCAGTGCAGGAAACAGTTCACAGATATGTAATTGCAATTTACACTTAACGAATTGGCTGGAGTTCTGCTTTACTTGGAGCATCGGTAACTATGATACATCTGCAGCCTAACTCTGGAATTCATGCCCCCTCCTTTCCTGAGAAGACCCCCCCAACATTGATGCCCACAACCTGCCCCAAAGCCAAGGATTGCAAGGCACTCCCCTGCTCCTTCCTCCTCCTCCCCCTCCCTTCTACAAGCTAATATACTGACTCCAGACTGCACTGTCCAGTGTTAACTCTTTCCTGTTTCCTGTTGCAGTGCTACCCCTGTAGGGGCCGCTGGTGGTTGTGGTTCGTCTCCCACACTGCACAGCAAGGCACACAAAGTCATATATACATATGGGATGCCCACTTGATTGAAAAAATATTTATAGGGACTGAACTATAAACACTCCGGTATATACAACCTCTTCTCTTTCTCCTCCAGCGCATACACTTGCTTGCAGACTGTCATTCCCAGGACCAGCTAGCATTGATATGGGGACCTGACACTGACTCTGTCAAGCCCAAAGCAAATGCCCTTTGTGGGCAGGGACCGCGGGCAACTATGGTGTAGCAAAACTAGGTAGTTCTTAGTGCTAGCTGTACCACATGTGGCTATTGCTCCCAGTACCACCTCTTCAGGCTCTGCCAGCCCTCCTGGTTGTAGCTGCCTCTTTCAACTGTCCATTCCACCACAGTCCTCCGGAATGGCTCTGCACCCATCCCAGACTGCTCCATTCCAGTCCTTTCAGGCATGCCTCCCAGTCCTCCTGACTGTATGTCCCTCACCAGCCCTCCTGGCTGTTCCTGTTGTGCCTGGAGACTTGCCCAACAGTGTTCTCCCGCTCACCTCTTTTGCTCCCAGTGCCTCCTGTCCAGGACACCTCCGTGTGTCTTGAGAGGGTCCTGTCAGCACCTGAGTCCAGGCCCAAGGTCACCCCCCCTCTCCCAGACTGGGGTGCTCCCTTAAGGGCCACTACAGCCTAACACTCCATCTCCAGCTTCCACCCGAACAACTCCTCCCCAGCCAACCCAAGTTGGGGATTGGTCAGGGCCCTCAGAACACTCCAGGCAGCTCCACCTTACTTCCCCTCCCATCTTTCTAGAAGGTTCCAGCACATTCTAGAAATAGGGAGGAAGTCTCAGTGATGCTGCCTGTGAGTCATCCAGCTCTCCCTGGATTTCTGCCCAACCCAGAACAAAACGCAGACAGGCTTGGCTACCAGACAAGCCTGTATAAATTTACCTCTACAAGAAAAAAAACTATTTACACTTCTAGCCCTAGAGAGTGCTACACTGTGAAGCCTGGAAGTTAAGGGAAGCAGCAATGAGAGAGCAGGAGCCAGCAACATTGGAAATTGTAAACTGCAAGTACTGAGGCTAGAATGTTAGCGAATAGTTGTAATCACCCAAGGAGAATAATAAGAACAATAACACAGGTTCTCCCACAATAGCACAGAGGCTCCCAAACACAGACACAGTTCCATGCACACCGACAATACAGGCTTAGTTTAGTGGATGTCTTTTTAGAATTAATTGCTGAATAACGTGAACAGAAGACGGGTTCAGAGGTTTCAGGATACTCCAAAACGATCATTAGGAGGACAAAGTTCTAGCCCAAATCCTTATAGTAGCAGGCACACAATAAAGTCCCTGTAACGGAATCCGGACACCTTGACTTGGTATCTTCGCCAAGATCCTGCTTCCCAATGCACTGGAACACAAGTTACCAAAAGATCTAGGCAACACTAGTTTTGGAGTAAACCAGAATAAGAACTGTTTATTTGAAAAAGAATACAGGCTTTTATACACTCGAGAAGGAGGTCACTCACCACATTAACAACCCAAAATATCAGACAATGGTTTAGCTAACAAGGTACAGCTGACTCATTGCTAATCCCACCACAGAGGATCCTTAATTAACCACCTGGATGACTCAGGTGTCACATTGCAGGTCAGACTTGCCGACTTCAAGCTAACTACAGACAATACACATTGTCAAAAGTATAAACACAGCAAACCTTCAAACAATAGCAGGAGACCTACTTACAAAAAAGAAAATTATGGCAGGGGGCTCCAGACAGGTGGCTTGCTGATGACATCAACACTATTATTTTTTGATAATGTCCTTTTGCATTACATAAGGGAACATCTTCCGAAATACTTGTAGCTCCCTCAAATGGCAAGGCCCACAGTCGGTAGGCAAGAGGCTAGTATTCAGTCCCCTCCAAAAGCCTCTGTCCGGGGTGAGTATATCACAGTCCCAAACAGGTCTTACTCACAATGTCCCAGGAACTGACTGCCACCCAACTTCCTTAGGAAAATCCTCAGTGAGGGAGATAAAGAATTCTTCTCCAGACCAAGACTTTAGAATAGCCCATACCACCACCAAAAATCCTTTAATAATCCAAAACCACCTTCTGGATCTCTCCTTGCATTGATTGGCTGGGGCATGATAAATATTCATACTGGACATTTGACTCTTCTTGCCCTATATTCTGGAAGCTTCTCCCAGAAGCAGGTGGGAGAAATCAAACACCCAGATAGGAAACCCTGACCAGACAAAAACAATAGATTACTGCTCCACTGATTACAGTGAAGTCAAAAACTACATTCTGCCTAGCAGCCTAACTGGAGGAGAACACTACATAATTTACCGGGGGATGTTTATTTTATTGTGCGTGAGCTATAAAACTGCAGGGGTTTAATACTACTTAAAGGACAGGTCCACTTTAAGAGTAAATAAGGTTACGTGTTAAAAATTGGTGCAGAATTCAGCTTGCTGAAGAAAATGATGTCAAACCCAGAAATGTTCTCCCTGCAATGATCAGAGATTTATCTTCTCCGCACTGTCTAGTTGTACAGATAAGATTATGTCCATTCCCATAAATAAATGCATCGTGATCGGCCAACAAGAAAAATGGAGGGGACTTAATGGAAGCAAGAGCGCAATGGAGTCATGTACTTACCTCTGACAAATGTCACTCTGTTTTTAACATTTCAGTCCTGAATCATATTTTATTTTTTTTTTCACTCCGGCAAGCAATTAACATTTGCTAAATGCCTTTCAAGACATTTTATAAATATGCCGGAGTTTACACCTGTGAATGGAAAAGGAAGAAATGTCTCAGCGGAAGGAGGGGAGCCGAGAGAGGCTTTCAGAGAACGGCAGGGACGTAACATGGAGCAGCTGACCAGAGAGGAAGGATTTCTGCGTGGTCAACACTGGCCCACAACATTTAAGGTGCAAGAACAAACTCCTTGGCGATATTTATTTTTTTATGCATTTACAGCTACATAGTTAGATTGAAAAAAAAAAAAAGACACTAGCCTGACTGGGAACAATCTGAACTTACTACGCTCACTAGTAGATGCCAGAGGAATGAAATTGGTTCAAACCATACAATCAGAATTCCACCTTCCTGCTTCTAAAACTTTTTCAATACTTACATGCAGGGCCGGGACAAGGGGTAAGTAGACGCAGTGGTGTCACTATGGGGGGGGGGGTGGGGTGGAGCACACCCGGGTTCTGTAAACCAATGAATGCTGCGCTATCCACATGCGATCATATGACTGTCACATTCAATATAAATCCCAAAGTATAGTGCTGTGAAGTGCTGCAATCCTAGGTAATAAGTGCCATACAGGCATGTACTGGCCATTGGAACTACCGGGAGTTTCCCAGTGGGCCGATGGCTCAGTGGGCCAGTTTGAGTGACAGCCTGTCAAAGTAATGGCTCCAACAGTATCATAGGAGGCCCCATGATACTCTCCTGTCCCCCCCCCCCACGCTGTCCCCCTCTGTCCTCCATCCTCACTGTGTCCAACAGTGTCCTCCACCCCCCACTGTGTCCAACTGTGTCCTCCACCCCTCACTGTGTCCAACTGTGTCCTCCACCCCCCACGGTGTCCAACTATGTCCTCCACCCCCCCCCATGGTGCCCAACTGTGTCCTCCATCCCCCCTCCCTGTGTCCTCCACCCCCCACTGTGTCCAACTATGTCCTCCACCCCCCCATGGTGTCCAACTGTGTCCTCCATCCTCACTGTGTCCTCCACCCCCCTCCGTATCCTCCACCCCCCACTGTGTCCAACTATGTCCTCCACCCTCCCCATGGTGTCCAACTGTGTCCTCCATCCCCCCACGGTGTCCCTCTGTGTCCTCCACCCCACCCCCCCAACAGTATATATATGTTTTTTGTGCGTGTTTGCAAAATAAAGTGACCCGGCCTGGATGAAGTCCAGGGCCAAATTTTTGTCCCAGTCCAGCCCTGGTGCCATACCATAGCTCCCAACTGTCCCTGATTTCGAGGGACTGTGCCTGATTTGGAGCAATGTCCCTCTGTCCCTCATTCTTCCTCATTTGTCCCTCATTTTGATCTGATCCATATAAATGTATATAAAATGCACTTTTTAAGTATCAAAAAGTGCTTTCCAGTGCTAAACCTTTCATCTGATTTCTAAATTGCTGCATTTGTCAATTCCAAAAGCCAATATAAAGGAATAGTAGTGGTAAAAAAAAGCACTTGTGGGTTTAAAACAATCTTGTTTTTTTGTACAATTCTCCTTTAACGGGGCGTGGCAAGGGGGTGTGTCCTATGCCTGCATACTTTTGCTGATAGGTGACCCATAGGCGTGCGCAGCCTATTGCATTAGGGTGTGCACCCCAAAGCTCAAACACACATGCGTGTGTGTATATACTTTATATATATATAGGACAGTAGGGTAATGGACAGTGTTGGTAGAGCAGTGGACGATGTCAGTAGGGCAGAGATTGGTGGCAGTAGCTTATTTTTATTTATTTTTTTATAATTACTTTTTATTGATTTTTACAATTTAAGAGCTCCATTGAGGGGCTTTGGTTAAATATCAGGGGTCTAAACAGACCCCTATTGTCTAACTCTGGAGACAGAGAAAGGGACTGAGGACAGAGATTCCCCAATCCCTTTCTCTGCAGCCAATCAGCAGGGGGAATTTGCTCAGCACAGGGTGATTAGGGTGTGCCCAGGCACACCTGGCATACCCTGTGCGCACGTCTATGGGTGTCCCTCATTCCCATCTCAAAAAGTTGGAAGGTATGGCCATATATGTAATGAAATCCTATACAATTAGACATTGCAATCTACTACTGTAATGCCAATGATATTCCTATGCGATTAAAAGTTGCAATCTCATGCGATAATGCTGCAATCTGATGCAGCCTAATTACTTCATGTGTTGTGATCCTACGCAGCTGGAAAATTGCAATCTCCTGCTATATTACCACCGATGGTCCTATGCGATTAAGAAATTGCAATCGTGAAAAATGCTGCAGTCCTATGCAGTCAGAGCAACACATGTATTGCGATCCTGTGCAGTTAAAACTTACAGTCTAGTGCTATACTACCAGTGGTAATCCTATTAAAATTGCATGTGCGATAATAGTAAACATATGCAATAATACCAGTAACAATAAAAGTGACTCTTGCAGCTCTATATATAAAGTGCATCCACATTCAGTTACTACTCTAAAAAACACACATGTAACGTGCTTAAAAGTGCTCTGGTGCAAAGCTGGTCCTGCATTAATGTGCCATTAAAAACATAGCATAAAAGTCCATTCCTAATTAGTACTTTCTTCTGCTTCTCATAAAGGTGATAAACAACAGGTGCTCGTGTCCACTCTTGCGCTCCCCCTTTGGTTTATGCGCTCACCTTAGAGAGTGTGACCTCGCACCTAAGCTTGGTCAAAACACGCTTTTAAACCACCTCTGGGTTTGTTGGCAGCATTCAAATCCTTGGCTGGTTACGTGCCCATATGTCCATATAGAAAACAGAGGAAGCTCAATAGTGTAATACCGTTTAAAATTTATTTAAAATATAATAAACAATCTTCCCTATTCATAGGGTACTCACATATTATAGGTGCTATAGTGCACCATCCTGTATGAGCCAGCAATAGTAAAATTGCTGCACTGATGTGTCTTCTCCTATGCTGAGACCTTCAGACCGTCTCACACGCCGTCCTGTCCCCTCCCCAAACACGTGTCGATACCGGGAAATGACGTATCTTCCTCAGGGGGAATTGTGGAGGAATGAAATTGGTTCAAACCATGCAATCAGAATTCCACCTTTCTGTTTCTAAACCTTTTTCAATACTTACATGCAGGGCCGAGACAAGGGGTAAGTAGACACAGTGGTGTCACTATGGGGGAGCGGAGCACACCCGGGTGACACCCGCCAGAGGGGCGACACCATTAAGTCGGAACTTGAGGGGGGTTGGTCTATGTGACACCAGAGATCCCGATGTGAGGGGGGGGTTGGGGTGGTCGAGGTGACACCATGTTTTACAGCACCAGGTAACACCAACCCTAGTGAGGCCACTGAGTAGACATATTCCCAGAAGAAAAACTTCCAAAATATTAATAAATACTTATGGAACACACTCATGGAACCCAGATCACTACACCACTACTTTGATAAAGCTGAGACAAGCCCTCTCCAATTCACAAATCCTGAAAATTCCCTCCCCCCTACTCTCCCTTGACCTTCTTACATCTTTCCTACCCCTAAGTTGAGTACCACAACCAAAACTGCAATCTAGAACCTCAACAAGGTAATGAACAAATTCTCCTGTTTTTTGCTCTCTCTTCATTGCTGCAATACATAACTGCACCTGTACCTTGACCTGTACCTTGACTTTCCTCTTTGTAAACCCAATAAAAATTAAAAAGACAAAAAACGAGCCATTTCGGTTCAACCAATGCAAAAATAATGAATAAATAAATAAATTGAAAACCTACATAAACAGAACCCTATATATATACAGCTGATCCAGAGGCATTTTCCATCGGAATTTCTGTCACACAAAATTTGAGAGCTGGTTCTCAAATTTTTCGACAACAAAATCCAGTGTCGGAAATTCCGATCGTGTGTACACAATTCCGTCGCACAAAGTTCCACGCATGCTTGGAATCAAGCAGAAGAGCAGCACTGGCTATTGAACTTAATTTTTCTCGGCTCGTTGTACGTGTTGTACGTCACCGCGTTCTTGACGTTCAGAATTTCCGACAACATTTGTGTGACCGTGTGTATGCAAGACAAGTTTGAGCCAACATCAGTCGGAAAAAAAAACATGGATTTTGTTGTCGGAAAATCCTATCGTGTGTACAGGGCATTACTGTGAAGAAGCCTTTCTGTATGCAGAGGTTTAACCTCATTTCATTGAGACGCAAAGAGTTTCCCCTTGTCCTTTGCAATCCCCCTAAAGTGAATAAATTTGCACAAAGTTTACTTAAAGGGGTTGTAAACCTTCATGTTTTTTCACCTTAATGCATCCTATGCATTAAGGTGAAAAAACTTCTGTCACTGACTGGCCCCCCAGCCCCCCCTCTTTACTCACCTGAGTCCTGTATTCCCCCGCCGGAGATGCACTCTTCCTCTCCGCCCGGGGTTCTTGGCTCTTGATTGGATAGATTGATAGCAGCGCAGCCATTGGCCCCCACTGCTGTCAATCAAATCCAATGACATGGGCGCTGGGGGGAGGGGGAAGGGCCGAGTCCTACATTCGGTATCTATGGACGCCAAATGCTGGACTGGGGAGCGCACCCGCAAGATAACCCCCAGGGAGAGAGCTTCTCCTAGGGGGTTATCTGATGCGGGGAGGAGCTACCAGCTCCGCCGGGGGACCCCAGAAGTTGAGGATCGGGGCCACTCTGTGCAAAACGAACTGCACAGTGGAGGTAAGTATACCAAGTTTGTTATTTAAAAAAAAAATTCAAAACAAAGCCTTACAATCACTTTAATAGACTATGTTTGTATTTATACATGTTGACCATATGCCCTGTTAATTGCCTTTTCTCAAGGGAGAATATGTTCAGTTCACCTAATATTTCTTCATAGCTGAGCTCCTCCATGCCTTTTATCAGTTTGGTTGCGCTTCTCTGCATATTCCCCAGTTCCTCCTTTTGGTGAGCTGACCATCAAAACTGAGCTGCGTATTCCAGATGAGGTCTCAGTAATGCCTTGTAGAGGGGCAAAATGATGTTCCTTTCTTTGAAGTCCATACCTCTTTTAATTCAAGAAAGTATTTTGCTAGCTTTAGAAACTGCAGCTTGGCATTTCATGTTATTATTATGCTTAGGATCTAGCAGAACACCCAGTTCCTTCTTTGTCACTAGAGGGGAAAATTAGGTAACTCCTAAGTTGCTGGATTTAGGACAACTGACCGTGCATACCTGGTGTTTGAGGGCAAGAACACAGAAGAAGAAGAGGTCTGAGGTTGTAGGGTTTGACTTTGGCTGGAGTGTTTTGAAAACAACTTTTATTGAGCAGCAGAAAGTCGGATAGTCCAAAGGTCTGGAGTATAGAACATAAATGTTCATAGCAAAGAAGACCACCAGTGGTCAACCATGAACTGAGCCTACTTTTAGTGGGATGGTGTAACCGAAGAGTATCCATCCAGAGTACAGGAACCAGACCATTTAAAAACAGGATTCCTCAAAAAGTGGGACTTTAGAGGAACATGAACACTCAAAAAAGTAGAAAATTTATAAAATAAAATACAAATTTATTACAATCAATGAACAGCATGATACAAAAAATAATGAGTAAAACTGAAACACATGATGTGAGAAAAGCAGTCAAAAGACAGACAGCTGGAAGAAGCCCAAATCTACTGTCGGGGAGACAGGGGAAATCCAACGCATCCCAAACAGATGAGGTAAGGGTCTTCTTCAGGGAAAAATGGGCTAGGGACTTAATGAAAACAAACAATCTAGAATATTGATATAAATATAAACATAATTACACACAAAATTCAAAATATTACATAATTCATAAGCTAATCATCTTATTAGTGGCCAGTGTGAGGTGGTTCAGGTCTTTCAAAGAACTTTTGCACTGCAAGATTTAACCCTTAAATCTTAAAGCAATAGCTATGTTTGCTATATTTCAAGGATTTACGTATTTCTGCTAACTGGTTTGTGGGATTGATCTGGCACCTGAGCAGGTGCTCTTTTAGGCCTTGTTTACGCACCTCTCCTTAGGCATGTTTACCTGCATATACTTGGACGACTCTTTTGAGCGTCCATTTGCTTTTGTGCATTAGTTCATGTTTTGCATTAAGATTTATTATTTATTACTCTCTTCTTTCGCATATACCCAGATCCGTGTTGGTTTGCCCCTTGAGATTGCTCCGGCCCCCCTTGTGGGAGGCACGCTCTGGACACGGGGGTTTATGTGGACATGGTTTATCTCCATCTCGCTTTGGCTTTGGCGTCTTAGTTTTCTCTTACTTGTTGAGTTATGATCTCCTTTGTTTGAAACACGCAACACATGAGGTCAGTATTGATAGTTACATCTACGTTTTGTGCTTTTTGTAAAAAATAATTGTAAAGATGATTAGCTTATGAATTATGTAATATTTTGAATTTTGTGTGTAATTATGTTTATGTTTATATCAATATTGTAGATTGTTTGTAGTCATCTGGAAGTCCCTACCCCATTTTTCCCTGAAGAAGACCCTTACCTCATCTGTTGAAACGCATTGGATTTCCCCTGTCTCCCTGATAGTCGATTTGGGCTTCTTCGAGCTGTCTGTCTTGACTGCTTTTCTCACATCATGTGTTTCAGTTTTACTCATTATTTTTTGTATCATGATTTTTGTATTTTTGTTTTTTTTTTGTATTCATTGATTGTAATAAATTGGAATTTTATTTTATAAATTTTCTACTTTTTTGAGTGTTCATGGTCCTCTAGTCCCACTTTTTGAGGAATCCTGTTTTTACATATTGTACTGGGGATGTGGACCTGAACCTCTTTTCTTCCAACTAGTTAGTCAAACATTATTTTGTTCAGGAACCAGACCATTTACGATGTTGGGAATACAATTCAAGAGAAAATGGTAACTTCTGCTATTCTGATTAAATCCAAGATTAAAGTGTTCTCCTAGTGGCATTGTGGTCTCTTTTGTGCCCTTCTGTGTATGGTGTGAAATACCCCTAACACAGCCTTTGTTAACCTTTTTAAAATAGATGATTACTATATCTACAGCCTACAGCAGTGTTTCTCAACTCCAGTCCTCAAGGCGCACCAACAGGTCATGTTTTCAGGATTTCCCTCAGATGAAATGGCTGTGGTAATTACTAAGGCAATGAAACTGATCAAATCACCTGTGCAAAATAGTGGAAATCCTGAAAACATGACCTGTTGGTGCGCCTTGAGGACTGGAGTTGAGAAACACTGGCCTACAGGACATTAGCATAGTGGCTAATGGGAAGAATGCCCCTCACATTGATGGTCAGTGGGAAGAATGTTCCTTACATTGGTGGTCAGTGGGAAGAATGCTCCTTACATTGGTGGTCATTAGGAATAATGTCTTTTATATCAGTGTCCAATGGGAAGGATGTCCCTTACATTGGTTGTCAGTGGGAAGACTGTCCTTTACATTGATGGTCAGTGGGAAGAATACCCATTAGATTGATGGCCAGTGGGAAGAATGTCCCTTACATTGGTGGCCAGTGGGAAGAATGTCCTATATTGGAGGCCAGTGGGAAGAATGTCCCTTACATTGGTGATCAGTGGGAAGAATGTTCCTTACATTGGTGATCAGTGAGAAGAATGTCTCTTATGGGGCGTACACACGGTCGGACTTTTTGTCTACAAAAGTCCAACGGACGCCGACGGACTAAAGCTGGCTGGTAATCCGATCGTGTGTGGGCTTCCCCGGACTTTTCAGCCTCAAGTCCGACGGACTTTAGATTTGAAACATGCTTCAAATCTTTACGTCGTAACTACGACAGACCCCGAAATCCGCTCGTCTGTGTGCTAGTCCGACGGACAAAAACCCACGCTAGGGCACCTATTGGCTACTGGCTATCAACTTCCTTATTTTAGTCCAGTGTACGTCATCACGTACGAATCCGTCGGACTTTTGTGTGGTCGTGTGTAGGCAAGTCCGTTCGTTAGAAAGTCTGCCACAAGTCCGCCGCAAGTCCGCCGAAAGTCCGCCGGAAGTCTGTCGGACAGGCTGTCGGACTTTTGTAGACGAAAAGTCCGACCGTGTGTATGCCCCATAATATTGGTGGTCAGTGGGAAGAATGTTCCTTACATTGGTGATCATTGGGAAGAATGTCCCTTACATTAGTGATCAGTGGGAAGAATGTTCCTTACATTGGTGGTCAGTGGGAAGAATGTTCCTTACATTGGTGATCAGTGGGAAGAATGCCCCTTACATTGGTGATCAGTGAGAAGAATGTTCCTTACATTGGTGATCACTGAGAAGAATGTTCCTTACATTGGTGATCACTGAGAAGAATGTTCCTTACATTGGTGATCAGTGAGAAGAATGTTCCTTACATTGGTGATCAGTGAGAAGAATGTCTCTTACATTGGTGATCAGTGGGAAGTATGTTCCTTACATTGGTGGTCAGTGGGAAGAATGTTCCTTACATTGGTGATCAGTGGGAAGAATGCCCCTTACATTGGTGATCAGTGGGAAGAATGTCCCTTACATTGGTGGTCAGTGCGAAGAATGTACCTTTCATTGGTGATCAGTGGGAAAAATGCCTTTACATTTGTGGCCAGTTGGAAGAATGTACTTTAGTTTGGTAGTCAGTGGGAAGAATGTCCCTTACATTGGTGGTGTCATATCAGTTGTGTCAGTGGTACTCATCTGAAAGGCTCAACATTGTTCACTGCTCAAGTAACTTTGAGTAACCTTTGGAGGAACTCTAAGGTTCCACTGAACCTTGGTTGAGAAGGACTTCCCTAATATATCTAGAACCTAACTGCTAGCAAAGTAGAGAGACAGTTTGTCCTGCTCTCCTACTTATCGGTTTTAGTTATACTGATGCACAGTGAATAAACTGTCTATTTTGGTCTTTTTAACTTCATCTCCAGAGTTTTTTTTTCCTCTATGATGTTTGGCCTTGTTAGTGAGACAATAGTTGACTGAAGTCAGCAAAAAATGATTGGCTTAGGGAAGATGAAGTATTAATCCGTCCTTGCTGACCAGATATTAGCGGGAGGATCTGGTATCGTAAGCAAGACCCCGCATAGAAAATGAGAAAATACTGTAGTTGGTTGCTTTTGTCCTCCAAAAAGAACTCAGTAGCCTGCGTTACAGCAGGACAAGCTCCGTGTTCCCAGTTATCGGGGATTATGGGATGGAATGCAAAGGCAATAAGGAGATAAGATTGAAAACCTTGCAGTAGGGATGAAAGATTCCATACAAAGAAGGAAACCACACACCATCCGTTTTCTTTAACAGTCTTCCTTCTGTAGCCTAAATGTGGCCAGACTGTATTGTGGTTGTTGAATAAGAGTACATGTAGAAGAAGAAAATGTCTGTTTTCTTTTGTTATTCTATCTTGCTTGTGTCCACACTGGGAAACAGAGACAATAAAAGATATATATATATACACACACACACAGTATATCACCCTCCTAGAGAGGTGCTAGGTTTTAGATAGAATTAGTTTGCTTTTTGATAGGTAAATTTAGTTGCCACACTGTAGTCGGTGTGGCTGTAATAGTTTGTAAGGGAAAATCATAATTTGCATAAGTTGCTGATATCAATTAGTCAGGTCTGCTCAATGTGCGCAACTGCTGCCAGTCTGTCTGATAGCTTCCCCTGCAGCTAGAAAGTTTCTGGATGATAGGTGTGCACAGTGGTGGCCGGTGCTAAATATTTCGGGGGACGATCGCCGCAAGCAAACTCCCCCCAAGACGGACAATTGCTGCAAGCAAACTAGCAAACTAAACCCCCCCCGTGCATGGGAGACGAACGGCAGACGATCGCCACAAACACATCCGGGGGAGAGATGAACGGCGGACAGGTGAAGGCGGTGATTGCCGCAAGCACCAGACACCCCCCCCCCCCCGTGCAGCGGCAGAGACTAACCTTATGAGGCAGGGGGGATGAAGAGCCGGCCCATTCTCTTCTCCGTTCTCCTCCGGTGCTGAACAGGACGTGTTCTGAGATACGATTGGCCAGTGTGTCCTGAGACACGATTGGGAGTTCTGAGACTCCCTGGCCAATCGGGTCTCATGAGCTGTTTCCTGACTGGTTGGGAGGAGAATCAGGAAGACAATAGCGAATAATAATTTGTTTTGTCGCACAAGTGGGTGTGCTCGAGGCGCAGTGCTCTGCGCCCCGAGCCCACCGTTTTTTGAAGCCAATTAGAGCCTCTGGCTCAAAAAACAAAACAAAAACCCCATTAGAATCCATGTGTCCGGTGCCCCTGCATGTAGATTAGGGGGCCGGATGCATGGATTCGGAGGGGCGGACGCCCCTGCGCCCTGCATTATGGGCTGCCACTGGGTGTGTAGCTATGCAGATGGCAGCATGAATATTGATACAGCCCTGGCCTATCCCAAAGAGGCAGGCTCTGCTAGCATGTTGGGAGACTGTATTTATTCTGTGAGCACACTGAGCTTGGGGTCTTTTTTCAGGAGAGGATTAGTCCAGCCTGGAGGGCACGCTGCCCTTCTAGGCAATGCTGTTATGTACAGTATACTGTCATGAGGCCTCAGGTGGGTGACTGGGGGGCCAAGATGCTAAGACCCTGGAACTAAAGAGACCTGACGAAACGATCGGACTTTGCTGTGATCGTGTGTAGGCAAGTCCGTTTCGTTGGAACTCCGTCAGAAACTCCGTCGAAAAGTCCTTCGGAGTTCAGTCCGACGAAAAGTCCGGTCGTGTGTACACGGCATAAGTGTTACTTAAAGTGTTACTAAACCCAGGAGCCTGCATTCACTATATCTGGTCTCCCACAGTAAACAGAACATGGAAATGCAATTATGTTAGTAAATATAAACTGCTAAATACCTTTTCTCTTCAGCAGTATATAGTAGTCTTATGAGTTTTATGTCCGACCGAGCACTAGTTAAAGCTTGTAGGAAGAGTTTTCATTCTCCTCTGACTGTCCTATGAGGCTTCATGACCCCTGACTTTCTGTCTGGTCCTGTACTGATCACTTGCCCCCCCCCCCCAAAAAAAAACCTCTCTAGCAATACACATCAAACTGAGCATGTGTAGCGTGTCTCCTAGGGCTCTGTTCTATCAGTAGATGGACTGGGGACAGTGGAAGGGGAGGATCAGAGAAGACAGGATCAAACAGCCTTTTAAATCAATGCATAGAATTAACCCTTTAGGTTTCACAGTGAGTATAACCAGCGTGCTTTACTGCAAATACAGACTGATTTTACGGGTTTAGTAAAACTTTAACTGCTGCAGAGAAAAAAGCTGGTCTCCTGCCCAGCCAGACAGGACTGTGCCATGTGTCAGAGCTGTGTATATCTCAGAACTGGATGAACAAACGCAAAACAATTGGCAGGACAGACAGCTTCCATATTTGTGTTTCATCCGTGTAGCTGCTTGCACGGGGCTCGGTTTTTACATTTTTACCTGTGACCCCACTAGAAAGATTTCCCTTTCCGGATCTATCTGGTTTTACAGCGAGCAGAACATTTTTTCAAATGAAAAAGTGCAAATTCAGGAAGCGAACACACCCATGCACATGTGAGAAGCTGTGTGAAGTCTGGCCGCAGTGGGTTTGCACAAAACTCCAATTAACATAAGCACAGTGGACTCCCTGACTATCGCGGCTGCATTGTTCCTGAATGCCATTAGCAGCTCTGCGGTTGGTTTCACTTGTTGCCTGGAATTGGTCCTTAAAAATTATCATCAATGGTTAAGCACTTATCATTAATAAAATCTTATGAATTCGGTATCATCCCTGCATGGGAGCGTGAGCAGACAGTCATCAGTGTCTATTCTACTAATTAAGATAATTGATGAGATATTTCGCCGGTAGGATCGTTTTTTCTTTAATAACCAGCCTACTCATTATGCCGGTAAAGTATATAAAAGTATAAAATACACTTCTATCCTACAAAACCTCTCTGTTCTGAGTGCCCAGTGGTAGGAATAACTGTGATATCTTTTGACACAGCAACCTCTCTACGATTGTACTCATTATGGTGATTTGAAGATTACATTTTTAAGCCTGAAATCCTGACCTTGCATATGAATATTGTATATTTCCATGTACCCCAAGCAGATGGAGCATGTGGCATCTTTTAATTTATTTTCCTGTTCCTCTGCTGGGAAAAAAAAAAATGTTGTATATAGAGCTCAGTAGCTCAGGCTTATGTTTACACACGGTGAATCACTCAGAACACTGACTCCTCCCCTTCAATTGCTTTCCTGCCTTTCTGTTTAGACAGCTATAAAGAGAGAGAGAGAGCATCTGAAGGCAATCACCTCCTTCCTACCTACTCCAGAGCTTACCACCTCAAATATGGACTTGATTGGATTATGATAATTATTGTTGTGCTCCGCGTGATTGGATCCTACCACACACAACATTTATTATCATCGTTCATTTGAGTCCAGCCATTCTTGAGGGGATGTAACTCAAGCCCTAAAGAAGGAAGAGTGGTGAACCTCTGAAATGCATTGGATTTCTTATTCTACTAAATATCCAACAGAATTTTGTGACCTGTTGGTGTGGCACCCTTGCTACCTACTATATGGTTAGCAAGAAATTTGATATTGTATATATGAGTATTATATGTTTAGTATTATATATTCATACTCAGATTAATAATATATTAAAATAGTAATTGTTACTAAATATGTAAAACAATTCATTCATAAATAATAATAATTATTATTATTTGAAAAAAAAAAAAAAAAAAAAAAATATATATATTATATATATATATATATATATATATATATATATAAAATTAAGGTGCCTTCAAGATTCAGGAACTCAGACTCAATCGATAAGACGAAAAAATGTGCAGGGGGTGAACAATAAAAACAATCTAAGAAAGAAAAGTTGTATATATATATATATATATATATATGTATATATATATATATATATATATATATGTATATATATATATTCATTATTATTAATAGTATATTATATAAAATATTTATTTTATATTAATATATAATATATATATAAATGTAAAATGAAATTTCCTTCAAGATAATAATTATTATTATTTGAAAAAAAAAAAAAAAATATATATATATATATATAAAATTAAGGTGCCTTCAAGATTCAGGAACTCAGACTCAATCGATAAGACAAAAAAAATGTGCAGGGGGTGAAATATAAAAAAAATAAGAAAGAAAAGTTATATATATATATTCATTATTATTAATAATATATTATATAAAATATTTATTTTATATTAATATATAATTATATATATATATATATATATATATATATATATATATATATATATATACACATATACATATATATATATATATATATATATATATATATATATATATATATATATATATATATATATATATATATATAATTTTATTTTCTCATATTTTTTTATTGTTCATCCCCTTCACATTTTTTTGTCTTATTGATTGAGTCCGAGTTCCTGAATCTTGAAGGCAATTTTCTAAATTCTAAGTGTGGTTTCTCAATGTTCCATATACACTCAGTCCTGAAGAAGCAGGATTACTGTGAAACGCGTCAACCGAATATGATACACCATATTGTGATACCTTTTGCTTTCAAATGCATGTCGATTGTAACTAACAAGAATATTTTTTCTTATCCTATATTTCTGTTGGAATTTAACATTGTGTTTATATTAAAAAAAGCACATGTTTTAGCCTAATATTTGTGTGGTTAAATAATAATTCCTGGGTTGCATAATAAAAGTCCCTTACACATTATCTTTAAATATTCTCAATGTTCTGCTATCACAGGACTATAAAAAGTTTTTTGTTTTTTTTTTCCTCCTGCGGATTTTAGGAGCTGAAATGTATCATGCGCTGTTTGTCGGCTGTGTTCTAACCTTGGGGCAAAGTTCCCGTGC
Organism: Lithobates clamitans; assembly: GCA_037952925.1. Taxonomy (NCBI): domain Eukaryota; kingdom Metazoa; phylum Chordata; class Amphibia; order Anura; family Ranidae; genus Lithobates; species Lithobates clamitans. The sequence continues at coordinate 304,427 of JBBGZY010001027.1, read as the reverse complement.
AAGGTAGACTCCTAATTTTATCTCTCTAAAAGCCTGGCGGATTCATTTTTCACTCTCCCGCGCTGGGAAAGCGTCCAGGACTGCGAACGAATTTGTAAGGTGCCGGGCAAGATAATGTCAGCCTTAAAAAACAAAATCGCTGAAAATTGAGTTTCGCCAGCTATAAAACTCAGACATATTAACGGCATCATTCATGTGAGCTCATTAGGGCCGTTACCCAGCATGCACTGGTAGGATGGCAGCAGATGGGCCTCTGACCAATGGAAGAGATGCCGAGCTGGCTGGATCTGGCAGGTAACCGGCATATTTTACGAACTCATTTACTGTTACTTGTGCCAAAGCCTGGAGGGTTTGGTGTTTTCTACACAACCCACTAAATAGGTCTTTAAGGGCATAATAAAAAAAATATATATATCGTTTATGGATCAGCTATATATCTTACCTGCTTGTGTTCTGTAGCTGCTGAGACGAGCATGCCGGGACACATGCTGATGTTGAGGGTTTAGTGAGAGAGACTGCCTGCTAAAGTAACACAATCATTCCTTTTTATTGTAAGAAGAAACATTGTAACTCTTGGCATCAGTCCAGAAATGCAAGAATCCTGAAATACTCATTGTAGTAAATCTAAGCACGCTGCAGGAGATGCCCGCAACAGTACCTCAAGCTCTGTGCGGAGTTCCACACAAGACCGTGGACCACTTACATGTACACAGGGATGGAAATTATGAGAAGACCCGTACTCAGAGTACCATTGCACTGTAATTGCAAGTGTGGAGCTACCCCCCCAATTGATCCCCCCCCCCGGTGGTTGTTTGGACCTATTTCCCCCATTCACAGCATGCATAGCCAGGCGCCAACAGCATTCTTCCTTTGGCTCAAGAATCAGTCTAGGGGTTTCTTTTTGTGTTTTTTTTTTTTTTTATTTATTTATTTTTTTATTAACCACTTCAGCCCCGGAAGGATTTGCCCCCTTCCTGACCAGGCCATTTTTTGCGATACGGCACTGCGTCACTTTAACTGACAAATGCGCGGTTGTGCGATGCTGTACCCAAACAAAATTGATGTCCTTTTTTTTTCCCACAAACAGAGCTTTCTTTTGGTGGTATTTGATCACGTCTGCGGTTTTTATGTTTTGCGCTATAAACAAAAAAAGAGCGACAATTTTGAAAAAAAAAAAAAACACAATGTTTTACTTTTTTATCCCCAAATTAAAAGAAATAAAAATTTCTTCCTCAGTTTAGGCCGATATATATTCTTCTATATATTTTTGATAATAAAAAAAAATCGCAAAAAGCGGATATTGAAACGCAAAAGTTATAGCATCTACAAAATAGGGGATAGATTTATGACATTTTTATTATTATTATTTTTTTTTTACACTAGTAATGACGGCGATATGCGATTTTTATCGGGACTGCGACATTGCGGTGGACAGATCGGACACTTTTGACACTTTTATGGGACCAGTGAGATTTATACAGGGATCAGAGCTAAAAATAGCCACTGATTACTGTATAAATGTCACTGGCAGGGAGTGGGTTAACACTAGGGGAGCGATCAAGGGGTTCAGTACATTTTCTCGGTGTGTTCTAACTGTAGGGGGGATGGGACTGCCTGGGGAATGAGACTGATCAGTGTTCCTATATACTAGGAACACACGATCTGTCTCCTCTCCCCTGCCAGAACGCTTATTTGTGTGTTTACACACACAGATCCTCGTTCTGGCTCTGTCAGGAGCGATCGCGGGTGCCTGGCGGGCATCGCGACCGCCTGGCACGCGCATCGGCTCCTTAGTACCGCGGGGGACGCAGGTGCCGCCCCCTATACCCCTTAAAGCGGCCGCCATACAGCTACGACGATTCGCGCAGGGGAGCCATTCTGCGGCCGTCAAATGATGGCGGGCGGGGGGCAAGCGGTTAAAGAGCAATGAACTTGGATGGGGATAGGGAGCATGGGATTCCCCCGGAACTGTAAAACTTGAACAACTGTGATATTATAGGTTTAAATACCATTATTACCATTACAAGCCGTGGCTTGTCCCCACCCCCTCTCTCTCCTCATTGGCTCACTGGCTGGCCAATTAAAACCACTTTAAGGACTTGCAAATTGTGTTACAAACTCTTGAAATCCTTTTACTTTGTCTGCACTCTCCCAGCAAGGTCCCATATAATCTCTGGCGGCCTGTGACTTGTAATTCACGCACAGTCCTAAGTACTTCATCGTCACCCTTGCAGCACTGGGGTCTTGTACTCACTCAGTCACCAGGATCATCAGTTGCCTCCTGCTGATGTCCTTCCAGGCTCTTCCTAGTGATGAAGATGTAGACTCACACCGCTTTTTGGACAACTTGGGCTCTCTCACACAGCTTCCCACTGGCTCTGGTGAGCTCTCTCCCAGTCCTCTAGAATCTTGGGTTGTTTTGCAATAAGCCCCCCAGATAAGCCTAGCTGGGACCTGGGGGTCTCTTTAGGCTGGCTTCCTTCCCCGCCTTCTATCCCAGGAGGGCAAGGCCCCTCAACAGGGTCTCCTAAGCAGGCTGGACCCAGGGACACTGCCCTACACCCTCATACTGCAAGCTGCCCTTGCTGCACAGGACTCAGGCAATTTATGGACTCTACCCCACCTTCTGGGCACACCTGCCCAGGGATTGGCTAAAGCCTCATAAATATTCAGGCTGCAGTCGCTGCCCTTCCTCCCACTATTAGTTAAAGTGGAACTACACTGCATCTGAGCACCACAAACCAAAAACACTATTTAATCCATTTGTAATATTGAAAGCAAACTCGCCCATCTATCCATGTTTTACTTTGCTTGAAAAACACCCCCCCACGTAGCATTTCTGGCCATCTTGAGGAAGGGCAGAAGATTCATGTAGCATTTACTTTCTAGATTCCATTTGCCCAGGCATGCATGCAGGAGGGTGTGCTTAGCTGAGAAAGCTCCTTCTCCCCTCCTGAAGACTCCTGGGATGTATGACATCATTTGCCTAGGCCTGGAAACCAGGAAGTAACTGAAGCAGCATAAGGAAAAAAATTGTCAATGTTGACCGAGAGGGTGAAGTTAAAGTGGTTGTTAACCCACTATACTATGATCATGCCATCCCCTCTGTTATATAACACTATGTGTCCCTGTGCCTGTGTTATTTAAAAAAAATACAGATTATACCATATATCAGAGCAGCTCCCAGCGCTCATGTGACTCCTCGGCTCTCTCCTCTCCCCTGCTGACAACAGCGGGAGTGCTCGGCCCCGCCCACTATAGCTGTCAGCAGGGGTTTCAAGCAAAATAAAGCATGGATGGATGGGCGAGTTTGCATATCAGAGCGGCTACCGGCGCTCATGTAACTCCTCTGCTCTCTCCTCTCCCAGGCTGGCAGCTATAGTGGGCGGTGCTGAGTACTTCCGCTGATGTCAGCCAGGGGAGAAGGAAGGGGAGAGGAGAGAGAGCCGAAGAGTCACGTGAGCTGCTCTGATATACAGTATAACTGGCATTTATTTTTATGTAACACAGGCACAGGGACACATAGCATATAACAGAGGGGATGGCATGATCGTAGTATAGATATGATTGCACCAGGAGGTGAAGAACGTAGAGTGGACGGCGCTGACAGGCAGGGAGGGGATGGGGGAGAAGGACACAGACACAGGAGAGCAAAGAGCAGGGCTGTGGATGACAGAGGCATGTAAAGTGACCATGGTGTCAGGGCTCAGCAGCCATGATAAACCATGGTCAGTTTACAGGGGGGAGGGTATAACCAGGCAGGATCAGCCAGGTATTTCAGGTGTTACAGGGTGGCAAGTTACACAGCACACTCTGGCCAGTGGAAGTAGAAAATGCCCTGGCATCAATGGAAGTAAACAATGTCCCATCATTGGTATTAGTGGGAGGAATAGTGCTCCATCTTTGGTGTAAGCGGAAGAAATAGTGCCCCATTGTTAGTGTCAGTGGGAAGAATAGTGGCCCATCATTGGTGACAACAGGAGGAATAGTGTCCCATCAGTGGGAAAAATGGTGCCCCATTGCTGGGGTCATTGGTAGGAATAGTGCCCTATTGTTAGTATCAGTGACAGGAATCATGACCCATTGTTGGTGTCAGTGGGGAATAGTGCTCCAAGGACCAGGTAAAGGCAAGCAAAGGGCAACAGTTTGGAGCTCACTGCTTAAGAGCATCAAATTCAGCCAAACCGTTTCAGGGGAAAGGACTCCTCCTCCTCAGGGCTTGAGCAGTGGATGATATTAGAATCACCATGGGATGAAATAGTGTTAGGAAAAGTGCCCTACTGTTGGTATCAGTGGTAAGAATTATGTTCTATTGTTGGTGTCAGTGGGAGGAATAGTACCTCATCATTGGTGACAACGGGAGGAATAGTGCCCCATCATTGGTGTTAGTGGGAGGAATAGTGCCTCATTATTGGTGTCATTGGGAGGAATAGTGCCCCATCATTGGTGTTAGTGGGAGGAATAGTGTCTCATTATTGGTGACAACGGGAGGAATAGTGCCCCACCATTGGTGTTAGTGGGAAGAATAGTGCTCCATTGTTGGTGTCAGTGGAATAGTGTTTCAAGGCCTGGATAAAGGCAACCAAAGGGCCACAGTTTGGAGACCACAGGTTAAGAGCATCCAATACATCTAACACGTTTCAGCCGAAAGGCCTCTTCTTCCTCAGGGCTTGAGTAGTGGATTATATTAGAATCATGGAAAAGAGAACCCTTATTAAGGCTTGATAAAAACTGTAATACCTTAACAGAACTATGAACTATGAACTTCTGGCCAGGTCTTCTACTGAATGTCATCGTTATTCCAATAACATCCAAAGTCTCTTTAAGTCAAACACTTATTTTTTTTTTTATCCTAGCATCCTGTTTTTTTCTGCTGACCTTGTACTCTCCTTCTGCAGATAAACAGGCAGTGTGGGTGCTTACGTTCTCGATGTCATTAGGATTCTTCACGGGGACCCGGAGAATGATTGCTACATCATTCACTCTTATTGATTTCACACGTGTGATTGCTTCATTCATTAATGAAAGGAAGGCCCTCATCATGGCCGGATAATTAAGCCTGTTTGTTTGTGCGATACCTATTTCCTCCTCTGCCGTAATGGAGAGCTAATGTGACACCCCGCGTCATTATTCAACACAGAAAAGACCGGTGCATCCCCCCCGGGTGCGACTAATCCAGCAAATTAGAACCGGCGTCATTACAAATATGTACTTCATTGGGACTAAGTGCGTGAAATGACAATGAGGTCTGTGGAGGGGGGGAAACGGCAGTGATTTAAATGACAAAATTTAATTAGAATTGTTGAAAATTGAAAATGTAAATTGTTCGGCCGGCGCTGAGCGGGCCTACTAATACACGAGTCTAGATAACACGTAAATTATTCAGGTTCAGATTTCCACATAAACACTGACGAAGGGGGAGGGGCAGCGAGCTCCTGAAATGCGTTGGGTTTCTTGTACATTTCTGTTGTGTATAATAAAAGATTTTACTGCACTCACTTTATACCCTCGGCGCTCTCAGGCTTCTCACATTCTTTACATTACACAGTGAAAGGAGTAGATTCCTCAGACAGAGAAGAGGTTTTTTTCGGGAGAGGAGAGGGACATAGGGGAAGGAGCTGAGTCCTGCAGCAGCGCAGAGTATTTCAGGAGAGGGGAGTTAGGTAGAGGAAGGAGAAAAGTCCTCCAGCAGAGCAGAGTATATGAAGACAAGCAAGTGAGAGGAAAGTGTACAGTTCTCCAGCAAAGCAGAGTATTTTGGGAGAGGAGAGATAGATAGAGGAAGGAGCAGAGTCCTCCAGGAAAGCAGAGTATTTCAGGAGAGAAGAGTTATAGAGGAAGGAGCAGAGTCCTCCAGCAGTGCAGAGTATTTCAGGAGAGGAGAGTTATAGAGGAAGGAGCAGAGTCCTCCAGCAGTGCAGAGTATTTCAGGAGAGGAGAGTTATAGAGGAAGGAGCAGATTCCTCCAGCAGAGCAGAGTATTTCAGGAGAGAAGAGTTATAGAGGAAGGAGCAGAGTCCTCCAGCAGTGCAGAGTATTTCAGGAGAGGAGAGTTATAGAGGAAGGAGCAGAGTCCTCCAGCAGTGCAGAGTATTTCAGGAGAGGAGAGTTATAGAGGAAGGAGCAGAGTCCTCCAGCACAGCAGAGTATTTCAGGAGAGGAGAGTTATAGAGGAATGAGCAGAGTCCTCCAGCAGAGCAGAGTATTTCAGGAGAGGAGAGTTATATAGAGGAAGGAGCAGAGTCCTCCAGCAGAGCAGAGTATTTCAGGAGAGGAGAGTTACAGAGGAAGGAGCAGAGTCCTCCAGTGGAGCAGAGTATTTCAGGAGAGGAGAGTTATAGAGGAAGGAGCAGAGTCCTCCAGCAGAGCAGAGTATTTCAGGAGAAGAGAGTTATAGAGGAAGGAGCAGAGTCCTCCAGCAGAGCAGAGTATTTCAGGAGAGGAGAGTTATAGAGGAAGGAGCAGAGTCACCCAGCAGTGCAGAGTATTTCAGGAGAGGAGAGTTAGATAGAGGAAGGAGCAGAGTCTTCTGGCAGAGCAGAGTATTTCAGGAGAGGAGAGTTATAGAGGAAAGAGCAGAGTCCTCCAGCAGAGCAGAGTATTTCAGGAGAGGAGAGTTATAGAAGAAGGAGCAGAGTCCTCCAGCAGAGCAGAGTATTTCAGGAGAGGAGAGTTAAAGAGGAGAGGAGCAGAGTCCTCCAGCAGTGCAGAGTATTTCAGGAGAGGAGAGTTATAGAGGAAGGAGCAGAGTACTCCAGCTGAGCAGAGTATTTCAGGAGAGGAGAGTTATAGAGGAGAGGAGCAGAGTCCTCCAGCAGTGCAGAGTATTTCAGGAGAGGAGAGTTATAGAGGAAGGAGCAGAGTCCTCCAGCAGAGCAGAGTATTTCAGGAGAGGAGAGTTATAGAGGAAGGAGCAGAGTCCTCCAGCAGTGCAGAGTATTTCAGGAGAGAAGAGCACCAATAGTGTGAGGTTCTGTATCTCCATTAGTTGTATCAGTGTATCTACTACTATCAGTGTATCTACTATACTTTGTCTTCCACATTGAACTGAACACTATGTCTCCACAGTTACTCTTCTGCACCTACAGCAAAGTTTCATAAAAAATGGCTGACCCAGCTCCCACCAGCAGAGCTCGGGACTAATGAGCGAGTTGGCCTTCGTTGTTCCGTCACCAGAAGTAGAAAAAGATTTAACAAATAAACCATCATTTTAATGCTTTGCATAAATACTGACAGGCCTCTGGTGATGGGAGAATTGTATTTTTTTTTTTTTGGTCCCGTTTTGTTTAGCGCAGACTTTCATATCCCTTCACCGTTGGAAAACAAAGACGTTGCGAGGGATCCATGATTATTTAATGAAGGCGTCGAAAAGTGACATTCTTCCCTCGCAGTGGTGTAACGCGCTGCTCCGGCACATCGGAGTTCAAAGAAAATCGTTTGTTTGGTAAGCCAGCTTCATGTTTTCGTGATGTCATGTCGGCTATAAGGACACGACGGCGACAATGATAAACGAAACGGAGGCAGAGTGAGTTGTAAATAAGATGAGTAATTGATTTGTGAAAGATCGCTAATCTCAGGATTACTCAGATGTTCTTTTTTTTTCTTCTAATTTTAAAGCCACATCAGCAGGAGGGAGCGTTCCTTAGAGCTGCGGATAATATCCCATACAGCAGAGAGCAGTCACTGTACACTGGACTATGGATGGAGCCTGAAGAAGGGGGTTATCCCCAAAGCTTGCATCTTTACATCATGAAATTGGCCAATAAATAGTATCACGTCAACTCCAAACTTTCAGCTTTACGTAGGACTATGATAGATATTATCTTGATATCTCTGGCCAATATCAACGAGACACAACCAAGACCATCTTACAGAATAGAACTTCCGAAGCCTCGCAGGTACTTCATCTGCCTCCCGTCTCATATACTTCCTTTGCTAGAACTCACAAATTGGCAGTCATGTGACCGTCCTTGACTAAGCTACAACTACGGAAACATCAGAGTTGCTGTTTTCCCATAATTTCTTGCTCTAGTGAATGGATAGGCTGCATTCTCAGTGATGTCACTGGTCTCTAGTGAATGGATAGGCTGCATTCTCAGTGATGTCACCGGTCTCTAGTGAAGGGATAGGCTGCATTCTCATGAGATGTCATCGGTCTCTAGTGAATGGATAGGCTGCATTCTCAGTGATGGCATCGGTCTCTAGTGAATGGATAGGCTGCATTCTCAGTGATGTCATCGGTCTCTAGTGAATGGATAGGCTGAATTCTCAGTGATGTCACCGCTCTCTAGTGAATGGATAGGCTGCATTCTCACTGATGTCACTGGTCTCTAGTGAATGGATAGGCTTCATTCTCAGTGATGTCACTGGTCTCTAGTGAATGGATAGGCTGCATTCTCAGTGATGTCACCGGTCTCTAGTGAATGGATAGGCTTCATTCTCAGTGATGTCACCGGTCTCTAGTGAATGGATAGGCTTCATTCTCAGTGATGTCACAGGTCTCTAGTGAATGGATAGGCTGCATTCTTACTGGTGCCAATAATCTCTAGTGAATAGATAGGCTGCATTCTCAGTGATGTCACGGGCCTCTAGTGCAGTGGCGGCTGGTGTTTTTTTTTTTTTGGGGGGGGGAACAACCCCCCCCCCGCCTGGACATCTCCCCGCCCGCCAGCTGTCTGCTGGTTGGACCAGCACTTACCCCATCTAGGTGGCGGGTATCGGGCAGCCGCTCCTGCGTCCTCTTCTCCATCACGGCGGCTTCCGCCGTGCGTCTCCTCCCCTCTTCCTAGTCGTCCAATAGGTCCACCTGTCCTTTCAGCCAAAAGACCCGCTTCCTGATTGGCCCGGGAGGAGGTTCAGTGTTACAAATAGTGAATATTCATTCGCTATTGTAACACACCTGGGTGGGCTCAGGATCGTATTCTCTGCGCCCCAAGCCCACCATATTTTGAAGCCTATTAGAGCCTCTGGCTCTAATTAGGTGCTTCAAAAAAACACCCCCCTGTTGGAATTCATGCATCTGGGGTCCTGAATAGGGGCCGGACGCATGGATAGGGGGGCGGCGCCCGTGCGCCCTTAATGGACAGGTCGCTACTGCTCTAGTGAAGGGATAGGCTGCATTCTCAGTGACGTCACCGGTCTCTAGTGAATGGATAGGCTGCATTCTCAGTGATGTCACCGGTCTCTAGTGAATGGATAGGCTGCATTCTCAGTGATGTCACTGGTCTCTAGTGAATGGATAGGCTGCATTCTCAGTGATATCACTGGTCTCTAGTGAATGGATAGGCTGCATTCTCAGTGATGTCACTGGTCTCTAGTGAATGGATAGGATGCATTCTCAGTGATGTCACCGTTCTCTAGTGAATGGATAGGCTGCATTCTCAGTGATGTCACCGGTCTCTAGTGAAGGGATAGGCTGCATTCTCAGTGATGTCACCGGTCTCTAGTGAATGGATAGGCTGCATTCTCAGTGATGTCACCGGTCTCTAGTGAATGGATAGGCTGCATTCTCAGTGATGTCACTAGATCCTGAAAGGAAACAGTTTCCAAGCTTTACACTACTGAATATTCATTTGGGTCATGTCTTCAAGCCATAAAACCATTAGGAGTAAAGTCATTATCTGTTTTCCCTGATACGTACAACCTTAGCCATGATTCTCCAGAAGAACGCTTTTTAATCTAAGAACATTACTTCCAGCAAATTCATTTTACTCAACAAATACTTTACAGAAACCAAATAAAAATATCCCCCGACTATTCAATAAAACTCTTTTGTCTCTTGCTAATGCAAAAGCCGTTATTCACTTTGTTTCATATTTTTTATTTTGCATATAACACAAAGGCAATGTGACAGAAAATTCCATTTGCGTGATTAGACACCGGTATGGGTCCTCCATGCTTGATCTGCTTCTATTTCTAATATATGTATGATAACAGTCTAAACTGAATTACAGGCTGAGTTTGACTTTTGACTGGAATTTTTATTAAAGTATGGCTTCGGGGTAGTGTTTAGAAGAGAATATATTATTGTTATGTGTCTATTTTTTCTACTTTCTATAAAAAAAATTTTTCTTCTTTTTCCTCCTTGTTGTGCACCTAGGATTTTTTCTTTTTTTTTTTTGCTTTAGTTCCTTTTGCTTCTAAAGACGAATTTATCAATTATTAACTGAATGGGAAATTCTTAAAAAGAAGCGATGGAATTTGAAATGAATAGGAAAATTCATTTAAGTTAGCCATCACCAATGAAATGTAAGCATCTTCACAAAAAAAAAATCTCACCATCTTTAAAATAAAAGTAATTAATTCCCATTTTTTTCTTGGAAGCTTTGTAGTTTAGATCTGTATCAGATAATTATTTTCTTTTATTCAGCCCTGTGGAAATGCTGCCGGTCATGCGATGACTATACAGGCGTGGAGAGGAATTGGTTTACTGTATTGCGATGAGCTATTATTTTTTTTAGCACTTTTCTTTTTTTTTTTTTTTTTTTTTACGTGACAACCTCTGAACCACTTTTATTCAGAGTCTTGTGGAATTTTGTTTTTATATATTTTTTGGCTTTTCTGGATTAATAATTAAATTTTTATTTGTAGAGATTTGTGAAAATGAACAAAAATATTGCGCTGGTGCAATAAATAAATGCACAATAAAAAAAGCAGAAAAAACACACTATGAGATATTTTTCATAGTCACGATTCATGTAAATCCACTGTGTTGCGCTAATCAATTAAGTATATCAGTAAATTCCAATAGTTGCCAAAGATACCCTCTACGTGTTTCATCATATGTGACTTCCTCCGGGGCATGCATAGGGCGGAGCCACATGCTGATGTCATTGTGCAACCGGAAGTGACCCACAAGTTTGTTTGTATGCCAACCGGAGTTGAATTTTAACGCCCAATCACCCTGTTGATCTTTATAAGTGGCATTTATATTTGAATAAAAGGTAATAATGGCTTTTACGTTTATGTGGAGTGTCTACTCCTGTTTTTATTTCTGAGCATTTTTGGCTGGAGGTGGAGATATACGAGTCACCTCGAGACTATGGGGAGGAGCTGGGGAAATGTGGTTGGTGTGGATCTTCATGGCATATGGTTTTTATGACTTTTCTAATATTAGGGGGGTCATATTTGTTTGGTAAGCCTGCATTTCTGTCCACCTGGTGGAGGTTCAGTGGAGGCTTGTACTCAATATTGGGGGAGTGGCTAACTAACACCACCCTTACCCCCCCCCCCCGGGGGGGAGATGGATGGTGGAGATCAAACCCCCCCCTCCGCAGGAGACGGGCAGAGGGGATCGCCCAAACCAACCCACCCCGAGCCCACCCTTTTTTGAAGCCAATTAGAGCCTCAGGTTCTAACCATTGGAATCCATGCATCCGGCGCCCCACATGTAGATCAGGGGGGGCGGGCGCATGGATTAAGGGCCACCACTGTGGCGGTTCTTGGTCTATCATAAAGTTTGTTAGGTGGAGGATTCTTACCTCATATTGCAGCTGTTTTTTTTATTAATCATCTTCATTGGTTTTGGGACATTTTCTTATCTTTGGAAATTATTTGAATTTACTGATTTACCTATAAAATTAGTGCAACACAGTGGATCTATTTTTACAGATTTGCCGATAACCGCCCATCTTCAAGCTGGTTGCCCTGAGACTTGCTGCCATTGGGCACATGATGGTGGCCATAGTGAACATACAGTACATTGCTGGTCTGTCCAATCAGAGGGATTTTTTTGCCTTCTCATTGCTCGTTGGAGAACCTGTGCAACAATGAGCACCAACAATTTCTTGGGGTGCTGTTCTTGAAGCCTATGGTTCTATTGCTACCTACTGGCTTTGTCCTGTTCAGCAAAATATCACACTAAAGGTTTGTTTAGATTGGCGCCCCCTTTACTGTACCCACTGAAGGAGCCCCCCAGCATGAGGTTTGGACTGAGGGTCCCCTTATACTTTAAACCCCCCCATAATAATACAATTTTTATTTGTAGAGATTTGTCAAAATGAACAAAAAAAATGCACTGGTGCAATAAAATAATGAAATGAAGGAAGAGAGGGCGCACCGACCTAGTGCATTACCACTGATAGCGTTTATTAAAAAAAGACGAAATAGCAAATGAATACTCACAAACGAGCATGAGCATGCTCGTTTGTGAGTATTCACTTGCTATTTTATCTTTTTTTAATAAACGCTATCGGTGGTAATGCACTAGGTCGGTGCGCCCTCTCTTCCTTCTTTTCTTTTTGTAGCCTATGAATACCCAATATTCTGAAGAGGGCTGCAAGATGGCAGATACCACTGAAGCATTTTGGCCTTATCACACATTGAGAATTCAGATACCCGAGCGCAGGAGAGAACCTTTTTTTCGGCAATAAAATAATACACAATAAAAAAAATCAGCAAACACACTGAGATATTTTTCATAGTCACAATTCATAAAAAAGATTCAATGATTTGCGCTAATCAATAAGTATATCAGTAAATTCCAATAGTTGCCAAAGATACACTCTACGCGTTTCATCACATGTGACTTCTTCCAAGGCATGCATAGGGCGGGGCTACATGCTGATGTCATTGTGCAACCGGAAGTGACCCACAAGTTTGTTTGTATGCCAACCGGAGTTGAATTTTAATGCCGAATCACCCTGTTGATGTTTATAAGTGGCATTTATATTTCAAATAAAAGGGAATAATGGCTTTTACGTTATGTGGAGTGTCTACTCTTGTTTTTATTTCTGAGCATTTATGGCTGGAGGTGGAGATATACGAGTCACCTTGAGACTATGGGGAGGAGCGGGGGAAACATGGTTGGTGTGGATCTTCATGGCATATGTTTTTTATGACTTCTCCAATACTAGGTTTGTTTAGATTGGCGTCCCCCGTACTGTACCCACAGAAGAAGGAGCCCCAGTGTGAGGTTTGGACCGAGGGTCCACTTTTACTTTATACCACCCATGCTTGGTACCCCTACACCTTCCCCAATCCCCCCCACACACACACACACACACACTGTGTGCCCCCTACTTAGCTGCCCCTTCATTACAATGGATGGAAGAGATCTGAAGATGAACAACAGCAAAGCTTTATAGGTATGCACTGGTGAGGATTCCAAGGTCTTTTTCCTAATGTGTCTCCTACAGGGGGTGTTTAGATTGGCACCCCCTGTAACCATTGATGTAGTTCCAAAAGAAGGCTCCCCAGCATGAGGTTTGGACTGAGAATTCCCTTTTACTTTACACCCCCCTCAGGCTTGGTACCTCTACACCCCCCCCCCCCACACACACACACACACACACACTGTATGCCCCCTACCTAGCTGTTCCCTTCATTACAATGGATGGGATAGCTGAAGATGATCTGCAGTAAAGCTGTACAGATAAGCACTGATGAGGATTCCATGGTATTTTGCCCAATGTGTCTGTAACAGGGTGTACTTAGATTGGCACCCCCTGTACCCAAAGATGTAGTTACAGAAGAAGGAGCCTCAATATGAGGTTTGGACTGAGGGTCCACTTTTACTTTACACCCCCCCCCCATGACTGGTACCCCTACACCTCCTCTCTGTGTGCCCCCTACCTATCTGCCCCCTTCATTACAATGGACACTGTACAGGTAAGCACTGATGAAGGGTCCATGATCTTTTCTTCAATGACCAAGCTTGTCAAATAATGAAAGTAAACCACCACAAAGGAGCACGTATCCACTTTCCCTCAAGGCTCATGAACTTAATAAAGTAAAAGGTCACAGACACTTAAGCTGCTGCTATTAAAAAAATCTTAATGTACCGGTAATTGATATGCTTAAACCCCCAAAGAGAAGTGTAAACATTAGCAGCGCTATTAAATATGGCTACTAAACTGAAGACATAAACATAATGTACCATCATCCTATCAACTAGAAAATTAGGGGAAGATTTTTGGAGGCAACTATGGACTCTCGTGGTACGGCAAAGACTCACATTAGCAGCGCTAAACACCTTAACTAAGTATAAAGTGTCCAATAATGTTGAAATAATCAAACACAATGTCCTAAATGAACGAAAATAGTCTGTACAGGGTGATATGCCGTGTCCAAGTAGCCAACAGCGCATGGGGGGGGGGGGGGGGGGTGATGATAATAATATTAATCTCTGAATCCCTTCACCACATCCACGTGAAACACCGCTCCCTTCGGATGTTACACTCACCAGAAATCAGGTGAAAATCAGCTTCTAGCTCAACAAATTAGCAGCACTCCTCCTCCGATCACCGGATCATGGTACAGACTACCCTCTTTAGTTCCAGGCTCCAATTCACCAATAATGGATCTTTTTGGACTCCAGACTCCAAGTCGCTCTTGACCTCCAAGCTCCGATTACCCGGCACTGGATCTTTAGATACCAAACTCCAAATAACTGCTAAGGGATCCCCAGTTCATCAGCGATAGTGCCAGAGGGAAGGAAAGGTCTCATAGCGTAATTCAGTTTAAAATCAATTTTTATTGATACCCAAAAGCCCCCTTACATATTGCACTTACAATGTTAAAAACAAAATAAAACATATTACAGACGACCGTCTGCTGCCATGTGAAACTCTCACCGCTACTCAGATTTCAAAGATCGGGGCAATATTCGGGTTGGGTTCCACAAGGATGGACGAGCAGAGTGGCCGTGTAGACATGCTCTTATGACCAACCATGAATGAGTAAGGGCCCCTCCACCAGCCGTGTAACTTCATTGACTACTTCTGCCCCTTCATTGACCACTTCTGCCCCTTCATTGACCACTTCTGCCCCTTCATTGACCACTTCTGCCCCTTCATCGACCACTTCTGCCCCTTCATTGACCACTTCTGCCTCTTCATCGACCACTTCTGCCCCTTCATTGACCACTTCTGCCCCTTCATCGACCACTTCTGCCCTGCATCACGGTTCAACAGCCCCAGGAGCAGACATTGTGCAGATGCACGAGGGCCCTTTGTGATTTAGGGGCCTATTTACACTACATGCACTTTAGGTGGACCTTGTCCTGTGACCTTGCCCTGTGTCACACAGACATTGCATTTTTCTAGGTCTGGTGAAAGGTGGGAGGCATCCTTCATAATCTTCTCTGGTGGTCACCCAAGTAGTGTTGGTCAGTAGAAAAGTAAATAAAAACCCCATGCCAGTTCATTTTTTTTTTTAAAAAAAGGAGTGTATGGCGCAATAAGTGGCGTGTGTACACAGATACAATTGAGTTCAGCAAAAAGTCCATAGGTCCAAGGAGAATGATGCATCTCCTAGTGAACAGGTTAGGAAAGAAGAGGGCACGATCTAAGTGTAGAATAAAACATGTTTATTTGGAGTGAAAGACAATTGGCAACTCACACTGAACAGTTAAAAACACTGGCTCATCACAAGGTTGGTGGAAGTCCTCAGCACAGCAGAGCACCTGGGTCCGGACAAACACAAGAGGTATGCTGGTGGAGTAACATGAAGGAAATGAATGAGTGCTTTAAGTATCACTGCGGTCGGCAGTTGGTCCGTGCATGTGCAGTGTGGGGTCCACCAGAGGCCCCAACTTTTTGATTGAAACTTTTCGCCATAAATCGGCCACAACCAGGTGCTCCTCACAAGATTTCTGACAGAGGAGTGAAAAGAATTATCAGAAGAGTTGTCCGGGAGCCAAGGACCACTTGTGGAGAGCTTCAGAAAGACCTGGAATTAGCAGCTACAATTGTTTCAACGAAAACAATAAGCAATGCTCTCACCCGCCATGGCCTGTATGACCGCTCACCATGGAAGACTCCATTGCTGAAGAAAAAGCATGTTGAAGCTCGTTTAAAGTTTGCTGCACATTTAGACAAGGAAAAAAATTCAGATATGGGCATGGCGCTGTTCCGTGATCTGTGATATCTGTGATATCTTGCTGTATTTACCTCTATTTGATAATGGTGATTAAAAAAAAATTAAAATCTCTAACATGATGCAAAATTGAAATAAAAACGAAATCAAAGTCACATCAACTTGTCATTAATCTGACCATATATGAGATGGTTAAAGTGCTTGTATTAAATAGATAAGGGAAGGGGGGAAAAGAGAAAAAAAATATCTATCTCTATATATATATATATCTATGTGTGTATTTTTTACTTTTATTTTTACATTTACACTGTCACCAATCAGTGTCCCTGATCGCTGCCACACCAGTCATATGGTGATGCTTTACTGCTCCAGTGAAAATAAGTAGAAAAAAAAAAAAGATTATGATAAAAACTAATTTTATTTCGTTACTTCATTTTGCAAAAAAATTGTGCCAAAATATTATAACTTCAAAAAACTTGCCATGCCTCTTGCTAAGCACCTTCACTGCCACACCAGTCATATTATGATGATGTACTGTACTGGTGGTGACAGTATGTAAAAAAAAAAAAATGTGAAAAAAACTTTTTTTTATTCAATTTCATCATTTTCAAAAAAAAATGGGGAGTTTATTGACTGTAATTTATTGACTGTAGAAAAAAAAACGCAGATAAACGCTGATAAACGCTCAAAAACTCAGCTCACCGGCATTATTTGACATTTTGGATACATTGAAAAAATAAATAAAAAATATGTTTTTCCAAAAAAAAAAAAAAAGCTAAAAAACACTAACGCGGAAAAATGCAAAAAAAAAACAAAACGCTAATAATTGCAAAAAAAACGCTATTGCAAAAACGTTGGAAAAGTCACTGCAAATCTACTGCCGTTTTAATAACGTTATTTTAACGTCCAGTGTGCATGAGGCCTAAAAAGTGATTGTAAAGCTTCATCTATTTTTTTTTTTTTTGACAAAAAAGTACAACTTCAAAACACTCGCCATGTCTCTAACTGAATGCCTCAGACTGTCTACTTTCCAAAAAGGGGTCATTTGGGGGATATTTGTACTGTCCTGGCATTTTAGGGCCTCAAGAAGTCCGTACATCAGGACTGATCAATTCTCAAATATTTAGAACCATAGTTTGTTGAAATGTAGCAGAATACATTTTGGCCTAAATTTATGAAGAAAGATTATTTATTTATTTTTATTATTATTCTTTTTTTTTTTAGATTGTGATAGTGTGACAGTCTCATGCTGGCCACACATGGGTCGAATTCTGAACGAACCCTCCCTCGAAAAATCAGAAACCCCCACGCGTCCTGTGACCCGATGGTGCCACCACCGACCTCGAAACTCAACTAGTCAAGCCCCCAACTCCACCCCATGCTGCGACTGAAAAGAAACCCCGCGGCCGGGAATCCTCCTCTCCCTCCAAGTCACAGCTCACACGCATTTCCCCCCTCGGCCGCACCTCCTGCACGATTCACCCATCATTGACCAGAAACTCGTTCCTTCCTCAAAAAAAATACCAACATTCCCCGACCACCCAAAATCTGCACGAAGAAAGATTATTTATTAGCAAAAAATGTTAAACAGAAACTAAGAAAAACCTGTTATTTTTTTCAACATTTTTGGAATTTTTTCATTTATATAGCAAAAAACAAAAAACACAGTGGTGATTAAATACCACCAAAAGAAATCTCTAAAAAAAGATAGAAATTTAATGACTGAAAAATTGACATTCAAAGTGTGGCAGCGCTTAAAGCTGAAAATTAGCCTGAGCAGGAAGGGGGTGAAAGTGCCCGGGATCGAAGTGGTTAACCACTTAAAGACTAGTTGTACTGCGACAGGTTGGCTCTCCTGGGCGAATTGCTGTCATTGTACGTCGGTCGCTTTAAGAGCTCTAGGGGGCACGCGCGTGTCCAGCGGCCGCTATGTCCACCAGTGACCCGCGATCGCTCCTCAGAGAGCCAGAAGGGGGATCTGTCAATGTAAACAGATAGATCCCCATTCTAACAGGGGAGTAGAGAGAGATCTGCTGTTCCTAGTGATTAGGAACAGCGATCTCTCTCCTCCTCCAGTCAGTCCTCTCACCCCACAGTAAGAAACACCTCCCTAGGGAACACATTTAACCCCTTGATCGCCCCCTAGTGTTAACCCCTTCCCCGCCAGTGTCATTTATACTGTAATCAGTGGCTATTTTTTAGCTCTGATCGCTGTATAAATGTCACTGGTCCCAAAAAAGTGCCAAAAGTGTCCGATCTGTCCGCCAAAATGTCGCAGCCCTGCTAAAAATTGCTGATCACCACCATTACTAGTAAAAAAAAAAATAATAATAAAAATGCCAAAAATGTATCCCCTATTTTGTAGACACTATAACTTTTGTGCAAACCAATCAATATACTCTTATTTTTATTTTTTTTTTACCAAAAATATGTAGAAGAATACATATTGGCCTAAACTGATAAAGAAGTTCTTTTTTTTTTACTTTTTTTTATATTTGTTTTAGCAAAAAGTAAATAATATTTTTTTGGTGGTTTTTTTATATTTATTATAGCAAAAAGTTAATAATATTGTGTTTTTTTTTTTTATATATTTTTTTTAGCAAAAAGTAAATAATATTTTTTGGTGTTTTTTTTTTATTTATTATAGCAAAAAGTTATTAATATTGTGGTTTTTTTTTGTTTTGTTTTTTTAAATTGTCGTTTTTTTTTGTTTATAGTGCAAAAAGAAAAACCGCAGAGGTGATCTAATACCACCAAAAGAATTGTGGGGGTAAAAAAAGGACGTCAATTTTATTTGGGTACAGCGTCGCACGGCCGCGCAATTGTCAGTTAAAGCGACGCAGTGTCGTATCACAAAAAATGGCCTGGTCATTAGGGGGGCAAATCCTTCCGGTTCTTAACTCGTTAAATATAGGTACATTTATTTAATTATTTATGTTGTTTCTTTTTTGCAAAAGGTGAGCTGTACTATTGGAATACTCCACCTTCCTCCTCAGTATTTCTTAAAAATCATACTAATGGCAACAACAACACAGCAAAAAGAAGAAACAAAACTAGTAGTTTTGGATGACATTAGGAGAGATTACTACAAAAGTAATTACTGAACTCTGACACACTGAACCCGGGGGAATCCCAAACATGAACCTCGGTGGGTAGGTAGTTCCACCCATTACCGAAGGTGTGATTATCGGTAGACACTTTATTATCTCAGACAAAGACGTCTTCCCTTTGGGAAGAAGATTACAGAAAATTGCATTTATATAGCTAAAAACTTACAGAAACTATTAATCCAATGCAATTGTATTGTCACCAAACACTAACGAAAAGTGAAATGAGTGAAACGTCTGCCATTCGGATTCCTATTTACAGCTGTGAAATACAATAAAAGTCTCCAAGGGGATTTATTGGAAAAAAAAAAAAAATACTATGTAATGCAAACAGTTGACTATTTTGAAAGGTATGGTGGGTTTTGAATTCATTTATGACTCTGAACTCCAGGCAAAAAGGTATACACAGATTTCTGACATTTTTTTAGCAGAGAGTAAAAAATATTGTTTTTTTTTTTTTTTCAAAGTTGTCTTTTTGATTTATAGTGCAAAAAATAAAAAAAAACCCAGAGGTGATCAATTGCGACAGCAAATACTTAAATTATCAAAAATATGGTGTGGATAGTCAGTGGGCACTATGCGGTGTGGATAGTCAGTGGACACTATGGGGTGTGGATAGTCAGTGGGCACTATGCGGTGTGGATAGTCAGTGGACACTATGCGGTGTGGATAGTCAGTGGACACTATGCGGTGTGGATAGTCAGTGGACACTATGTGGTGTGGATAGTCAGTGGGCACTATGCGGTGTGGATAGTCAGTGGGCACTATGTGGTGTGGATAGTCAGTGGGCACTATGCGGTGTGGATAGTCAGTGGGCACTATGTGGTGTGGATAGTCAGTGGACTCTATGCGGTGTGGATAGGCAGTGGGCACTATGCGGTGTGGATAGTCAGTGGGCACTATGCGGTGTGGATAGTCAGTGGACACTATGCGGTGTGGATAGTCAGTGGGCACTATGCGGTGTGGATAGTCAGTGGACACTATGCGGTGTGGATAGTCAGTGGGCACTATGCGGTGTGGATAGTCAGTGGGCACTATGCGGTGTGGATAGTCAGTGGACACTATGCGGTGTGGATAGTCAGTGGGCACTATGCGGTGTGGATAGTCAGTGGACACTATGTGGTGTGGATAGTCAGTGGACACTATGCGGTGTGGATAGTCAGTGGGCACTATGCAGTGTGGATAGTCAGTGGACACTATGCGGTGTGGATAGTCAGTGGACACTATGCGGTGTGGATAGTCAGTGGGCACTATGCGGTGTGGATAGTGATCAGAAAATCGTAAGTAAAATTTCGTCCGACGAACGATCTGCCAATTTTCTGATAGTTAGTATGGTGCTTTGGACAGCCGATTCCGAACTTTCGGACGACGAAAACTGGATGTGCAGACTATAAAATCTTTGTCGTATGTGAACACAATGTCTGATTTTCGTTTTAAGCAGTACGTTTTTCATACGAAAAAAATCATAAGAGCAAGACTACGCATGCTCAGAAATGAAAGAATACCCACTTCCATACCGGGCCTATTCTGGCACTTCTCTCCTATATGTAAAAATCATAATTTTTTTGCTAGAAAATTACTCAGAACCCCCAAACATTATATATATTTTTTTTAAGCAGACACACTAGGGATTAAAATGGCGGTCATTGCAACTTTTTATCGGTATTTGCGCAACAATTTTTCAAACGTGTTTTTTTTTGGAAAAAAAACAGTTTCATGATTTAAAAAATAACAAAAAGTTAGCCCAATTCTTTTATATAATGTGAAAGATGATGTCACGCTGAGTAAATAGATACCCAACATGTCACGCTTTAAAATTGCGCACACTCATGGAATGACGCCAAACTTCAGTACTTAAAAATCTCCATAGGCGACGCTTTAAATTTTTTTTACAGGTTATATGTTTAGAGTTACAGGGGAGGTCTAGTGCTAGAATAGTTGCTTGCACTCTATCGCACGCGGCGATACCTCACATGTGTGGTTTGAACGGCATTTACATACGTGGGCGGGACTAACGTGTGCGTTCGCTTCTAAAGCGTAAGCTACCGGGGACAGGGGCGTTTTAAATTACTTATTTTTTAATTTTATTTTTAATTTTATTTCATTTTTTTATTTTTACTTTCTTTTACAACATTTTTTAAAATTACTTTTATTCCTATAATGCCGTGTACACACAAGCGGACTTTTCGACGGACTAGGTCCGGCGGACCGGACTCCGTCGGACAATTTGACCGTGTGTGGGCTCCAGCTGACTTTTTTTTCCCAAAAGTCCGACGGTCCTAGAAATAAAACATGTTTCAAATCTTTCAGATGGACTCGAGTCCGGTCGAAAAGTCCGCTCGTCTGTGTGCTAGTCCGACGGACAAAAACCAACGCTAGGGCAGCTATTGGCTACTGGCTATGAACTTCCTTATTTTAGTCCGGTTGTACGTCTTACCGTACGAATCCGTCGGACTTTGGTTGATCGTGTGTAGGCAAGTCCGTTCATTCAAAAGTCCATCGAAAAGTCTGTCAAAGTCTGCCAGACCTAGTCCGTTGAAAAGTCCGCCCGTGTGTACACGGCATTACAAGGAATGTAAACATCCCTTGTAATAGGAATCAATCGTGACAGGTCCTCTTTATGGAGAGATGCGGTGTCATTAAGTCCGCGCATCTCTCCTCCAGCCTGGAAAACATGAGATCGGAAAAAAAATCCACGATCACATGCTTACCAGCCGCGATCATGGCTTTGTTTACATCCGCGGCCGGGACGTGACTTCATAACTTTGCGCCCGGGCCTCCAACGGTCATGGAGATTACCGGTGACCATCTGGTCACCGGTCATCTCTATGCTCGTCATCCGGCAGCGGCCGATTCTTTCTCTGGGCCCCCGATAGCCCGGGAGAGCCCGGAGAAGCACCGGATGGCGGCGGGAGCGGGGGGGGGGGGTGTCCCCTCCCGTCGTCTATAAGAACATTCAAGCGGTGGAACTGCCGCTATAATCGTTCTTATGGTGCACAGAATCGCCGGCTGAAAACAAGGATATCTGAATGATGCCTGAAGCTGCACCCGTCATTCAGATATTCCCACTGAAAGTCCAGGACGTCATATGACGTTCTTGGGCGGGAAGTGGATGCTTACAAAACAATTCAACACATTACGTCACTTCTGACGCTGAATTCTGTCGTTCGAGAATTTTCCTATGTTGAGTAACCTCTTCACTTTCGATATGAGACTAGCATGCAACAAAAAAAAACAAAAAAGGAAAATTCGTCCGATAATCTGATCGTGTGTACGAGGCTTTAGACTCCCCCAAAATCATGTGATATGGGAACCTTCCTAAAAACTTCATTCAACTTGTATCCAATCAGACATTCCCTGTACTATAAGACACCATCAAATATTTACTTCTTTGATCTGGTTGGAACCAAAGTTTGAACTGGCGCTTTGCTAAAGAACTTGTGAGATACATTTTACTGCATTATACAATGGAGGATACTCCTAACCCAAGCTGGTATTAAAAAAAGAAGACTTTGAAGACCAGTATGACTTTTCAATGACTCTCCTAGGTGAACGTAAATCCTAAGTCAATGACTGAACAACATTGAACTCGGAGAATCACCATAATGAGCGGTTCATTAGCATTTTTCAGAAGGAGGTTGCAATACGTTCTTAAAGGGAACGCTTCCTTTGTCAGGTTTAGGTTCATAAATAGCACATGTTTCTCTGGAGTCATTGAAAGTGTCAATATAACATTAAAGATTTAGCTCCGTCCTATTAATCAACAGAATTTAATGGAACAAGGTTGCATTAAGCCATCTACTTTTCCATTTATCTTCAGTGGTTTGTTATGCATTCATTAATTACATGTGTTTATATAGAGCCTATAATTTACTTACTGTACATTAACATCAGTCTCTGCCCTCGAGGAGCTTACAATCTAAGGTCCCCATCTCACTTACTAAGGCCAATATAGACAGGAGACAGTTAACCACTTAAGGAGAGCCTCTTTCTGAGATTTGTTGTTTACAATTTAAAATCTTTTTTTTTTTTATTTGCTAGAAATTTACTTAGAACCCCCAAACATTATACATTTTGTTTTTCTAACACCCTAGAGAATAAAATGGCGGTCGTTTCAGTACTTTCTGTCACAACGTATTGGCGCAGCGGTCTTACAAGCGCACTTTTTTTTGGAAAAAATACACTTTTTTTAAATTAAAAAATAAGACAATAGTAAAGTTAGCCCGTTTTTTTTTTTTTTTTATATTGTGAAAGATAATGCTACGCCGAGTAAAAATCTCCATAGGCGATGTTTAAAAAAAAATTCTACAGGTTGCATGTTTTGAGTTACAGAGGAGGTCTAGGGCTAGAATTATTGCTCTCGCTCTACCGATCGCGGTGATACCCCACATGTGTGGTTTGACCACCGTTTTCATATGCAGGCGCTACTCAGGTATGCGATTGCTACTGCGCGCGAGCTCGGCGGGACGGGGCACGTTTAAAAAGTTTTTTTTTTTCTTATTTATTTTACCTTTTATTTTTTATTTTTACACTGTTCTTTTTAAAATAAAAAAATTGTGTCATTTTTATTCCTATTACAAGGAATGTAAACATCCCTTGTAATAGAAAAAAGCGTGACAGGGCCTCTTAAATATGAGATCTGGGGGTCAAAAAGACCTCACATCTCATATTTACACTAAAATGCAATTAACAAAAATGTTGTCATTTGAAAAAATAAAAAGTAAAAAATAGCCCTTTAGGAGCTATAGGCGGAAGTGACGTTTTGAAGTGGCTTCCGCCCTGCAATGATATGGAGATGGATGAGGGCCATCTTCCCCTCACTCGTCTCCATACCCAGCAAAGACAAGGATCCGATTGCCTCCGCCGCTCCGTTAAGCGGCGGAGGGCACTGGAGAGTGAAGGGGGGGGGGCCTCTCCTGCCACCGATAAAAGTGATCTTGTGGCGAATACGCAGCAGAGACCACTATTATCAGAAACCGGACCGCCCACCGAAGAAGAGGATACCGGGGTTATGGCAGCTAGCTTGCATGCAGATAATGTTCTGGCTAGGATTCAAACCGGGGACCCCAGTGCTACAAGGCAGCAATACTAGTCATTAGCATTAGGCCACTGTATGTTTGCCCCAAGTACCGGGATCCACTGTCACGTGGGGGGGGGGATTTCACGCAGCGCTCCTAAACCCGGGGGAGGCACATGATGTACATGTGCGTGATTGTGCCTGCACATGCCACCCCATCGTGGTATATTCTAAGTATATACAATATTGTGGTGAGTCAGCAAGTGGTTAAAGACTAAGTTTTTTGCTTTTTAAAAGTTGTCAGCTACCAATACTGTAATTGCCGACTTTTAAAAAAATCAGGCAGTCACCAGTACCTGGGGTCCAGCAAGGTCTTCCCGCAGTTGGTACTTCTTACCATTGCAGGTCCCTGGTGCCACCATTTTGGATATGCATACATCTGTGGCTTTGCGAATGGTCTTGCAGCCTCCTAGGTGTTGTGTTTTTTTTCCCAGGAGGCTGCAGGAGGGGAGGAGGGTGGGTCAAAAAGACGCCAACCTTGCCTAGGATTGTGGATGTAGGAGTAATTCCAATACAAAATTGATACTTGCTTTCCCTCCTCCCCTAAATAAACCTGTAACTCAGTTACAGGCTGGGGGGAGGGAGAAAACCAGCAGGACTTCCCTTTTGTAAGTGAAGTCCCGCTTTAGAGAAGAATTTCAGGAATGGATATTATTTCAGCTGCGACCAATATAACTATCTATATACCATATCTGTGGGATCCCTCTAGAAGCTGGAAATCACTGTGGTAGGGACCGCTACTACAGTGATCTCCACTAACTTTTGGGTCCCCTGCCAAGCGTCTGTCCTGCTGCATTGTGAACACAGGAGGTTGGATGCTGGGCATGAACACCATTGGGCAGTGTGATGTCAACGCTCCACTCTCTACCTTGTTTACTCAGAGAAAGCTTTGCACCCATTGAGAAAATGCTAATTGATTTCTGAATGGTGCCCTTGACAAAAGACCATCCTCTTGTGTTCAGAATACAAAAGGGCGGCCACTTGGCATAAGACCTGGGGGACAAGTAAAGATCATTGTAGTAGAGGTGTAGTAAGGGTGTCTAGATTTCCAGCTTCTAGAGCAGGGTTTCTCAACCTCCAGAGGTTGCTAGGGGTTCGTTGAGCAATGAACAATTTCTGCCTCTCAGATAAGTTCCCACCGACACCATTGATCTTTTTAGCTATCTGTAAGGGGGTAATTCTTCCCAATGACCACAAGTGTAGGGAGCATTCTTCCTCAACCAGGGTTCCATGGAATCCTAAGGTTCCTCCAGAAGTTGCTAAGGAATCATTGAGCAATGAGCAATTTCTGCCACTCAGATAAGTTCCCACTGACCCTATTGATCTTTTTAGCTATCTGTAAGGGGGTAATACTTCCCGATGACCACAAGTTTCAGGAACATTCTTCCCACTGACCAATCACACTAATGTATCATGAGTTGTAGATATAGTAATTGTTAGCAAGGCTTCCATGAGACCTGAAAGTTATTTCAAGGGTTCCTCTGTGTTGAAAAAAGTTGAGAAGGGCTTATCTAGAGGAATCCCACAGGTATGATATATATGGTTGCTCCAAGCTGGACCAATATATCTATGTAAAAATATCCATACCTGGAATTCTTTTTTAGTAGCTAAAAGTGTAGATTTTCCTTATTGAATGCTGCAACCTATCAGTGATCTAACAACGATGATGTTTCCAGACAGCACCATAAAGTAACTAGTCCGATGGTACAACTCCCACGACTGAGCAGCAGATATGTTGGAAATATGTTAGATGCATACAGCTCATGCATACTTTTATATGTACGTATGTATATATGTAAATGTATACATGTAAATGTCAGCACCTTTATTGGTCTCTACATCCCTTTCGTCAATTTAATGTCTGTCTAGTTAATATTTTATACCTTCCATTGGCTTATGTTCGAATGTTGTCAAGCAATGTACAGAACGTTATCTTTTTAAAAAATTTTTAAAAAAGCGGAATGTTGTTGCAGAACATGGTAGAGAGAATTCTGCTCTAGTTCTCTGATGCATGTGAAGTGACATTTTTTGAAGATTAACAGCAGGGCGAGATGTGTGTGTCTGCTTATCATACACAATTACTGTAACGTTTTATTCAACTGTCTTTTTAGAGAATGCAAAGAGGGCCAGAGATGTGCTGGCAAGGGCTGATTGGAGTGGTGACGTCAGAAAAATATTCTACAGAAAAGACCGGCTCTTTATGAGATGATTGAAGCTGGTTTGCATTTGTAATGGAGGGGAGTACAGTGGCCTTGCAAGACGTGAGTTCTGGTTTTGATCCCCTTCAGGTTCATGATTAGGTCATGATAAATGGAGATGGTTTTCTCTTGCATTGCACTTATCTCCTGGAAGGTAATTGTCTGTTCCATTAGGCTTATTTCTGCTTTTAAAGGGGGTTTCCACTTTTCAAAGGTTGAATGAAGCAATGGGCAGTCAGAGGAAATTATTCATATTGGATGATGATAAAAGCTAAACTTCAATTGCATACGTATATTGGTCCAGCTTGGCTTATTGTAAGTAGGCATTTCCTTGAGGCTTGAGGGCCACTTGATGAATTGGAACGCAGATGGTGGGCCAGGTATTCTTGAGTGTCTTGCATAGAAGCCTTGTCCTCAACTCCACTGGACACCTTTGGAAAGAATTAGAATCCAGATGTTGAGCCACATCTTCAAATCCAACATCAGCACCTCCAAGTTCCTCCATCTTTGTGGTAAGAGTTTGGTGAAGACCATTTTCTGTTCCAGCAATACTGTGCCCCTGTGTATGCAATGCAAGCTCCATAAAGACATGGATTGATTATAGTTTGGTGTGGAGGAACTCAAGTGTCCTGTACAGAGCTATGACCTCAACCCTACTAAACACATTTGGGATGAATTGGAATGCAGCGTGAACCAGGTCTTCTTATCCAATATCGGTACCTCCAAGTTCCTCAGTCTTTGTGGTAACAGTTTGATGAGGACCCTTTTCTGTACCAGCAATACTGTGCTCCTGTGTACAAAGCCGGCTGCATAAAGATGTGGATTGACCAGTTTGGTGTGGAGGAACTCAAGTATATTATACAGAGCCCTGACCTCAACCCTACTGAACACCTTTGGGAAGAATTGGAATGCAGATGGTAAGCCAGGTCTTCTTATCCAACATCAGTACCTCCAAGTTCCTCCATCCAGTAGCCCATCTAGAAGTATGCCTGATGCTGTGGTGGTCTGAATGGTGGTGGTCGGCCTTGCTGCTGGATGGGCTCCAAACAATTCTTAGCTTAAGCGCTTTGGGATCTTTGCACTGTCCAGGCTGGATCCCCCTACCTCCCTGTGACCTGGACTGGATTAAACACATGGAACACCATACTTTTATACTTGACTGTAGGCCATTCCCTCGTATAGGTTTTGTGTCATTTGCTACTGAAAGTTCTTGTCCATTGGATTTCTTCTGAGGAAGAGCAAGTCTCAAAACATCGGGCATGTGGGCATAGTATAATTTGATGTAAAAATAATGCACGCCTCCTTGATCTGGGGTTATTAAGAATTTATTGTTTATGTCACACAGTTTTTTCATGGATCTGTGTTCATATTTCAGATAAGAGACACGCAAACAATTTTTGGCCTGTTTTCTAGGTTTTAACTTTGTAACAATAAAGTTTTATATCGATTTTTACCAAGTTGTGATGGCTCTTTTGTTGCCCTAAAAATCCCTGCCACTCGATTGGTTCTTTTTTAGTTACAATTTATATTCTCTTACAGGCTTCTATTAAAAAAAAAAGACACATACAGATCTCTACAAAGATCCCCCAAATAATATGGAATGCAGGGAAAATTGGCTCATCTCTAATAGGAATAAGCTTGAATATCACAGTGTGGTGTTTCAATTCTAGATTCAGAGACAGAGGCTCTCACCACTTCCAACTCTACCTAAAACTTTAAAGGAAAGCAGAGTTGGGTTTATTCCATTGTTTTAGTAATTCCTGTAGCTACTAGGCTAAACAAAGCTCACAGTTTTTATAAAGGATCGACAAAGGGGCAGAACGCGTGGCGATAATAGTTTGAGGATATGGCTCCTTATTAAGGCAACTCTAGCTAAAAGGGAGGAATCGGCTTCCTCTGATAATGCTCCATCCACCTGTGGAGCTCTGAAGCCTACAAATAGCATCGGGAATGTGTTTTGGCAGCTATATTACGGATTTTGTGCAAACTCACTATATATTATGTCCCACAGGAGCCTGAGAAACAAAGAGGAATTTAGATGAATTGCTGACAACGCTCTTGAACAAATTCATATTTCTTCGGCACGACAAAATTGTTCCCTTTTCCAAAAAAAATAAGAAGGAATGAAAAGGCTTTTTCGGCTTTGACTGCAGAGGTATCCGGAGTGCGAGCTCCGTCCACACCTCACCGGGAACACATCCCGCCATGAGAACGGCCAATACCGCCGGGAAATTAGGAATAACGAGATTACAAATCAGGTACAGATAAAGGCTTTTAAAGTGTAAAAATTTTTGATTGTGAAAAAGAAACAATCCCTTTAAGTCTATTCTGGCCCCACATTTGGTAAAGGTTTTTAACAGTTGCCTTGCTTAGGGGGTGCTTTCCCCTTCCATGCGGGACTTGGCTGTGATTCTTCTTTCAAAAGGTAAAGATCCTTCGATGATTGAGAATTGGCGCCCCATCAGCCTTCTCAATGTCGATAGAAAGGTGCTGGCAAAGATATTTTTCTGAGACCTATCGTCAGTAGCAGATTCTTTGCTTTCTCGCCATCAGCACTGTTCAGTCCAGGGTAGGAGATCCCTCACAGCAGTTTTAGCTGTCCGGGAGGCCTTGGAGTGATGCAGGGCTGCAGGTTGGGGAAAGTATTTGCTGACATGGATCAGGCAAAGGCTTTTGATCGTGTTAACCATGAGTACCTGTGATTGCTCCTTAGTAAGTACGGTCTGCTGGGTGGTTTTATTGATTGGTTGAAAGTCTTGTATAAGGGGGCAGAAAGTTTTCCTCTTGTTAATGGTTGGGTTGGGCAGTCCTTTGAGGTTGGCTCTGGGGTGTGTCAGGGTTGTCCCCTGAGTCCCCTGCTCTATGTGTTTGCAATCGATCCCTTCATCAGGAGACTAGAGAGCAGCATGTTGTGTGGGGTACCAGTGGCGCTCCCGGGTGAGCCACCATTGAGGCCTATGCGGACAATGTGTCAGTTATTTTCACTGGGATGGATGAAGCAGA
The DNA here is from genome assembly GCA_037952925.1 of Lithobates clamitans. Lineage (NCBI taxonomy): Eukaryota > Metazoa > Chordata > Amphibia > Anura > Ranidae > Lithobates > Lithobates clamitans. The sequence goes on along the minus strand of JBBGZY010001027.1, from coordinate 275,226 downwards.
GGAGATGGTCTCTCTGACATCACGTTACTCTGAAGCATCTGGCTCCAAGATCAATCAGGAAAAGAGTGAAGTTTTCTGAATGGGAAAGGAAGGTGAGGGGTTTGATCTCCTGGACACCTTTCCAGTGCCCCAGGAAAAAATTAAGATACTAGGCATTGAATTTGGACCTGGCAATTATGGCCTCAAAAACTGCGAAGGCAGACTGGAAATTGCCAATACTAAAGGTGGTCAGCTCATAGAGATGGAAGTTATCTCTGAGGGAAAGGGTTGATCTGATTAAGACTTACCTGATTTTGATCTTCTTGTATGTCAGCTTTGTCTGCATCTTGCCAGTGTCTCTCTATGCTAGGGTCAGTAGTGTGTTCTTCCAGATGTTGTGGGGGAACAGACTGAACCCCATCAAGAGGAAGGTCACCTATCTATCCAGGAGGGAGAGTGGCTTAGGTATGGTCAACCCAGTTCTTTTCTTTTTGCTGTTTAACATTGGTAATATGCTTGCAGTGGAAACTCCTGGATGGGTAGGCATATTTAAATCTTGGTTTAAACCTTTTCTACGACTTTGGGAAGGAAGTGGCCAAGTGATGGGTTATCGTGGTCAGCTACCAGCCTATGTTGCCTGAAGTTACTGCGGCAGTGACGATTGCCGGCTGAAGATCTCAGGTTCAGAGGAAAGTCCTTATGTGTCGAGTCTTGAGTGAAGTCTTTCATGACCCACTGGTCTTGCCCAGGGATTGCCCAGGCCCAGTTTTGAGGGCAGGGTTAAAACTGATTCATTTGGATAGAGTCCCCCTAAATTTAGGGATCTGGCCTGGCTGTGCTTCCATGAGAGACTCTATGTTCGGGGCAATTTGAAATACCGCAGTGAGATGGATCGTGGCTGTCCTCTGGAGGAGTGTGCAGGTGAGGAGGAGACTATGGACCATTTTTTGCTTCGTTTCCCTTTTAACATAGAGGTGTACAAACAGGTGGGACGGGCCCTCTGTGTTCCTTTCCTCTCCAGGTTGGGTTATGCTGAGTGGGTGTACAGAGCATTCAATACTGGTGGTGCTTTTTGTTTGGATACACTTTTTTTAATTAGCCTAGTAGTCCGTTATTTCACTTGAAACGCACGGTGTCAGGTCAGCATTCGGCATAAAATCCTTCCTGTTCAGGTGGTGGTGTATGACATTTTACATGAGGTGGAGAAGATTCTAGAGAATGAGAGAGACAAGCGGAGTCAGGGGGCTTGGTTGAAGGCGTGGAGGGGTTTCAAGCCTCCCTGACTGCCAGGAGTCTCTTTCCCGGGTGTGGCTGTCTTTCTCTTATCACCCTAGAGTTTTTAATTTATGATTCATTTTTGATAAATGGCTCCGTACATAGGTGATGTGTTCTGTCTCTTAGACCCTCTCTGCTGCTTTATGTAAATAGTTTTTAAAAAATGTTTTGGTAGTGGATTATGTATATATTGTATATATTCTGAACATGGATGTGTATTCCTTGGATTTCTATTGAAGTTTTGTACTATGGTTTTGTTTTTTACTTTTGTATAAAATTGGTTGCTTGATTCTTTAAGATCAATAGTACCCCTTCATTGGTATTAGTGGGAGGAATAGTGCCCAATCATTGGTGTCAGTGGGAGGAATAGTGCCCCATCGTTGGTGTCAGTGGAAGGAATTGTACCCCATCGTTGGTGTCAGTGGAAGGAATTGTACCCCATCGTTGGTGTCAGTGGGAGGAATAGTACCCTATTGTTGGTGTCAGTGGGAGGAATAGTGCCCAATCATTGGTGTCAGTGGGAGGAATAATGCCCAATCATTGGTGCCAGTGGGAGGAATAGTGCCCCATCATTTGTGTCAGTGTGAGGAATAATGCCCAATCATTGGTGTCAGTGGAAGGAATAGTACCCTATTGTTGGTGTAAGTGGGAGGAATAATGCCAAATTGTTGGTGTCAGTGGAAGAAATAGTGCTCCATCATTGGTGTCAGTGGAAGGAATAGTGCCTCATCATTGGTGTCAGTGGGAGGAATAGTGCCCCATCATTGGTGTCAGTGGGAGGAATAGTGCCCGATCATTGGTGTCAGTGGGAGGAATAGTACCTCATCATTGGTGTCCGTGGGAGGAATAGTGCCCCATCATTGGTGTCAGTGGGAGGAATAGTGCCCCATCATTGGTGTCAGTGGGAGGAATAGCGTCTCGTATGAGTGAGAGGAACAGTGCCCCAAGGGCCAGATAAAGGCCAGCAAAGGGCTGCAGTTTGGAGACTACTGCACTAGATGATTGTCTCAAGAGTCCAAAACTCTTTTATTAATATCACAAGTACAACAGACACAAAGTGCATCCAATGTGTTTCAGGGTAAAATTCCCCCTTCCATCAGGGCCTGGACAATGTAGAAAAAGGTATCTAATGGATTCAAATCATAAGCTCCTGGATACAAACTTTCACAGGAGGGGAAGTAAATATTATCATGCCTGTATTCACAGCCAGGTGATGTGATTGGCTAAAACGATTGGCTAGAACTGCCCCTCCTAGAATTTCTTACATTGCCTCTCAGTTGGTTCTCACTTGATTTCCTCTTTAGTGCAACTTTTTTTGCTTTTCAACACAACTTTTCTCATTAAAGTCATTACTTGAAAAGCGTAAGCGTCTGTCATTTTCTGTCCTCTGCAGTAAAGGTGGCTTTTTATATGAACCGCCTGTGAAGTGCCAATCGTTATTATTTACAGGCCTCTTACTCTTTTGTGCCTTCTGTCATCTAGGGGTGGCTGATTGATGCTTCATGCTTGATAAGCTAAAGAAATAGGTGAAAATGTATTTTTATATGGTATATTAGACCTTGAAATGACCTGCAACTCATCTCTGCCACTAACCAGCCTTCTTTTCGAAGTATTAGTGAAGATCACCACCATGGTGATGCTCACGTAGACCGTTCCCGCTCTTGTAAGGCCAGTTGGGTTCTACCCCCCTCCAGGCAGGCAGCACATAGGGGACACCCCCCGATGTAAGGTGCCAGAGCCCAGCTCAACCCTTTGTCTCCCCAGACAGCCCAGAGCAGCCTTTTTCAACCAGGGTGCCTTGAGGTTCCTTCAGGGGTGCCTTGGCAAAATGCCTAGAAATTGATCATACAATTGTATACAAGCCAGCAGATGGATGAAGCCTTTTAGTTACACAAAGCCACGGGTTTTCATTGTGCACCACTATGACTTTCTATCCAGTGGCATCCTAACAACCAATGATATCATCAGTTAATAAGGAGAGATGGTCAGAGACTGCAGACATGATACAGGAGATGGTCAGAGACTGTGACATGATACAGGAGATGGTCAGGGGTTGTGTATATGGTACAAGATGTGGTCAGAGACTGTGGACATAATAGAAGAGAAGATCAGAGACTGCAGACATAATACAGGAGATGGTCAGAGATTGTGGACATGATACAAGAGATGGTCAGAGACTGTAGACTTGATACAAGGGATAGTCAAACTATGGATATAATACAAGAGATGGTCAGAGACTGCAGACATAATACAAGAGATGGTCAGAAACTGCAGACATGATACAGGAGATGGTCAGAGATTGTGGACATGATAGAAGAGATGGTTAGAGACTGTAGACTTGATACAAGGTAAAGACAGACTATGGATATAATAAAAGAGATGGTCAGAGACTGCAGACATGGTAATCAAAATGGTCAGAGACTGTGGATATAATACACAAGATGGTTCAAGAGATGGTCAGAGACTGTGGATACAATATAGGAGATGGTCAGAGACTGTAGATATAATATAGAAGTTGGTCAGAGACTACAGACATGATACAGGTGATGATCAGAGATTGCAGACATAGTGCAAGAGATATTCAAAGACACGTGGACATGCTGCAGGAGACGGTCAGAGATGGTGAACATACTATAGGAGTCGTTGGAGACTGGAGACATTCTTCGGGGGACAGCCATAGACTGGATACACATTACATGAGACTCCTAAAAATCACCATAAAATGTCAATAAAAAAAGCACAGAACAGTATCTGCAGGAGCCTCGAAGCTCACACAAAAAGTGCCAAAGGGCCGCATGTGGCCCCCCGGGCTGCAAGTTGGGCACCAGGGACCTACAATCTCACTCTGTCCCAGAGCATGGACTTTTTGGACTATGTTGGGTATTACATTTTTTTTTTTCTTCTTAAAATATTGGCTACATATACACTTAAATTCTCCCCGCAGAGTCATGGACTCGCTGTTTTTACATTCCTCATCATAAATTGGGTAATTTCACTGAATAAAAGAGAGATGTCCATATCTTTTGCAGAAAAAGAAGCATATATATTTCTCATTTCAGTTTGCATTTTTCATTCATTTTTATTCCATTTTACAATTTCCCATCCTTTCAGATTTTGGAAAAAACTTCTCACTTTAGAAAGCAGAGTTCTCTGTGTCCATATAACATGCAGAATGTGTCAAAGATACTATTATACCGCAGCAAATGCTGTATAATTACATTTCATGAAATCCCGTACAGAAAGCATTCCACTTAACCTTGTTAAAACGTCTCGGCTATGCAGCAAGAATGTATTACTAAGTGCGTTACTGGAAGATATATTACTCCGAAATACCAGTCTGGATGGGGAGATTTTATTAAGCGATCCTGCCAGAGAGATTTGCCGCTAACAAATGTACTTTATGCTTGGTATGCGCTTTAAAACAAAAAGCTTTTCATAGGTTATTAGAGCTAATGGAATTATTCTAACGTCTAAATGAATTGGAGCTCAAACTGGGAGAGGTTGGCGAGGCAGAATCACAAAAAGCCTACAGAAAAAGAGGAGACATAGTAATATATGCACTAAAAATAAAGATGCATTCCTAAAAAGTCAGGAATTGTATTATGTGATGTCTCTAGTGAATGGATAGGCTGCATTCTCAGTGATGTCACCGGTCTCTAGTGAATGGATAGGCTGCATTCTCAGTGATATCACCGGTCTCTAGTGAATGGATAGGCTGCATTCTCAGTGATGTCACTGGTCTCTAGTGAATGGATAGGCTGCATTCTCAGTGATATCACCGGTCTCTAGTGAATGGATAGGCTGCATTCTCAGTGATATCACCGGTCTCTAGTGAATGGATAGGCTGCATTCTCAGTGATGTCACCAGTCTCTAGTGAATGGATAGGCTGCATTCTCAGTGATGTCACTGGCCTCTAGTGAATGGATAGGATGCATTCTCAGTGATATCACCGGTCTCTAGTGAATGGATAGGCTGCATTCTCAGTGATATCACCGGTCTCTAGTGAATGGATAGGATGCATTCTCAGTGATGTCACCGGTCTCTAGTGAATGGATAGGATGCATTCTCAGTGATATCACCGGTCTCTAGTGAATGGATAGGCTGCATTCTCAGTGATATCACCGGTCTCTAGTGAATGGATAGGATGCATTCTCAGTGATGTCACCGGTCTCTAGTGAATGGATAGGATGCATTCTCAGTGATGTCACCGGTCTCTAGTGAATGGATAGGCTGCATTCTCAGTGATGTCACCGGTCTCTAGTGAATGGATAGGCTGCATTCTCAGTGATATCACCGGTCTCTAGTGAATGGATAGGATGCATTCTCAGTGATGTCACTGGTCCCTAGTGAATGGATAGGCTGCATTCTCAGTGATGTCACTGGTCCCTAGTGAATGGATAGGCTGCATTCTCAGTGATGTCACTGGTCTCTAGTGAATGGATAGGATGCATTCTCAGTGATGTCACCGGTCTCTAGTGAATGGATAGGCTGCATTCATTCTCAGCGATGTTGCTAGTTTCCAATTCCATCATGAAAAGCTGGCCATGTGATAGGCCAACAATAGAGAATAATGATCATATACAAAATAAACTTGGTGCATATTCCTAGGATGAAAGCTGATTACAAATTGCCAACATACTTCAACCTCCGTCCTGTCCTGTGTTGACCAGTCTAGTGACAAACCATGGCGTCTACATCTAAAATCTGCAATTTTGTATATAGGGTATATTTGCATATAGGTTTATATTTATATATATATAGGGTATTATTTGTATATAGGGTTACATTTGTATGTGGGGTATAGGGTTATATTTGTAAATAGGGTATATTTTTGCATAGGGTTATATTTGTATATAGGGTATAGGGTTATATCTGGGTATAGGGTATATTTGTATATAGAGTTATATTTATACACAGGGTGCAGGGTTATATTTTTATATAGGGTAATATTTGTATTTGGTGTATATAGTTATATTTGTATATAGAGTATAGGGTTATATATGTATATAGGGTAATATTTGTATTTGGGGTATACAGTTATATTTGTATATAGGGTAATCTTTGTATATGGAGTATAGGGTTATATTTGTATATATGGTTATATCTGTATATAGTGTATAGGTTATATTTGTATATTGGGTAATTTTTGTATTTGAGGTATAGGGTTATATTTATATATAGTGTATAGGGTTATATTTGTATATAGGTAAAGGGTTAAAATTTGTATATAGGGTATAGGGTTACTGTATATTATGTATAGGGTAATATTTGTTTATAGGGTTATATTTGTGTATAGGGTATAGGGTAATATTTGTATATAGGGTTATATTTTTATATAGGGTAATATTTGTATATAGGGTATAGGATTATATTTGTATATAGGGTTATATTTGTATATAGGGTATAGGATTATATTTGTGTATAAGGTATAGGGTTATATTTGTATATAGGATTATATTTTTATATAGGGTAATATTTGTATATAGGGTATAGGGTTATATTTGTGTATAGGGTATAGGGTTATATTTGTGTATAGGGTCTAGGGTAATATTTGTATATAGGGTTATATTTTATATAGGGTAATATTTGTATATAGGGTATTGGATTATATTTGTAAATAGGGTATTGGGTTATATTTTTATATAGGGTATAGATAATATTTGTATATGTGGTATAGAGTTATATTTGTATAAAGGGTATAGGTTATATTTGTATATATGGTTATATCTGTATATAGGGTATAGGGTAATATTTGTATATAGGGTTATATTTGTATATAGTGTATAGGTTATATTTGTATATTGGGTAATATTTGTATTTGGGGTATAGGGTTACATTTATATATAGTGTATAGAGTTATATTTGTATATAGGTATAGGGTTATATTTGTATAAAGAGTATAGTGTTACTGTATATCGGGTATAGGGTAATATTTGTATATAGGGTTATATTTGTATATAGGGTTATATTTGTATATAGGGTATAGGCAATATTTGTATATAGGGTTATATTTGTATATAGGGTATAGGTAATATTTGTATATAGGGTTATATTTGTATATAGGGTATAGGTAATATTTGTATATAGGGTTATATTTGTAACTTTAGTTCCACTTTAATATTCCAGCAGATGAGAAATATTAGGATTCTGAAACTAAAGCTAACCCATTATATAGTGCAAGCTGCTTGTGTTTGATACCAGTCTCTGCGCCGTGTGTATTAACATGATTAGCCTTGATCCATTTCATCTCAGTGACTGAGTCCGTGGCAATGGAGAGCGTGACAATTTGCTGCATTAATGACTCCTCCGATAGACGATACATTTTTCGTGCCCTCGCCGGTTATTTTATGTCCATTCTACCTTGAATCCTCGGCTGTAGTTGCGCCATTAAGTAAACGCTTCACGATGACTGATTAAACAGCAAAGGCTTCATTTTATCTAACTCGATTCTTTACTGCTAGAGATGACAATTTGCACAGATCATATCACAATGATAATTCCCCCTTTTTATAGACTTGTGACACATTAACCCGGCCTTGGAGACAAATATGGGCGCTTTATATTGCATCTGGAATAATTGTCTTAAATTTAGTGGATACTTTGTAATTCCGTTTTCTGCTTTGAGCAATCACAGGTGAAAGTTACATCGCTTTGGCTGTTGCTTAGTTACTGTAACGTATCGCCACATTGTTTTTATTGTCTTTTTAAACTGACCATTTTTTATTTATTTTTTTAAAGTGCATCTCAAGGTGAAAACTTTTTTCTTTTGTTTCAGATAGTCTGGGGAAGGAGTATTATTATTATTATTATTATTATTATTATTATATGAGATTTATATAGCGCCAACAGTTTACTCAGCGCTTTACAATGTATAAGAGGGACAACACAATTACAGTACAGTTCAATACAAAAGGTACAGGAGGGCCCTGCTCGTAGAGCTTACATTCTAAAGGGAGGGGGTGGTGGTACAAAAGGTAACAGAAGGAGTAGAAGAACTTTTTGTTTTTATGATGATCCAGGGCTCCCTAAGTCTCCCCAGAGTCCAGCCACTTTGGAGTGCAATTTTGATGCAACTTTGCATGGGTGCAACTTGCCTTACATTCTGGTGTGACTTTCATGCAACCTTTGAGGGTCTTGCATTGCAGTCTATGGCAGTGGCGGCTGGTGCTCAAAATTTTTTTGGGGGGGCGCAAACAAACTAAAAAATTCTGAAAAAAAAAACCCATCAATTGCCGCCACTGTGCCCATCAATTGCAGCCACTGTGCCCATCAATTGCCGCCACTTTGCCCATCAATTGCAGCCACTGTGCCCATCAATTGCCGCCACTTTGCCATCAATTGCCGCCACTGTGCCCATCAATTCCCGCCACTGTACCATCAAACGCAGCCACTGTGCCATCAAACGCCGCCACTGTGCCATCAAACGCCGCCACTGTGCCATCAAACGCAGCCACTGTACCATCAATTGCAGCCACTGTGCCCATCAATTCCCGCCACTGTACCATCAAACGCAGCCACTGTGCCATCAATCGCAGCCACTGTGCCCATCAATTGCCGCCACTGTGCCATCAAACGCAGCCACTGTACCATCAATCGCAGCCACTGTGCCCATCAATTGCCGCCACTGTACCATCAAACGCAGCCACTGTACCATCAATCGCAGCCACTGTGCCCATCAATTGCCGCCACTGTGCCATCAAACGCAGCCACTGTGCCATCAAACGCAGCCACTGAGCCATCAAACGCAGCCACTGTGCCATCAAATGCAGCCACTGTGCCCATCAATTGCTCCCACTGTGCCATCAAATGCAGCCACTGTGCCCATCAATTGCTCCCACTGTGCCCCATCAAACGCAGCCACTGTGCCATATCAAATTCTGCCAGTGTGCCCCCCCCGCTGGCCCGCCGCCTGGCGTCCAATCACAGCGCCACAGCGTGTTGTTGCTGGGGACAATCTATTGTTACTGGGGAGAATCCTTTGTTGCTAGGGGGGTTCTATTGCTGTTGGGGTGCTCTATTGTTGCTGTGCAGGTCAATTGTTGCTGGGGGGGGGGTCTATTGTTGCCAGAAGGTTCTATTGTTGCTGGGGTGGTCAATTGTTGCTGGGGAGATGTATTGTTGCTGGGGTGGTCAATTGTTGCTGGGGAGATGTATTGTTGCTGGGGTGGTCTATTGTTGCTGGGGGGGGGGGTCTATTGTTGCCAGAAGGTTATATTGTTGCTGGGTGGGACTATTGTTGCTGATGAGGTATATTGTTACTAGGTGGGTCTATTGTTGCTGGGTGGGACTATTGTTGCTGATGAGGTATATTGTTACTAGGTGGGTCTATTGTTGCTGGGGAGGATCTATTGTTGCTGGGGATGATCTATTGTTGCTGGGGATGATCTATTGTTGCTGGGGGATCTATAGTTGCTGAGGGGGCAGGAGATTCATTGTATTGCCTTTCATGTCATCATTAACAAGCTCCATATAAATGACTTAGCACCATAAAATGATCCTTGGTTCTGTATTCTTTACAAGGGGGTGGTACTGGGAGGTGGGTAGGGGGGGGCAGAGACAACAGCGACTCTGTGGGGGGGGGGGGGGTAGTACCTGGGCCTATTCTCTGAAAAAAAAAAAAAAAAAAGCCCCGACTGTAATACATTCATTTTTATATCCACCTGTAGATCAGCTTAATTTTTATTGCAGATAAAAACACAAATCAGTTTTAGTAACCGGCAACGAGTTCCATTGTTCAGCAGAAACAATAAAACGCTCGATCTGAAATGTATCCATAAAACGTATCCCAGCGCAATCAGCGACTTCTCCTCCTATAATCAGCGATCGCTGAACATCCTCTCAAATATCAGGCCGGTCGTTTCCCCATCTCCGCTCCGAGCCGTTCAAGTGATTTACGCTTATGCTGGCAGGCTGGCACAGGCCTTATCGCCAATTATACCTGGCATTTCACGTTCGTTCATTCGTTCGTGATCTTACGGCAATTACGCACAAAGAAAAGAAAAGAAAAAAAAAAAAAAACAAGAAAATTATTAGTCTTAATATGAGACGACTTCAGCACGGCTCATCGCATTGGAAGACTTATGTAAATCTCGCGTAGGTCCTTAAACGCAAACATGTCGGTTAATAGCACCCTCTCCAGTCAGGCGGAAGATTGAACCCACGGGCCTCATAAACAATGTGCTGTTTTGGGAAGATTACATCCGTTTAAACAGCTGCGAACATGGCTGTCAGCAAATCCATTTCTATTCTGTCGCCGAGCCGCTGCGCTTGACAGACAATGCGAAATGTTTTATCTGCATTTGTACGGCTGTAAAAGTAAGAAAAACTTCCAACTTCGCAGAGGCCGCGACAGTCATCGCCGTTATTTTGGCGGAGAGCGTTGAGACTATTCCAAAACTTTCACCGGAGAAAGTGTGAAAAAAATCTGAAAGGTGTTGTAGACCTCGGAAATGTAAAATGAACAAAGCACATCCTTCTCTAGGGTGTATGTGTCTGAATCCAAAGCACCGAGGGCGATTTCTGTCTGCTCCCTCGTTCCTCTGCTGTCTGTATAAGTCACTTTTGATAGTCTATGCCAGGGGTCTCCAAACAATTTCAGAAGAAGGGCCACGATGTATAACATCCCCATCAGAGCCAACCTTACATCAAGGACCCCTTTAAATTACAAATTCCTATAGATTCTCCCCTTACATCAAGGTCCCCATTGGAGCCCCCCTTACTTCAGGGTCCCTATTAGATTCTGTTTTATATCAGGGTCCCCTTTACTTCCAAATCCCCATTAGAGTCCCCTTTAAAATTACAATCCCTATTAGATTTCCCCCTTATATTAAGGTCCCCATTGGATCCCCCCTTACATCAGGGTCCCCTTTAAATCAGAATTCCCTTTAAGTTACAGTCCCTATTAGATTTCCCCCTTACATCAAGTTCCCCATTGAAGCAACCCCCCCCCCCCTTTATATTACGGTCCTTATTAGATTCTCTCTCATTCTCTTTTACATCAGGGTCCCCTTTACTTCCAAATCCCCATCAGTGTCCCCTTTACATTACAATCCCTATTAGTTTCTCCCCTTACATGAAGGTCCCCATTGGAGCCCCCCCCTTACATAAGGGTACCCTTTACATCAGAATCCCCATCAGTGTCCCATTTAAAGTACAATCCCTATTTGATTCCCCCCTTACATGAAGGTCCCCATTGGATCCCCCCTTACATCAGGGTCCCCTTTACTTCAGAATCCCCATCAGTGTCCCATTTAAATTACAATCCCTATTTGATTCCCCCCCTTACATCAAGGTCCCCATTGGATCCCCCCTTACATCAGGGTCCCCTTTACTTCAGAATCCCCATCAGAGGCCACTTTAAATTACAACCCCCACTAGATTCCCCCCTTACATCAAGGTCCCCATTGTAGTCCCCTTTGCATCAGGGTCCCCTTTACTTCAGAATCCCCATCAGAGTCCCCTTTAAATTACAATCCCTATTAGAATCCCCCCCCCCCCACACCCCTTTACATCAAGGTCCTCATTGGAGCCCCCCCCCCCCTTACATCTTTTACATCTGGGTCCCCTTTACTTCAGAATCCCTATCAGAGTCCCCTTTAAATTACAATCCCTATTAGATTCCCCCCTTATATCAAGATCAGGGTCCCCATCTAAGTTTTTTCTTACATCTGAATCACCTCTTACATCAGAGTTCCCTTTAAATTATAATCCGTATTATATCCCCCCCCCTTACATCGTGGTCCCCATTGGAGCCCCCCTTATGCCAAGGTCCCTATTAGATTCTCTTGTACATCAGGGTCTCCTTTACTTAAGGATCCCCATCAGACTCCCCTTTAAAATTACAATCCCTATTAAATTCTCCCCTTTACATGAAGGTCCTCATTGGAGCCCCCCCTTACATCAGGGTCCCCATTAGAGTCCCCCCTTACGTCAGGGTCTCCATCTGAGTATCCCCCTTACTTCTGAATCACTTGTTATATCAGGGTCTTCATCAGAGTCCCTCTACATCAGCGTCCCCATCAGAGTCCCCTTTAAATTAGAATCCCTATTAGATTCCCCCTCACACTAAAGCCCCCATTGGCATTCCCCCTAATTCCAAGGTCCCCATTAGAGTCCCTTCTTATATCAGGGTACCCATTAGAGTCCCTCTTTATGTTAATGTCCCCATTGGGTCCCTCTTTCATTAGGGCCCCCTTTTAAGTCTCCCCTCACATCACAATCCCCATTTCAGTCCCCCCTTACATCAGAGTCCCCATCTGAGTTTCCCCTTACATCTGAATCACCCCTTACATCAGGGTCCCCATCAGAGTCCCCCTACATCAGGATCCCCAACAGAGTCCCCCTACATCAGGATCCCCATCAGAGTCCCCCTGCACCAGGGTCCCCATCAGTGTCCCCTACATCAGGGTCCCCATCAGAGTCCCCTTACATCAGGGTCCTCACCAGAGACCCCCTACATCCAGGTCCCCATCAGAGTTCCCTTACATGAGGGTCCCCATCAGAGTCCCCCTACATCAGGATCCCCATCAGAGTCCCCCTACATCAGGATCCCCATCAGAGTCCCCTTACATCAGGGTCCTCACCAGAGACCCCCTACATCAGGGTCCCCATCAGAGTTCCCTTACATCAGGGTCCTCACCAGAGACCCCCTACATCAGGGTCCCCATCAGAGTTCCCTTACATCAGGGTCCCCATCAGAGTCCCATCAGAGTCCCCCTAAATCAGGGTTCCCATCAGAGTCCCCCTACATCATGGTCCCCATCTGAGTCCCCCTACATCATGGTCCCCATCAGAGTCCCCCTACATCATTGTCCCCATCAGAGTCCCCCTACATCAGGGTCCCCATCAGAGTCTGGGTGGAGGTTGAAGCAGAGACCATAGGCAGCCTCTGCTGACCCGATTCCTCAGTCTGCTGCACATTCTGCTGAAGATGCTGCACTGACCCGGAGATAATCCTGTAGAGGGCGGAATGTGGCCCACAGGCCATAGTTTGGAGACTCCCGGCCTATGCCAAGGGAGCAGAGCGGATGGGGGATGGGGAGCTCCAACACACAGACTGTGATTAACACCCTCAGCTGCGCATGTTTCCATATGGTCTGAGGAAAGGGAGAGGCGTGTGCCCTATATCCCTCCGCTCAGGTCTCAGATTACACTCACCTCCCTGCTCTATGCTGTGCAGTGTGTGATGTCACCCCCCCCCCCCCCCCCCCGTCTGGAAGAGCTCGGAAAGACTGTGTAAAAATGTTTGCTTTAGGAGGCTGTAGAGGAGAGAAGGCTGCAGATAAACTGGTGCAACTTATGTAGAAGGGTTTGTTTCATCTCTGTGTATACGGAAGGGTTTACAACCACTTGAAATAAAAGCTGCCAAAACAAGATTTGCAAAAATTAGCCTGAGCCCAAAAATCAAAAAAGTGAGTCCTACATTGTAATTATCTTGGTACAACATTGAGATCTTCCGTTATATTGGAGGTAATGACAACCGTATCCATAAGCCGGACATAAAACATTCTGCTGAAAGGCAACGCCCAATAAAAAGGAGTATTCTTCATCAATTGTGTGAAATGAAAAGGAAAATAAATACATAAATAAATAAATACATAAATAAATACATCAATAAATACATAAATAAATAAATAAATAAATAAATACATCAATAAATAAATACCCTACCTTATTCTTTGCAAAAAACAGCTTGTGGTGAGTATTCAAAAAGGGACATCACCTGTAATGACAAGACAATTATCAACAAATGAAAATAAAGTTGCTAAATTTTTATTTATTTATATATTTTTTTTTACAATCGCTGACCAAACAGAGAAACTTTCTTCCAGTTTTATATTACAGTCAGCAAAATTTAAACCGCTTTTCTTCCAGGGCAATTTTTTAATTTTTCCACACAAATGTTAAAAATCTGCATTTTCTTTGCTAGAAATCACTTTAAAACCCCCCCCCAAACTATTATATATTTTCTGGAAGCAGAGACCCTGGAGAATAAAATAGTGGCAGCTGCAATTTTTATGCCGCATGATATTTGCGATTGCTATTTATCAAACACATATTTTTTTCAGGGAAAGGGCACTAAAATTTAATTTCAGTGCAAACAAATACAAGATTATATTGTTGTTGTTATTATTATTTATTTATTTAATTTTTTTTTGGTAAAATATAAAGGAAATAACTGGAATTAATCCTTTCCAATACCCTGTTTCCCCCGAAAATAAGATCTAGCGTGATTGTCGGTGATGGCTGCAATATAAGCCCTACCCCCCCCCCCAAATAAGCCCCACCCTGTTTCCCTGAAATTAAGCTCTACCCTGAAAATAAGACCTACAAGGACTTTAACTAGGGCTTATTTGGGGGGTAGGGCTTATATTGCAGCCATCACCGACAATCACGCTAGGTCTTATTTTAGGGGAAACAGGGTAGTAGCATGGGACTTTAAAGGCTTTGTACTAAGACAATTAACAATAATAAAATATAAAAAAAAAATGATGGTACTTCGGGTAAACAGATACCAAACATATCAAGCCGTAAAAACTGAGTGCGCCCGTAAATCGTGAAAAAAATTGATCCACTTAACGACCGCTGCCATAGTAGATTTACTGCTACAGGGCAGCCCTTCTGTGCAGAATCACATACTGTGTATATAGGAGATTCTGCACTTCTGCCTTTGGGGGGCGCGCGAGTGTGCCGCTGGCGTGCCGCTTTTGCTGCGATTGGTCACAGGAGAAGCCGATCAGCGGGTGCCGGCCAATGGATGTCCACCGCCACCCGCTGATTACCGCAAGAGAGGCTGGACGGAGCTCAGTGTATGTAAACAAGGCAGAACTCTGTTCTGACAGCGGGGATGTGATGGGTTTTCTTTCTCTGCATAGCACATCCCTTAGTAAAAGCACCTCACATAGTACACATAAACACTGGCTAGGCACACAGTTAAAAGGGGTTGTAAACCTTCGTGGTTTTTCCCCTCAATGCATTCTATGCATTGAGGTGAAAAACCTCTTGCAGTGCAGCCTCCCCCCCAGTGCCCCCGTTTTATTACCTGAACCCTCTTTTTCTCGCGCCGGGGACGAGCACACCAGCTCTAGCCAGTGTCTCGTGTCCTGATTGGCTAGATTGATAGCAGCACAGCCATTGGCTCCCGCTGCTGTAAATCAAATCCAATGACGCAGGCGCTGGGGGGGGGGCGGGGCCGAGTCATACATTCGGCGTCTATAAACTCAAATGCTGGACTCGGGAGCGCGCCCGCAAGGTAACCCCCCCCCCGGGAGATCGCTTCTCCTAGGGGGTTATACAATGTGGGGAGGAGCTGCGAGAGCCGGCGGGGGACCCCAGAAGACGAGGTTCAGGGGCCACCCTGTGCAAAACGAACTGCACAGTGGAGGGAAGTATGACATGTTTGTTATTTAAAAAAGATAAAAATGAAGCCTTACATTCACTTTAATCGCCCTAGATGTTTAACCCCTTCCCAGCCAGTGGGTTAGTGTCACTGGTTCCCGCAAAGTGTCAGTTAGTGTCCGATTGTCCACCGCAATATTGCAGTCCCACTATTAGGCAACCGATCTCCGCCGTTACTAGTATAACACAAAAAAAATAAAAAATAAATAAGCAAAGCCCATAAAGACACGGATAAGCGAGTTTGGGGTGGAGGAACTTGACTGGCCTGCACAGAGTCCTGACCTCAACCCGATAGAACACCTTTGGGATGAATTAGAGCAGAGACTGCGAGCCAGGCCTTCTCATCCAACATCAGTGCCTGACCTCACAAATGTGCTTCTGGAAGAATGGTCAAACATTCCCATAGACACACTCCTAAACCTTGTGGACGGCCTTCCCAGAAGAGTTGAAGCTGTTATAGCTGCAAAGGGCGGGGCCAACTCAATATTGAACCCTACGGACTAAGACTGGGATGCCATTAAAGTTCATGAGCGTGTAAAGGCGTGTATATATATATATATATATCTTTATATAGAGAGATAGATAGATAGATAGATAGATAGATAGATAGATAGATAGATAGATAGATAGATAGATAGATAGATAGATAGATAGATAGATAGATAGATAGATAGATAGATAGATAGATAGATAGATAGATAGATAGATAGATAGATTACATTGTAGATTGACATTAATAGATACCCAAGAATGCGGAGACTTGGTATAGCCATAGTTCATATTTCAAACACCTTTTGTATTATGAAATAAAACATATATAGATATAGATATGTATCTATAGATATATATCTATATATCTAGAGAGAGAGAGAGAGAGAGAGAGATCTATATATATATATATATATATATATATATATATATATATATATAAAATATAGATCTCTCTCTCTCGCTATATATATATATAATAGACATATCTCTCTCTCTCTCTCTTCCTCTTCTCGATAGATAGATAGATAGATAGATAGATAGATAGATAGATAGATAGATAGATAGATAGATAGATAGATAGATAGATAGATAGATAGATAGATAGATCTCTCTTTATATATATATATGTATATCTATCTCTCTAATTATATATATATATATACACACACAGATAACCACACATGCATTTTATAGGTGGTGTTTTGTGTGTTTTCAGGCTGATTGGCTCCTGAGAACAGACCTGCATCATATGTAATGTGGGAGAATCCGAACTCCCATCTCCCATTCATTTGGTTGTGATTTAAAGGATCTGGCAGCGTTCGGTTTGCACACAGAAAAAAACCTTATTGCTCCTCAGTGTATACGGAGGACGGTCTGTTGTCTGGATCATATATAATATATAACGAGGCCTATGTAGAACGCTCAGTCTGTATGGTATTATGTATCATTATTGTTTTCCCGTGCGTCTACAGATGTATCATCTGTTTGTTAAGCCATTGACATAATTCATATGAAAAAATACGACACAAGCCATTCTGTATTTCACTCTGCAGTCAGCTACAATTAAAAAAGAAATAAACAAAATCTTTAAAAAACAAAACAAAAAAAACAAAATAAAAAAACACATCTTTTTTGCAATCCTTGGTTTGTTGATGGGATTGCTTAGAATCCCCCCCCCCCCCCCCATCATGTTCTTATAAATTGGCCCGCTGCTTTTTCCAGTAGTCTGCCCAGAGCTTGAGGCCATGTTACAGTCATACCACGCAACAGGGGTTTTATGTTTGGCAAGAGGTTAATGGATTCAGCACATCCAGCAACGACGATAATAAAAACAGCCATTCCCAGTTAGCAATCGTTTGCAGTAAATGCACTTATGTGTCCATTGCAATATCTACGGAACAGATGCAGGTAAGTGCGATAAAATTCTAAGTGCTAAAATCATTGCCGCTCATGCAGTTGCCGTGTTTTGTAATGCGAAGTCTTCGTTTCCTCAGTAGAAGCTGAACGACATCTCCTGTCTCCAGGACACAAGCCGCGTTGTGTTCTGACACTTGGAATGGATCAATACTATTGGCTCTTTCAGAATTAAGGGACAAGGGGAATCTTCTTATCGCACTGCTGATGTGTTGATACTGCTAAGCAATGTTGTGTTATTGGATATCTGGTGTCTGTCAGCTCTGTGAGGAAAAAAAAAATCACACAGCGTCAATCAAAAGGTTTTCCTCCAAACAAAAAGCTGAAAATGGCAAAAAAATGTGGAGAAGAAAAGTGAATGTAATTGATTTCATTTATATATATATGGTGCCTTTATGGTCTAAGACAGGGGTCTCCAAACTATGGCCCTCCAGTTGTTCAGGAACTACAATTCCCAGAGTTTTACGATGCCTCGTGGGACGTGTAGACCCTCCAACAGCTGGAGGGTCATAGTTTGAACATCCCTGATCTAAGGGCTCTGCAGAATGAGAGACCTTTTTGCATTAGTCTCCACCCCAGAGGAGCTCACAGTCTAACCACATTAACAGAGGCCATTTAACCACCAGTGGAGGAAAACCAGAGTAATGGGAAGAAAAAAGACTTTGATACAATGTCTACCCTACAGGAGCTCACAGTCTGGTCACCATACTAGAAGCTAGTAAACCACCCATGGAGGAAAACCAGAGCAGCAGAAAGACAAAGCCATTTACATCAGCCTTTGCCCCAAAGGAGCTCACAGTCTAATCACTCTACTAGAAGCCAGTTAACCACCAGTGGAGGAAAACCAGAGCAACAGGAAGACAACGCCATTTACATCAGCCTTCTCCCCAGAGGAGCTCGCCTCACAGTCTAACCACTCTACTAGAAGCCAGTTAACCACTAGTGGAGTAAAACCAGAGCAATGGGAAAACAAAGCCGTAAACCTGTCTCCACCCCAGAGGAGCTCACAGTCTAACCACTCTACCAGAAGCTAGTAAACCACCAGTGGAGGAAAACCAGAGCAATGGGAAAACAAAGCCATAAACCTGTCTTCACCCCAGAGGAGCTCACAGTCTAACCACTCTACCAGAAGCTAGTAAACCACCAGTGGAGGAAAACCAGAGCAACAGGAAGACAACGCCATTTACATCAGCCTTTGCCCCAAAGGAGCTCACAGTCTAAGCACTCTACTAGAAGCCAGATAACCAGCAGTGGAGGAAAACCAGAGCAACAGTAAGACAAAGCCATTTACATCAGCCTTCTCCCCAGAGGAGCTTGCCTCACAGTCTAAACACTCTACTAGAAGCCAGTTAACCACTAGTGGAGTAAAACCAGAGCAATAGCAAAACAAAGCCATAAACCTGTTTCCACCCCAGAGGAGCTCACAGTCTAACCACTCTACTAGAAGCTAGTAAACCACCAGTGGAGGAAAACCAGAGCAATGGAAAGACAAAGCCATTTACATCAGCCTCTACCCCAAAGGGGCTCACAGTCTAAGCACTCTACCAGAAGCCAATTAACCACCAGTGGAAGAAAACCAGAGCAACAAGAAGACAAAGCCTTTTGCATCACTTTCCAACCCCAGGGAAGCTCACAGTCTAACCTGTCTAACCACTCTACCAGAATCCAGTTAACCACCAGTGGAGAAAAACCAGAGTAATGGGAATTCAAAGCCTTTTACATCAGTCTCCATCTGTTAGGGCTGGACTCAGCCCTTCCTTCTCTGAGCCAGCCGCTCAGCTGTCTGCTAACTGCCAACTCCTATCCTTCCACAGTGACTCACCTGTTGATGATATCCTGCTCGGCAGTGCTGCCTACTTTAGCCATCCAGCCCAGAAGATCTCTGCCTTTGCCTTGGTCACATCTCTAGAGATGCTTTCCTGTGTTCCTGCTTGCTTGGCTGACATTCCTTCTGGCTCCAGTTCCTGCTTGCTGTTATACTACGCTGTTCTCTGGCTCCCTGACCTTTTGGCTTGTCTGACTATCCATTCCGGTTCGTAAACTCCGGCTATGTTTTGACTACGTTTAGTCTGGTTCCCTTTTTTTTATTAAACAAGTGAGATTTAACTGTACTTCTGTCTCAGTCTGATTCATGGTTTCTGACACCATCCCAGATGAGCTCACAGTCTAACCAGTCTGACTGCTCTACCAGAAGCCAGTTAACCACCAGTGAAGGAAAACCAGAGCAATGGGAAGAGAAAATCTTTTTCACCAGTCTCCGCCCCAGAGGAGCTCACAGTCTAACCATTCTACTAGAAGCCAGTTAGCCACCAGTTGAGGGAAACCAGATCAACAGCAAAACAAAAAAAAAACCTTTTTAGGCAAATGAAAACTTTTAATTTTGCTCTTCCCTAATGGGAAGACATGGAGGTTACATGGGGGGTCTATTTAAAAAAAAAATGCATAGCCTTTGCCAAGGGATTCTGCATGTACATTATTTTTTTTGTGAATTGGGCAAAAATAAATGTTCTTTAGGCTATTTTCTCTAACGCAAGAGGGAATTAGCAAATAAATGTAACCATTCGCACACAATGAATATACATGCAGATTCACTAAATGAATTACACACATTTTTTATAAGAAATCCCGTTAGTGGAGCAGTGGTGTGTAAATACAACGTAGCAAGCAGCTGACCAAAATCCAAAGTGGGTGTTCCCCAGTGAGTGGAAATTGGGAAATTTGCCATCTGATATATTCTGCACGTTTGTTCTTGTTGTTTGCCAGCAAACTACAGATCCATCTGATCATCCAATTTTACAGAGTCGATGTATGTTAAAGTTCACTAAACCCTGATGAAGGGGGCTGTTGGCTCCTGTAATGTGTAGGCTGTCTTATTTTGGGCTCTACCCCTTTGGCTTGACACTCCTGTTGTATTTCTGTGCTTTAAAATCATAAAATCATCTGCTTTGTAAACAGCGTGACCCTCAAGGCATGTTGGGCTTCGTAGTCCCCCAACCGCCACGGAGTTACAAGTTGCCAGGAATTCATCATTCTCATCCACCTCAAGATCTGGATGAAAACGGCTCCAACAGTTAAAACGTATGACTTTCCAGCGCTCTTGTGTCAGTCTCTCGATCTAAGTGCGTCACGCTGCAGGCTGGGTCCGGGTAGAATCGAGTCTAATTCAATATGACACGACAATGAGAAGCAGACAGAATGTGTCACTGCAATAAACTGTCAGTTTTCTGGAACACCGATCCATAAAACCACCTACACTCCGACCGCAATTTCCATAAGCTCATTGCTTACTTGACTCTCCGTAACTTCGTTTTTATGATGAAATTTTAACAACAATTTTATTTCACCGGTTTTTATTTCTCAACGGGGGCAGGTTCAGGCTCTGACATTGCAGAAAATGAGTTTTGGGAAAACAGGAGAGTTTTATTTATTTTTTTATCAACCGGATTATAATTTATAGATCAGTAAAAGCTGCTTCCGTTGGCTACCCTGGCTGACCACGCATTGCTTTTAATAATACCCATTTGCATTTTTGGTGATTGAAGGTTGGAATCTAACATCTATAAAATAAATATACTGTAGGCCCATCAGTGGAGTGGCTCGGTGGTTAGTACTCTTGCAACACAGAGATCCTGTGCTGTTACCAGCTGGAACGCTATTGGTTTAAGAGCCTGCGGAGTGGTGCCTAAGAGGGTGCCCCTAGTATTACAATTGGTCTAAGACAGGGGCAGACTGACCATTCGGGCACTCGGGCACTGTCCGAGGGCCCCATGCCACTACGGGGCCTCATCAGGGTTGCCAGCCTCAATAAAACCAGGGACAGTATGTAAAAATCTGTGATTTTTTTTAAAAATCACAAGATTATAGCTGCCCCGCCTCTCCAGTACCTTTTCAGTGTGTGTATGTGTATTCTGTGTGTGTATATTGTGTGTCTGTGTGTGTGTATACTGTGTGGCCCCATAATTTATTGCCTGGGGGCCCCATAATCTCCTATTGCCTGGGGGTCCCATAATCTCCTATTGCCCGGGGGCCCCATAATCTTCTCCTATCGCCCGGGGGCCCCATAATCTTCTCCTATTGCCTGGGGGCTCCATAATCTATTGCTTGGGGGCCCCATGAGTTGTCAGTCTGCCCCTGGTCTAAGACCCCACCTTTGAGAAAGAGGCCATAGGAACAGTGCCTCATGGGCTAGACCTTTTGGTTAAGACCAGGGCAATTCTTGTTACCAGACCGCAAGGCCTAGCCATTGCACCTTTAGGGTTCATTTACAGTTGCTTCAGCTTCAACACACATTAACCGCTAGTTTACCCTTGCTTCAAAACAAGGCTTCGGACAGGCTTTGTTAAAGCTCTCTGAACGCCAGTCAAAGCCCCTGTCACTAAATAAAATGGTTAGCTTACAGTCCTGTTTACACCTTGCTTTTGCTTTGCTTCAAAAATTATACCCCATGTAGCTTTAGTGGTGCTTCAAAGCATCTTCAGGGCCTCCATAGAAGTCTATGGCAAAGCTCCCTTGAAGCCCCACTGAAGCCTCACCAAAGCCTCTCTGAAGCCTCACCGAAGCCCCACCAAAGCCTCATTGAAGCCTCATCGAAGCCCCACCAAAGCCTCATTGAAGCCTCATCGAAGCCCCACCAAAGCCTCATTGAAGCATCACCGTAGCGCCATGCAAAAGCAAGGTGTAAACAGGACTGTAAGCTAACAATTTTATTAAGTAACATTTTCTTTAGTGGCTTTGACTGGCGTTCAGAGAGCTTTAACAAAGCGTGTCTGAAGCCTTGTTTTGAAGTAAGTGTAAACTAGCCGTTAGTGTGTGTTGAAGCCGAAGCAAGTTTAAATGAGCCCTAACTGTCACCTTATTTTATATTTAATTTTCCTCCTATGTTGGATCTTTGTGGCAGAAACATCCAGCATAAAAATGCCTGTGCCGGCAAGTAAACTACATGCATACAGCGTTTAGAAGAGTATAATTCTTCATCCACTCCTCCAGATTCATTGGATTCCCGGCCATGTAAGCCAATGTGTTGGTGATGTGTTGGTGATGGAAGTGGTTGCTAGGGACACAGTGGGTGCCAGCACCCGCTGCTTCCTTAGCAACCATTGACAGCGGGAAGCTGTCATATACAGAAGTGGTATAAATGCCGCTTTTATTTATGATGGTCAGCTGCAGCTGAACAGGGGGCTGAAAGGGGCAAAAGCTTGGGCATTCGTCCGAACCCCCAAACAGCCAACCCCTACTTTTCCTACTAGCAGCTGCTGTAGTTAACTTTCACAGCGCTGGAAGACAGTTCCTCAGGGTAGTATCCAGCGGCTGTGAAGGAGGCACTGCAGGGAATTTTTTTTACAAGAAGCAGTCGCTTGCAGATAATGGGACAAACTTTAACTTTTTTTTTGAGATTGCATAGTCCTATAGTTGAAGGCTCGTTAGCCGAAACATGTTGGGTGGACCCCCTATGATCACCGCGTTTGATACAATTTGAGCTGTTTACGATCTTATATCATCTGTGACAGATCTTCTCTTCCCCCCTATTTGAAGTTGTAGATACCCGATGACCCATCTTGCCAGCCCTGGCAGCTAAATAAGCTTTTTGAGACTTGTTAAGACGTATGTCTTTTCAAGTCCCCTGCTTCCTGTAAGCCTTCTTAGATGCTCTGGTGATGGTCCTGTTATATACTCAGACGTCTCATTTCATTTGGTGTTCTACCTTTTCATCTACCAGAAGCTTTCCATTGCTGTTTTCACCAGTTAACCCTCAGAGACTTTTGGTGGTGGTTTTTGATTTTTATCAGGAACACATTTTTGAACATTTATGGATTTTTTTTAGGTTGATTTTTCATCCATTTACAATTTGGTCTTGTTTTTTCACTCTTCACTGGTGTATTGTAATTATTATATTTTACATGTCATTTTTGTAACATTTAGTGCACTTTTAATTATATTGAGTCGCTTTTTATTTAATTTTGAGGTTTTTCTTGTTTATTTGCTGGCCATTGAGAGATGGCTGGAGCCTAATTTACTGTCCTCTTATCTTGGATTATTTATGCACATAGCGCTACATTACATATTTTCTGTTCATTTACTTCTATCTATGTCTTAGAGGCGTGTTAGCTGCTTATTGTGTAACCATCTTTATAACACCATTGGAGCAGCGCTGTACTTATCCCCCATTGATTCCAATAGTCCTATAGTTGCACATGTCCCACGAAATTATTTTAGAATACCGGCAGCAAGGACAAAACCCAGCAAACCCAGGCAGAAATCCATGACCGTTTTGTCAGAACAGATTTCCCGACATGTATGTTATTTTCAAACCTAAAAAAAAAAAAAAAGAAAAATCTAGTAGCTGGAGAGGCAAGCTTGGTTTAGAGTGTGACAAGTCCAATACATAATAGATAGCGCTGTCTGCTCCTAATAGACCCAAGAGTTCACACCTTCCTTCCAAGTCAAGTTTTATTTACAGGAAACTCCGACCCCAAGAGAAACACGCCTGACATTCGTGACTGGAGACGGCCATCGTGGCAAGTGCGCAGTTCACACCATATATATATATCTAGAGACGCTTTCAGTAAATTGCGTGGTGCTTTCCTGACCCTAATATCTCCGAGATCAAAGTGCGGAATGTCTTACTTTTAATGAAGAGGTTCCAGGTTCACGAGAGAAGCTGCCGGTTCCATGTTAAGTTTACAAGCGTATGCCTTTTTTTTCTTTTATTAATAACGCAAATATATATTTATAGAAAAACTCTGAACCCGTCCAGATCAGCTAATGTATGCAATCTTTTAATTAGAACAGATTCGTAGCTGCTCCTGTTCTGTAGATATTGACAAAGACTTTTCCAGTACATCGAGATTTTGCCTTTTTTACCTTAAAGATTAAGGTCACAAAAAATGAAAAACTCCTGACCACCATGCTGGACCCTTCAGGGTTTAGTATTCAGCATATTGCTCACAATGGCAAGCACTCATTGGTCAGCGCTACTATGGGACCACATTGACCAATGAGCAGTGCATCTTTTTTTCTGGGACACCTTTACCGGAAGAGGAAGTCTCAGACAAGCTTCTCATTGGCCAGCATGGCCATGTGGTCGCCCTTCCAGGAAGAAGAAGTCTCAGGAGGAGCTTCTCATTGGCCAGAGCGACCACATGACTATTCCAGTACTTCGGAATTGTCTTTGTTGAGTGTGCTATATGTTGCAATAATTTCCCTCTGGGATTATTAAAGTATTCTGAATGGCCGTCCTGACCAGTGGTGGCCCGTCCATTAGGGGCGCCCGGGCAACGTCCCCTCTCTCCAGGCCACCCCCTATATGGTAATGGATAGATTCATGCATAGCATGAATCTATCATGCGCCCTATTCATGTGGGTCACCGGGCGCATGAATTACAGCAGGAGGGAATTTTTTTTTAAGCACCTGATTAGATTCATAGGCTCTAATAGGCTTCAAAATCGGGTGTGTTACAACAGCGAATTAATGTTGAAACACTGATCCTCAAGCCGGCCAATCAGAGGCGGGTGTGAGACCTATTTTTCGATTGGCTGAAAAGAGAAGACTCCCGATTGGCCACCGAGGAGGGAGAAAAGGGAAGCCACCGCCGCCGTGGTGAGCAAGAAGCTGCCAGTGATTGAGAAAGGGAGGCCACCGCCGAGCAGGGGGAAGTCGCCGGTGATGGGGTAAGTGCTCTCGACCGACCCGGGGCGGGGGGTGGCATACAGTTTGCTGCCCCCCAAAAGATTTTTCCACCGGCCACCACTGGTCCTGACCAATGACGAGATCTTCTTTAATTTGGAACACTTGATTGGAAGAAAAAGTTTGCCAGTGTGGTCATGTGGTCTTGCTGTGAGAAACACTTCTTTCTTCTGGGACATTTTCCAGGTAGAAGTCTCAGATGTGCCTCTCATTGGTCGTTAGGATCAACGTGACTGCCTGGCTAATGAGAAGAGCTTCTTTATTTTGGGACACCTTATTGGAAGAGGAAGCCTCAAAGGAACTTCTCATTGGCAAGCATGGTCATGTGGTCGCATTCTGAGATGCACTGCTTCAATTCCCAGGAAGAAGAAGAAGCTTCAGATGCACTTCTCATTGGTGAGAGCGACCACATGGCCGCCCTGACCAATGAGAAGAGCTTCTTTATTTTGGGAAACCTTATCATTTGAAGAAAAGCCTCAGATGTACTTTTCATTGGTCAGTATGGTTATGCAGTCTTCCTGTGAGAAGCGCTTCTTTCTTCTGCGACACCTTCCAGGAAGAAGAAGACTCAGATGCTCTTCTCATTGGTCAGCACAGGTACGTGGCTGTGATGACCAATGAGCCCTTGCTCATGTTTTACATGAGTAAATAAAAGCTGATCATTGTAAGCACCCATGACCTTGACCTTTTGAAAAACAACAGACTTACTGGCTAGATCACTGAGTGAAAATAGAAGAGAGAAAGCCTAAAAAAAGTAAACTAATACAGACAACAAATTGGTACGCTACAATATAATAAATGTTTGCTTTTGGGTTTAATACTGCTTTAATAACCTAAGGATAAGGGATGCCTGACATGTGAGCCCAAGCTCTGTGCTAAGAAAAATAATAAGCTACTCTCAGCAAAAAAAAGAGATCAAACTATTTTGGGCTCCCCACTCTACTAAAAATTGAGACTGGCCATAGGGCACACCGGGTGTTGCCCGGTGGGCCAGGACCTCTGGGTTGCATGTCCTAAGAAGAGCGGCCTGTTGATGACCAGGCTGCACAGCAGGAGATAAACGGTGACTGCGGTCCGGACAGGGCTAACACAGATCGAGGCCGCCGCTCACCTCCCGCTATGTGGATGTGCCTGAAGCAGGGCTGGTGCCAGCAAACTAGGACGTGCAGAAGAAGGCGGGAGAGAAGTACTTGCAGGGGACAGACACCTCCCAGGCTGGCCACTGGAGATATACCTGCACTCGGGACAATGGCGGCCTCTCTCCTAACACCGGCCGCCACACTGTGACAGCTGCACAGGGAGGAAGGTGAGGGCACTGAACTGAACTGATCCAGTGTGTATTATAGCCAAAGTCATGCTCTGTAGTGGCGAGGAAGGGGGGTGGATTGGGACTGTTTGCTGGTCTGAGGCTGTCTCTTTGCTGGACTAGGGATGTCTCTTTGCTGGTCTAAGGCTGTCTCTTTGATGGACTGTGGATGTTTTTTTTTGTTGGTCTGAGGCTGTCTCTTTGCAGCACTGGGGATGTCTCTTTGCTGGTCTGGGGCTGTCTCTTTGCTGGTCTGGGGATGTCTCTTTGCTGGTCAGGGGATGTCTCTTTGCTGCATGGGGGATGTCTCTTTGCTGGATGGTGATGTCTCTTTGCCGGGTGGTGATGTCTCTTTACCAGGTGGGGATGTCTCTTTGCACAGTGCGGATGTCTCTTTGCTGGGTGCGGATATCTGTTTGCTATATGGGGATGTCTCTTTGCGGGATTGGGATGTCTCTCAGGATGAATATCCCGTCACCAACCACCGGCGCGAATGCCCAGGGATGAGGGATGTGAGACAAAGATTTGTGCTGGAAGGGGGGATTTTAGCAGGGGGGGGGGGCGCAGTTTGGCATGTTCGCCCTGGGCTCTAGATGACCTTGTCCCGGCACTGAATATTGGTATCTCCCACCCTACGCAGCCAGGCAAACAAATTTTCCACACACGCTGGAGTTAGGAATCAGTCCTTGCAGCTCTGTTTTTGTATTTTATTAGAGAGATTGAACTTGGATGGGGATAGGGTCATTATGGGATGCCCACTTGATCAACAAGGAACTCTTCAGGGACACAACTATATACATCCAGTATACTGTATATATACTTCTCCTCTTCTACCTCCAGCATAATCTTGCTTATAGAACTACATCTCCCAGGACCAGCTAGCACTGAAAAATTGATCCAACACAGACTCAGTCAGATCCAGAGCAAATGCCCTTTGCAGGCAGGGACCGCAGGCCCCTTTGGTAGTGTAGCAGAAAAGAGGTCTTTAGTGCTTAGCTGTCTTATTCCTGTGGGTACTGATCCCAAAAACACCTCTTCAGGCACTACCAGCCCAACCTGGCTGCAGCTGCCCCGCTGGCCACTTCTCCACAGACCTCCCAGACTGACTCTGCATCCATCCCAGACTGCTTGCACCCTTCAGTCATGCCTCTCAGTCCTCTGACTGCAACCTGGAGATTTGCCAGGAAGTGTCCTCCTGATGTGCTCTCCTTGCTCCCGTGCCTTCTGGCATAGGCGTGCGCACAGGGTGTGCCAGGTGTGCCTGGGAGACACCCTAATCACCCTGTGTAGTGCAGATTCTCCCTGTTTAAACCCCTGATATTAATAAAAATAAAATATTAATACTAAAAAAACCTACTGACACCATCCACTGCCTTACTGACACCAATCTCTGCCTTACTGGCACCCACCACTGCTCTACTGACACTGTCAGTATGTATAAACATGCACACCTATATGTATTTGAGCTTTGAGGTGCACACCCTAATGCAATAGGCTGTACACACCTATGCCTGCTTGTCAGGATGCCCCAGTGTGTTATCAAGAGGGGTACCTTCCGCACCCGAGCCCAGGCCTGAGTTCACACACCCCCCCCTCTAGACTAGGGGTTTACTCTCAAAGGCCTCCGACAGACAGCCTAACACTCCATTTCCATCTTCCACCCAAACTCCACACTGCCCCAGCTGGGCTTACCCTGAGTATTCGAGGGGGCCTGCCCCCTGCAAACCCATCTGTTGGGAGTTGGTCAGGGCCCTCAGAATGCTCCAGGCAGCCCCCCCCCCCCACACACACTCTCATCCTTCTAGAACCTTCTGCCTGTTTCTAGAAGTATGGGGAGGTCTCAGAGATGCTGCTAGTGCCTGTAAGTCACACCAACCCTCCCTGAGTCGCTCACCCGAACCATATTAAGCCTGAATTTACCTACACTAACAAAAAAAAAAAAACTACTAGCACTCTAGCAACACAGCTAGGGGGTGCTACATGAGTCTCCCTAATATGGACTTGGACAACACTAAAAAAAGGTTCAAACCACAAATGATGTAAAAAAAACAAACATACAACAACTTTTGGCTGAAGTTGGGCTTCATTTTGTTGGACTTCCTAATCACGAAGTTACAGCAGCATTTGGGCTGTCACTTTCACCTTTGTGGACACAATGAATATCTCTTCTCAAATACCTTTGTTAAGATTTGACAGCCAATCTATGAACCTGTCTAACCTTTTCCAGTCATATCCAAAAGAAACTTGCGCCAAAGTTCTAGTTTAATTCTGTTGAAATTCACAAATTGGCTGTCAAGTTAGAGGAAGAAAGAAAAAAAAAAATATTCACTGTTGATACAAAGTTATCCTAACATTTTTTTTTATAGGGATGAGAGAATTTAAAATTGAAGCTCCACACACTGTAATAAAGTATTCACATCCAAATGCAAGTTTAATTCAATGATAGAATGTTTGCGAAGCCAACATATTTTGGAGGCTGTATCTCCTCCCCCTTCATTAGGGCTAACGTAACCTAAACAATAAAGGAAAATCTTATATGTGAATCAAAAAGCCGGAGAAGAAAACTGTTACATTTTTATTATGTCCATACAAGTAATTGATCTTGCTCTCCAGCTTTCTGAACCATTACAATTATATATATAAGGACTTGTTTTTTATCCCAGTGGTCTTCAAACTTTCTAAGCAAAAGGACTAGTTAACTATCCTTTAGATTTTAGGGGGACCAGATTGTGGCCAGTGGGAGTGGAAAATGTCCTGGCATCAGTGGGAGTAAACAGTACCTTATGATTGGTGGCAGGGGCATTGCTAGATCTACAAAAGATCTGGGGCTAGAGCCCATAGCAGCGAAGTAAAGAAAGTCATATGCTTGGGCGGGCATACACATGTATATAATATACATATGTGTATATATATATATATATATATATATATATATATATATATATATATATATATATATCTATCTATATCATCAATACATCAGGGTCCCCCAACCCCTCATTATATCAGGGTCCCCAGAGAGCCTCCCCCTTACATCAGGGTCACCAGAGAGCTTGTCACATTACCTGCCACAAGATGCAGATTGTCACTTGCCATGTCACCTACCACCAGATGCTGATTGTTACATACAGAGAGGCTAGGGTATATAAAAGAGAGGCTAGTGTATACAGAGAGGCAAGGTATACAGAGAGGCTGTTGTATACAGAGAGGCTGGGTGTACGGAGAGGCTAGGTATACAGAGAGGCTGGGTATATACAGAGAGGCTGGGTATATACAGAGAGTCTGGGTATATACAGAGAGGCTGGGTATACAGAGATGCTGGTTATATACAGAGAGGCTGGGTATATACAGAGATGCTGGGTATATGCAGAGAGACTGGGTATATACAGAGAGGCTGGGTATATACAGAGAGACTGGGTATATACAGAGATGATGGGTATATACAGAGAGGCTGGGTATATACAGAGAGGCTGGGTATATACAGAGAGGCTGGGTATATCCACAGAGGCTGGGTATATACAGAGAGACTGGGTATATACAGAGAGGCTGGGTATATACAGAGAGGCTGGGTATATACAGAGAGGCTGGGTATATACAGAGAGGCTGGGTATATACAGAGATGCTGGGTATATACAGAGATGCTGGGTATATACAGAGAGGCTGGGTATATACAGGGAGGCTGGGTATATACAGAGATGCTGGATATATACCGAGATGTCGGGTATATACAGAGATGCTGGGTATATACAGAGATGTCGGGTATATACAGAGATGCTGGGTATATACAGAGATGCTGGATATATACCGAGATGTCGGGTATATACAGAGATGTCGGGTATATACAGAGAGGCTAGTGTATACAGAGAGGCTGGGTATACAGAAGATAGGCTAGGGTAGTAAAGTTTTACCCTTCATGGTCTGCACTCACCTGCTTAGGAGCTCTGTGTGAGAAACTTCCTCCTGACTCTATGATATGGACGGAGCAAGGAAGAGACTCACTCTCACACTCATCTCCCTTCTCTGGCTGTCACTGAAGCATGGACGGAGTGCAGACTCCGTGAGAGTGCTGCGGCTGTGCGGGAAGTGCTGTGTCAGGCAGCCCAAGACACTATCATGGTAGGGCCAGCCCTGGACTCGGGGCTATGGGCCCCAGATTCAGGGCTCTAGCCTCAATATCCACCCCCTAGTGAAGCCACTGATTGGTGGTCAATGGGACTTAAAAATATCAGATAACATGTGGTCAGTAGAAGGAGGAATAGAGCCCCATCATTGGTATGATTGAGAATAATAGTGCCCCATCATTGGTGTCAGTGGGAGGACTATCATTGGTATCAGTAGGAGGGATAGTGCTCCACCGTTTGTGTCAGTGGGAGGAATAGTGCCCCATCATTGGCATTATTGGGAGGAATAGTGCCCCATCATTGGTATCAGTGGGAGGACTAGTGCCCCATCATTGGTGTCAGTGAGAGGACTAGTGCCCCATCATTGGTCTTAGTGGGAGGGATAGTGTCCCATCATTGGTGTCATTGGGAGTAATAGTGCCCCATCATTGGTATCAGTGGGAGGAATAGTGCCTCATTGTTGGTGTCTATGGGAGGAACACTGCCCCATCATTGGTACTAGTAGGAGGAATAGTTCCCCATCAGTAAAATTAGTCAGAGGAATAGTGCCCCATCGCTAGTGTCAGGGAGAGGATAAGTTTCCCACTCTTGGTGTCAGTGGAAGGAATAGTTTCCCATTGTTGGTATCAGTGGAAGGAATAGTGCCCAATCATTGTTATCAATGGGAGGAATAGTGCCCCATCATTAATATCAGTGGGAGGAATGCCCCATCATTACTATCAATGGGAGTAATAGTGCCCCGTCATTAGTATCAGCGGGAGGAATAGTGCCTTGTCATTACTATCAGTGGGAGGAATGCCCCATCATTAGTATCAGAGGGAGGAATAGTGCCCCATCATTGGTGTCAATGGGAGGAATAGTGACCCATCATTGGTGTCAGTGGGAGGAATAGTGACCCATCATTGGTGTCAGTGGGAGGAATGCCCCATCATTAGTATCAGAGGGAGGAATAGTGACCCATCATTGGTGTCAATGGAAGGAATAGTTCCCCATCATTGGTGTCAATGGGAGAAATAGTGACCCATCATTGGTGTCAATGGGAGGAATATTGACCCATCATTGGTATCAGTGAAAGGAATTGTGCTCTATTGGTGGTATCAATGGGAGAAGTAGTGCCTCATTGAGGTTTTTATGGGAGGAATGGTGCCCCATCATTAGTATCAATGGGAGGAATGGTGCCCCATCATTAGTATCAATGGGAGGAATGGTGCCCCATCATTAGTATTAATGGGAGGAATGGTGTCCCATCATTTGTATCAATGGAAGGAATGGTGCCCCATCATTAGTATCAATGGGAGGAATGGTGCCACATCTTTGATGTCAGTGGCAGGAATTATGTCCCGCTGTTTGTGGCACATCATTTATCCCTACCACGAGTCAAGGTGACCATTGAAGTCCTAGAAGCTGCCAGCCAAATATTCAGGATCTCTATAAATCACACTATTGCAATACTTTTCAAATACAACAGTAATATAAGTTTAAAAATATATAAGAAATCTTCATGGTTCCAGGGCCTCTTATCCACTTTCCTTAACATAATTATAAGGAAGTCCTCCAGGTTTAGGATCCCAATAGAAGAATTCAATGGCTTTTATTTCCGTTATAAAACATTCATACGTTTTCCCTCTCTTGACAAACACATTGGAATCATTTATGAAGAGTCATCATGTGACCCCGGGAAAATGAAGTTAAATATTTATCGTTGACTGCGTCTCTTGGGGGGCTTTAAGGCACATTGCTCGTCCACTTAGAAAACAATTCAAGGCTAATATAGCGTTAAGCACTCAGAGTGCTGTTAAAATAGCATTAAACTATCCAGTGACTCAGATAAAATGGCAATTTGGATTAAAAGAACAAAACTCATATTTCTGTAATAAAGAGAGAACAGATGACTTGTATTGAACCATGCAAAAAAAATGATTGGAGGAAACGCCCCCAGAATTATCAAAAGAAAGGTGCGTGGCAGACGAATATACGGTAAATATATGTATACTCCATGCCACTCCATTAGGTACAATTACCTGTTGCAAATAGCTGAACTGAATTATATAACAGCAACCCAATACCCAGTACAGTGACTGGCCTCAGGTGATACACAGACATTAAAACAAATCCTACTACATCAGTTGTACTTGTTTATCTGCAGCCCTCTTTTCTCTACTGCCCTTCAAATTACAGAATTTATACAGCTTGTCTGAGATTTCAGAAAGCAGGGGGTGGGGAGCTAAAGTTACACTCTGCAGAGCTGGTGATAAATTGCCGAGAGCTGATTGGAGGGACCTTCACGCAGCACACAAGAACAGAGCGGAGGCTTTCAATCACACGCCGTGTGCTGGAACTCCACCACTGTACCTCTTGGTGTCAGTAAAACGTGTTAGGAGTGACTCATGCTGGTAGCAGAGGAACGAGGTAGCGGATAGAAATTACACTTAGTGCTCTGGACTGAGAGAAGTACACAATATAGTCTACAACCATATTAGGTTGCATTCCATTTTTTTGCAAACATATAAACATACACTGTATTGTAAAAAAAAAAAAAAAAATTGGGGGGGGGAGTATAAGTATTCATTTTCCTGATTTTTGCTACTGGTATGATGGTTTTTCTTTTTATTGTGGCTTTCAGGAACAAAGAAATGTTGGATTATATATTATTGTTATACAGTTTATGTTTCTTATATATGAAAACAGAACTCCAGCCCAAACAAAAATACAAGATACAAATACATAGCCCATTAAAAGATAAAATGTAAAACATGCTTTTGCTGCAATATTCTCCTTCAATCCAGAAATGTCCTCAGTCTGATGGCCAGCATCATTCAACCCACTTCCTCTGAGCTCAAGCCATCCCGGACGAGCCCCCAACCAGTGACTAGATGGTAAAATGAGAAGCAGCACAATGATGAACTCATCTCTCTGTCACTCTGCTCTCTCCTCCTAACAGCATGCTTCTTTCAGCTCTTTGTGCTTATTCTTCCTTGCACCCTGCAACCCTGCTATAAAGGAACTGCAAGAGGCCAGTCCTACAAATCTGCATTCTTTTGTGTCTTTTATATCTGCCTACAGTTCAGATTTACCTATAATGCAATGCTATCTAAAGATCTCTTCCTCTTTAAAAAAAAAAAATCAGGTGCTGGGAATAGATTCTTAATCTTTACTGCAGGTACTAAAAAGTGAAAAAGAAGAAAGAAGTATAAAAGTTCCTACAGTCTGACATTATACTGTATGAGTTTACTTCTGAATGGAGATAGCTTTCAAGGAACTGATCCACCTAAAAAATGTCTCAGTCATTGTAGATTGGGCGTTTCTGCTTACTTTTATAGTTTTGGTGTTCCCGCCCCTGAGGAGTTTCAGTGTTCCCGCCCCTGAGGAGTTTCAACGTTCCCACCCCTGAGGAGTTTCAGCGTTCCCACCCCTGAGGAGTTTCAGCGTTCCCACCCCTGAGGAGTTTCAGCGTTCCCGCCCCTGAGGAGTTTCAGCGTTCCCTCCCCTGAGGAGTTTCAGCCTCCCCTCCCCTGAGGAGTTTCAGCATTCCCGCCCCTGAGGAGTTTCAGCATTCCCGCCCCTGAGGAGTTTCAGCATTCCCGCCCCTGAGGAGTTTCAGCCTTCCCTCCCCTGAGGAGTTTCAGCGTTCTCGCCTAGTTGTGGTGTTCCCACACCTCCTGTTGCTTTCCCAGTACTACAATACAAACCTGAAGGTTCGGGAAACTGGAGGGCAGAGAGTTGTAGTGTTAGTTTGTTTTCTTTTTGGCTATATATCGAGGTAAAAAAACCTTTCCTGTAACCACTGCGGCAATGTTATTAAGTGTTTACTGAGCATAACTAATTCCAGCTCACCAGCAAAGAGAAAACCCTATAGGATTCCTTTGATTGGAAGTCTATCCCGACTTAAACCTCCTCTACGCTCATTCTTCATTGTTTGGTATACAGTTACCTAAGCCCAGAGCATTCCGTGCTCTTTACATGCACATTTTGAAAGGATTACTTTTTGATACAGAAATCTCCAATCTTATGTAAGATTACCTGGCTGCTAAAGGCATGTACTGGGGGGACTGTTCAAACATTCTGTTTCCTAACATTAAAATCTGCCACAGATGCTAGAAGAGTGAAACTCTGGTTTTTTTACGAAGAAACAAAAAAATTCCCTCCAGCTCAGCTCTATACAAGGATTTGTAGAAAACTTTTGTTTATATCTTTACCCGTGCCTGCACTTTAAGTATCAAGAGAGTATTCCAGAGCACTTAATAAAATCTTTCAAAAACATGGGTTGGGCACCTACAGTTTGCATACTTGGAAGGCAATGTCTTTTTAAGTGGCACCCAGAAGTAATGTAAATTAAAAAGCCAAGTCTGCCCTTCTTCACTTGCAGCCCAGGTACCTCCCTAATGTCACTGGCATCTCCAAGTACTAGTGTAAGCCCACCAGAGGCTGTGGACACTGGTGTACGTTGTGAAGAAGCTCACCTGCCTACCCTACTGCCAGCTACAGCAAATAAAATCCTTGTCTTTCTTAAAGGCAGGAGTTGGGGCAGATTTCAGGTGTGAAGGTGAAAAAATTTACTGATCTGAGGTCTGATACTGCAGCACATTATTCGGGGCTGATCTGGGGTGTCAAGATACAGGAATTGGGACTGATCTGAGCTGTGAAGTTGATGGAATTGGGGCTGATCTGAGGTTGGTACAGGAATTGGGGCTGATCTGAAGTGTGAAGGAGCAGGAATGGGGGCTGATCTGAGGGTGCAGGAATTGGGGATCATCTGATGCATGAAGGTGCAAGAATTGGGGCTGATTAGAAGTATGAAGGTGCAGGAATAGGGTTGATCTGAGGTGTGAAGCTGTAGGAATTGGGGTGTTCTAAGGTGTAAAAGTGCAGCAATTGGGTTGATCTGAGGTCTGAAGTTATAGGAACTGGGGATGATCCAAGGTCTGAAGGTGCAGGAATTGGGGCTGATTTGAGGTCTGATTGTGCAGGAGTTGGAGTTATCTTGAGATCTGAAGGTGTAGGCATTGGAGCAGATCTCAGGTTTGAAGATACAGAATTTGGTGTCGATTTAAGGCATGAATGTGAATGAATTGGGGCTGATCTGAGGTGTGAAGATTCAGGAATTTGGGCTAATCTGAGGTGTGAAGATACAGGAATTGGGGCTGGTCTGAGGTCTGAAGGGCAAGGAATTGGGGTGATCTGAGGTGTGAAGGTACAAGAGTTGGAGTTGATCTGAGGTCTGAAGGTGCTGTACTTGTGGCTGATCTATGATGTGAAAGTGTAGGAATTGTAGCTGATCTGAGGTCTGAAGGGCAAGGAATTTGGACTGATGTGAGGTCTGAGGGTACAGGACTTGGAGCTGATCTAAAGGTCTGAAGGTGCAGGAATTGAGGCTGATCTAAGGTGTGAAGGTTCAGGAATTGGGGCCATATGGCATCTGAAATTATAGGAACTAGGGATGATCTGAGGTCTGAAGGTGCAAGAATTGGGGTTATTTTGAGATCTGAAAGGAGAAGGAGATGATCTCAGATCTGAAGGTATAGAACTTGGGATTGATTTGACGTTGAAGGTGGATTTGGTGAAGGAATTGGGGCTGATCCGAAGTGTGGAGGTGCAAGAACCAGGATGATCTGAGGTGTGAAGATGCGGAAATTGGGCTGATTTTGGGTGCGAAGGTGCAGGAATTGGGGTGATCTGAGGTCCGAAGGTGTGGGAATTGAGACTGATCTGAGGTGTGAAGGTGCAGGAATTGGGGTAATCTGAGGTCTGAAGGTGCAGGAACTGGGGCTGACATGAGGTCTGAAGGTGCAGGAATTGGGGCTGACATGAGGTCTGAAGGTGCAGGAATTGGAATGATCTGGGATGTGAAGGTGCAGGAATTGGGGTGATCTGTGATATGAAGGTGTAGGAATTGAGGTGATCTGGGGTCTGAATGTGCAATAATTGGGGTAATCTGAGGGGTGAAAGTGCAGGAATTTGGGGTGATTAGAGGTCTTAAGGTGCAGGAACCGGGGCTGATCTGAAGTCTTACGGTGTAGGAATTGGGCCTGATCTGAGGTGTGAAGATGCAGGAATTGTGGTTGCTGACCTCTGTTTTATAATGAATGATAAGTGATAGGTAGTAGAATCTGCCTTCGCCATAATCACAAGATTAGTCTTCGTGTTCAGAATTCCTTTAGCTATGGGGCACGTTTTACAAATACTGTACCTACCAAGTGATGCAACTCTTTATGCAGGATATAGCTGGAGATATAACATATATCTAAAGCAAAAACAGTTTTTTTTTTTTTTAGTTTTAGATGGAGTGGGGAAGTGGTAGGACCTCTGTCAAGCTTTTTCATCACTGTCTATGGTCAGATTTGGAGGGGGAGGGCTGCCCCCTCTATCTTGGTGGCCATTGTCACTGAGAGAGATGATAGTAGGTAATGAAAAATGTTACAGCTGTAACCAGAACAGAAGGGTCAACCTCATCCCTGTCCATAGAAAAAAAGAATTCTCAGATTCCGGAATCCAAATGCAGCCAATCCCAAGCTGAAACCCCTCCATTTAATTTCACACAAATAAACTCTATATATTCGGAACGCAGAGCATAAGAAAAATGAGACACAACAACTTATTGAATCACAGTCACGGCGTTGCAGCTCCGCTATAGACTGGAAATTACATCACGGCGCTCGCACATTTAATAAACGCTGACAACGCAGACACGAAGGAAAAATGTCAGACGTCCCACAGAGAGATTTCTGACGAGAAAAATAAAACAGCGCCCGCAGTTATTGTAAATGTTTTAAGACACAGCCAGATAAAATATTTAAATCTTTTTTGAAACCGGCAGAATAGACCAAGGGGAAGAGGACCCGTCTTACCGACTTCTGTTCAGTGTTTTCTGGACACCCGTCTACACCGCATCCAGATCACATTCCCCTTACTCTGCCATCCACTACTGCTTGTCAGGGTCATGTGAAGAGTAATAAAGTGTGATGAGAGGAATTTTAAAAAATCTGAAAATTGTAATGGATGAAAGAAGTTATATGCAAATCTCGACTTGTTGAGTTTAGCCCCACCCATTCATCCTCCTCGGCCACTAATTAAGGACCAAGCCTATTTTTCAGACTTATGCCCCATGCACACGATAGGATTTTCCGACAACAAAATCCATGTTTTTTTTTTTTCGACGGATGTTGGCTCAAGCTTGTCTTGCATACACACGGTCACACAAATGTTGTCGGAAATTCCGAACGTCAAGAACGCGGTGACGTATAACACGTACGACGAGCCAAGAAAAATTAAGTTTAATAGCCAGTGCGGCTCTTCTGCTTGATTCCGAGCGTGTGTGGACTTTTGTGCGTCGGACTTATGTACACACGATCGGAATATCCAACAGCAGGTTTTGTTGTCAGAAAATTTGAGAACCTGCTCTCAAACATTTGTTGGTGGAAAGGCCTATCGTGTGTACACGGCATTAGTGTTTACAAGTTAAAATCTTATTTTTTTTGCTAGAAAATTACTTAGAACCCCAAACATTAATATTATATATATATATATATATATATATATATATATATATAATGTTTGGGGGTTCTAAGTAATTTTCTAGCAAAAAAAAAAAGATATGTATAATTTTTTTTTTCAGACACCCTAGAGAATAAAATGGCGATCTCTACAAAACTGTATGTCACACTGTATTTGCGCAGCGGTCTTGCATTTTTAAAAAAAAATACACTTTTTTTTAATTAAAAAATACGACAACAGTAAAGTTAACCCAATATTTTTTTTTTAATAATGTGAAAGATAATGTTACCCCGAGTAAATTGATACCCAACATGTCACGCTGCAAAATTGCGTCCGCTCGTGGAATGGCGACAAACTTTGGCCCTTACAAATCTCCATAGACAAAGTTTAAAATTTCTACAGGTTACCAGTTTTGAGTTACAAAAGAGGTGAATGTGCTAGAATTATCACTCTAACAATCATGGCAATACCTCACATGTGTGTTTTGAACACCATTTTCATATGCGGGCGTGACTTACGTATGTGTTTGCTTTTGTGCGTGAGTTCGGCGGGATGGGCGCTTTAAATTTTTTCCTTTTTTTATTATGTATTTTACTTTTTCTTTTTTCTTTTTACACTATCCTTTTAAAAAAATTAATACATTTGGGTCACTTTTATTCCTATTACAAGGAATGTAAACATCCCTCTTAAATGTGAGATCTGGGGTTAAAAAGACCTCATAGCTCACATTTACACTAAAATGCAATAAAAAAATGTAAAAAATGTATTTAACAAAAAAAAAATTCTCCTTTAAGACCATTGGGCGGAAGTGACGTTTGATGTTGCTTCCACCATCCAATGTTATGAAGCCGAGTGGGGGCCACATCCTGAGAGTTGACTGGCCCCACCCAACAGGAAACACAATTAACAAAGAGGTCAAAACCCCCCGCCCCTCCCTGTGCTCCTCAGGTGTGAAAAAGTATTGACCCACACCAGTGCACGAGAGTGAAACTCAAATCTCCCTAAAAAACCAACATACCAAAAGAGCGGGTGGGAAGTAGGCGTGCTGTCCTGGAAGACTTCCCAGAAACACCGTTACCGTTAAGTGTAACTGGTCATTTTCTCAAGTCGTCTTCCAGGACGGCACCCTGAGAGAAGAGCAAGTAGCTCAGGCCTACCTTAGGGCAGGACAACAGCTTCTAGGACCTTCCTACCAAACGCCAGATCCTGAGGTGACAGCAACTCCACCCTGTAATGTCTCAGGAAGGTGCTCTGGCTTGTCCATGTAGCTGCTCTGCATATTTTCTCCACCGATGCTCTGGCCCTTTCTGCCCAAGAGGTCGCCAGAGATAGAGTGGTATGTGCTTTAAGGTCATTCGGGGCTGTCCTACCAGCCTGATCATAGGCTAAAGTAATAGTCTGCTTGATCCATCTTGGTATGGATGCTTTAGACGCTTGCTGACCCTTCCTCTGTCCAGAAAAATTAACTAATAAATGGCTGGACCTTCTAAACTCTTTTACTTTATCCAAATAAGTCAACAGACAACGTCTGACATCTAAACAATGAAAGGAATTTTCTCTCTCGTTCTGAGGATTGGTGCAAAAAGAAGGAAGGATAATCTCTTGAGTTCTGTGGAACTTTCAGGCTACCCTCGGGAGATACAGGGGGTCCTGCCTAAATACAACCCTGTCATCAAATAATAGTAAAAAGGGCTCTTTTATTGACAGAGCCTGAATGTCGCTTATCCTCCTGGCCGTTGTACATACGCCAGCAGGAAGGCTGTCTTTAGGGTAAGCAACCTAAGATGGATAAGAGCTAACGGTTCAAACGGTGCCCTGGTTAGGGCTTCCAAAACTAACGTAAGGTCCCAGGGCAGACACTTGCTCATCTGCACTGGGGACAGTCTATCTCTGGCTGACAAGAATTTTTTAATCAGGGGGTCCAGACCTCCAAAAAACAGGACAAGGTTGTGACCTGAACCCTAAGCGTCTTGGTCGCCAGCCCCTGATCCTCACCATCCTAAAGAAAGTCCAGGATGGCATAGATCTCTTGTTGGAAAGTCCCCTTCGCTTGGCACCAGCGCGAGAAGACTCCCCAGGCTTTTGCGTAAATACGCCTGGTAACCGGCTTCCTACTCAAAAGAAGGGTGTCGATTACTCTCTCAGAACACCCCCATTTTCACAGGCTCTCCCTTTCAAGAGCCAAGCCGTCAGCCTGAAGAAGCCAGGATCTGGGTGGCAGACTGGGCCCTGAAGAAGAAGGTCTGGAAGACGCTGAGGGGGAGCTATGGACCAA
Organism: Lithobates clamitans; assembly: GCA_037952925.1. Taxonomy (NCBI): domain Eukaryota; kingdom Metazoa; phylum Chordata; class Amphibia; order Anura; family Ranidae; genus Lithobates; species Lithobates clamitans. Next base: position 234,792 of record JBBGZY010001027.1, on the reverse strand, counting down.
TTTCCCAGGGAAGGGAACCAGGTCCTCTTGGGCCACCATGGGGTGATCAGAATTAGTCTGCCCTCTGCCCTCTGAGAGACTTAGCTTCTGCAGTACCCTCGGGATCAGAACTAAGAGGGGGAAAGGCATATGCCAAGAGGAAGTCCCAAACATGGGCCAACGCATCTATCCCCTCTGAACCCCGAGAGAGAGAGAGAGAGAGAGAGAGAGAGAGAGAGAGAGAGAGAGAGAAGACTCTCTTTACTCTTCTGTTCCTCCTGCGGGCAAAGAGATCGATCTCTGGGACACTTATTGAATGCCTATAATTATACTTCAGTATACCAAAGTAGCATCTGACAAAAAGATCTTAAAACACTGAAGCAGAAGACTTTGTGAAAATGTAGATTTGTGTCATTCTCAGAACTTTTGGCCACGCCTGTAGTACACCCGTGTGAACAAGGCCTTTTTGCAGTGGGTTGCCATTCAAAATAAATGGCATAGCAATGCAGCAATGCAGTAGTGTAAATGGGTCCTTAACCTTTTCCTTTTGAGATCGTCATCCTCATCTTTCATTCACGACTTTATAAGTCACACACTTGATGCATCATGTCCAGATTCTTGTCCCAGGCCAGGACTGAAGCAAAGGATAAGGATGACGGCTCTGCAACAAGCCCATTCAAAAACAGGTCATGGATTCCAGCTGCCATAGGCCTGTCCGGGGGGGCGGCTCCTTGGTAAAGCTATTGTTAGCTTCCTCATTACAGCAACGACAACAAAAGCACCGAGGGCTAAAACGACTTCCCGAGTCTTCCCGCTCCTAGAATGATATAATTGCTTCTTTTAATACGTGAAAATCTGGATTAATAGCCGCCATTCTAATATAGCAATCCCTGCATGTATTTTCTGCCTGACGCTTATTGTGTCAAATGCTTGTAACATCTGCAATTGTCGCTATTGTAAACATTTGGAGCATAAATTGTGATTTAATAGGATTATCCTGGAGTGGTGCATGCTGGGAGAGCTGGGAATTAAGCCGTCTGCCATAAAGCCGCGGATCCCATGTTTTCACAAAGCGGAGAGGCAAATTTCTGTGCGTTGACTTGCTTACTTCTTAAAGGGACAGAGACTCTAAAATAAAATAAAAAATAAGCAAGAACATGGCGGATGTTCCCTTATTATGGAAAAAGAGATTGCATGTTACTCTATGGCAGCTGTCATGGTTCGTGGATTCCCCAGTTTGAGTCCTTCCATATTTCCCAACACCAAAAAATAATGCGGACTATGAGACCGCCTCACGTGCATTTACTGCAGCAGGGCGGCCCTTCAGGCACGAAATCACGCACCCGTATGTGATTTTCCATTGCCTGGGGGTGCATGCGCACAACGGGCCGGCAACCTGCTCCCGCTGTGATTGCATAGCTCCCAACTGTCCCTGATTTCGAGGGACTATCCCTGATTTGGAGCAATGTCCCTCTGTCCCTCATTCCTCCTCATTTGTCCCTCATTTTGGCTCTGATCTATATAGTTGTATATAACATGTACTATTTATCTTTCAAAAAGTGTTTCCCAATTCTAAACCTTTCATCCAATTTCTAAATGGCTGCATTTGTACATTTTAAAAGCCAATATAAAGGAATAGTAGTGGTAAAAAAAATCCCTTGTGGATTTAATTAACCTTTTTTTTGGTTAATTCTCCTTTAAGGGGGTGTGGCAGGGGGCGTGTCCTATGCCTACATACGTGTGTTAGTAGGTGTCCCTCATTCCCACCTCAAAATGTTGGGAGGTATGTACATTTACTGCAGCAGGGCGGCCCTTCAGGCACGAAATCACGCACCTGTATGTGATTTTCCATTGCCGGGTCTGGGGGCGCATGTGCGCAACGGGCCGGCAACCCGCTCCCGCTGTGATTGGACAAGGCGGGAGCCAATCGGCAGGTCCCCGATGTGCGCTGGGACCCGCCAATCGTTCCCGAGGCAGACAGAACGGAGGCCTGCCCTATGTAAACTAGGCAGATCGCCGTTCTGTGAGAGGGGAAGATGGAGATTATGTGTTTCTGCTAAGCATGAACACGGATCTCTGTCTTCCCCCAGTCAAAGCACCTCCCCCACACAGTTAGCAAGCACTCACAGGGAACACAGTTAACCCATTTGATGGCCCCTGATGTTAACCCCTTCCCTGCCAGTGCCATTAGTAAAGTGACAGTGCATTTTTTTAGCACTGATCGCTGTATTGGTGTCACCGGTCCCCAAAAAGTGCCACTTAGCCTCGGTTTACATTGACAGCGGGAATGAAATCGTGCGAGTTCAGCTCAACTCGCACAATTTCATTCCCGTATGTCAGTCCCGATTTCGGGGACAATTTCAGAGACATCTGTGGGGGTTTCTGCACAGATGTCAATGGAAATCACACCCCGAAATCACTTTTGGAAACTTTTGAAAATTGCAAAACTTTTGGAAACTTTTGGAAACTTTTGGAAATTGGTGCAAATGCAGCGTTGCATCGATTAGGACGAAGCCATTGCCGGCAATTGCCACTGATTTGGCATGCGATTTGACACGTTAAACTGCATGCCAAATCGCACCAGCGTGAACCAGGGCTTAGTGTCAGATTTGTCCGCCGCAATATCGCAGTCCCGCTAAAAATCGCTGATCACCACCATCACTAGTAAAAACAATTTAAAAAAATTTAAATTCCATAAATATACGCCATAATTTGTAAATGTTATAATCAAACCAATCAATATACGCTTATTTTTCTACCTAAAATATGTAACAGAATACATATTGGCCTAAATTTATGAAGAATTTTGATTTTTTACATTTTTTAATTGAATGTGTTTTATAGCATAAAATAAAAAATATTGTTTTTTTTTTTTTTCACAATTGTCGCTCTTTTTTTGTTTATAGTGCAAAAAATAAAAACTGCAGAGATGATCAAATACCACCAAAAGAAAGCTCTATTTGTGGGGGGAAAAGGACGTAAATTTTAATAGGGTACAGAGTCGCATGACTGCGCAATTGTCAGTTAAATTGTCAGTTATACGCAAGTGCCGTATCGCAAAAAATGGCCCGGTCATGAAGGGGGGGGGGGTAAACCTTTCCAAAGCTGAAGAGGTTAATCGACCGCAGCAGCCCCCTATTTACCATCAAACAGAAGTAGAGTTATATACTGTGTTGGCCTTTAAATAATGCAGAAAGTTCCTTCCTTGTATTTAGGTAAAAAAATGTTTAGTTATCAGCACCCCCCCCCTTTTTTTTTTTTACTTTTTATTGCCATTTCAAACACCAATCCAAAAAGTCCAGAAATTAAACGAGATGATGTGGGATCCTCCGCTCAAAGAGTGCTTGTGTCTCATTACCTCCAGGAAGAGAAGAGCCCCAGGTGCTGGCTAAATGCTGATGCAAGTAGAAGAGAACAGGAAGACCTGGACACACCGAAATGGTTAAATCCGTCTTTTTATTCAAAATACAGGATCATGGGGTACACAGCACGACTGTGGGGTGGTACAAAAATAACTGACGCGTTTCGCACTTACGCCAAGTGCTTACTCGTAGCTTACTCAAGCTATGAGTAAGCACGTGGTGTAAGTGCGAAACGCGTCAGATATTTTTGTACCACCCCACAGTCGTGTTGTGTACCCCATGATCCTGTATTTTGAATAAAAAGACGGATTTATCCATTCTGGTGTGCGGCTGTCCAGGTCTTCTTGTTCTCTTCTACCAATACAAAAAGAATCAGGCATTTTAGCTCTTAGAAAAGAGAAAAAAAAAAACGGAACAATTCAAACAAACAAAAATATGTTATTTAAATATTAATATCCCCCCCCTTTTACTTACCTGGCCCCCATTCAATTGAGCACTGTGCACGTCTGCAGCACTTCTCTTCCCTCACTTCCGGGTTTCGTTGGCTTTACTAGGGCACCGGGAGCCATTGGTGCTGGCAGTCAAAGCCAGTGGCAAAGGGGAGGGGGGGCGAGTCCCGCTGTCTGCTTCAATAGACACAGCATTGGGGGTCGGGAGCAAACACGTATGAGAATGCCGCTTCCCATGGGAGCCCTGGACAGGGAGGTGGGGCAGGAATGCTGGCGGGGCTTATAACACTACTTCTGGACAGGTCTGCAGCCTCTTGTCACATGTTCCTGTGCTATGCACTCACCCACCTCCAGCTGACTGGGTTCAGTGGGAGGATAAAACCAGTCTTCCCCAGCCAACCCGTCTCCAATGAGGTTTCATCTCCCAGCCGCTGTGTTAATGGGCTCCCACAGCCTCTTGAGATATGTGACCGGGGTCTCGCAGAGGGCTGTTGGAGCAGGATATGTCAGAATGGGGGTGGCTGGTGGGTCTCCTGGAAAAAAATAGAAAAAAACAAACAAGGAACGTCCCCATACTCCAGAACACGATGGGTATTATTATTGCGGAGGGGTGGGGGGGGGGTGGTGGCAGAGGCAGAGATTAAGGGCTAATCTACACTTGTGGTGGTGCAGTGGTGGGGGGCAGTAAAAACATGCAGTTGAGCAGCATTTTTACTGCTACCCCAAAGCTGCACGGGCAGTGGTTTTGACATGCCATGGTTATGATGCTTTGCTTCTCAGCAGAGAAAGAAATGATACCCCCTGTCATGTTCAGCAGGTGGTATAACAGCCCATTCAAGTGAATGGTGCAGTTGGCATTTAGGGGTGAAAATGGGCAGTGAAGTGGTAACATGATGCCTCTCTAACACCTATCAAATGCCTCGGAAAAGTGATTTGAGCCCAGATTGTCTTTCAGAGGCATGACAATCCCTGCCACAAGTGTAAACAAGCCCTAGGAGTGTATTTGTAGAGTGAAGTTCTGCTTTAATCTATCATCAAATGCTTCTCTTTAAAATACAAACAGTGTAAATATCTAAATCAGACTCTTGCAGCCCCTGTGCATCAGGAACCAGGAATAGGAGATTGAGAATCAGCACAAGAGATAATCAGTTGCACTGCATATGCTAACAATTGGCATGCTGATAGGAGGAGAAAGCAGAGTGACAGAACAATGAGCGCATCACTGTGCTGCTTCTCCTTTCACTTTCCATTCATAGGGTGGGGGCTGGTCCGGGATGACCTGGGTTTAGAGGAAGTAGGTTGAATGATGCTGGCCATCAGACTGAGGACTTATAGCTACAGAATAAAAGTACTGCTGGTCATTCTCTCTTGCTGACAAGAAGCAAGCTGATAGGAAAAGAGAGCAGAGTGGCAGAGAGATTAACTCATCACTGTGCTGCTTCTTCTTTCACTTTCCATTCACAAGGTGGGGGCTGGTCCGGGATGACCTGGGCTCAGTGGGTTGAATGATACTGGCCATCAGACCGAGGACATCTATCTACAGAATAAAAGTAGTGCAGGAAATTTTCTCTTGCTGACAAGAAGCAAGCTGATAGGAGAAGAGAGCAAACTGACAGAGATGAACTCATCACAGTGCTGCTTCTCCTTTCACTTTCCATTCATAGGGTGAGGACCTGGTCTGGAATGACCCGAGCTCTGGGGGTTGAAAGATGATGGCCATTAGACTGAGGATATCTAGCTACAGAATAAAAGTACTGCAGTGGAATCTTTCTTGCCGACAAGAAGAAAGCTGATAGGAGAAGAGAGCAGAGTGACAGAGAAATGAACTCATCACTGTGCTGCTTCTCCTTTCACTTTCCATTGATAGGGTGGGGGCTTGTCTGGGATTACCTAGTTTTATAAGAAGTAGGTTGAATGATGCTGGCCATCAGACTGAGGATATCTAGCTACAGAATAAAAGTACTGCAGGTAATTTTCTCTTGCCGACAAGAAGTAAGCTGATAGGAAAAGAGAGCAGAGTGACAGAGAGAACTCATCACTGTGCTGCTTCTCCTTTCACTTTCCATTGATAGGATGGGGGCTGGTCCAGGATGACCTGGGTTTAGAGGGAGTAGGTTGAATGATGCTGGCCATCAGACTGAGGACATCTAGCTACAGAATAAAAGTACTGCATGGAGTTTTCTCTTGCTGACAAGAAGCAAGCTGATAGAAGAGAGCAGACTGACAGAAATGAACACGTCACTGTGCTGCTTCTCCTTTCACTTTCCATTCATAGGATGGGGGCTGGTCCGGGATGACCCGCGTTCTGGGGGTTGAATGATGCTGGTCATCAGACTGAGGACAGAATAAAAGTACTGCAGGTTCTCTGGCCGACAAGAAGAAAGCTGAAAGGAGAAGAGAGCAGAGTGTCAGAGAGATGATCTCATCACTGTGCTGCTTCTCCTTTCACTTTCCATTCATAGGATGGGGGCTGGTCCGGGATGACCCAGGCTCAGTGGTTTGAGGACATCTTCAAGCAGAAATGATGTAATACGGGGGGGGGGGATCTCTGGTTTAAAGGTGGATACTAAAAAAAAAAGCTTTTTTTAAATAATTTTATCTTTCAACTGATTTCCTTTTTTTACTTATATTTTATTTCTTTATATTTGTCCAGCATTCTTAGCAGTTTTTGTTTGGGGTAGCTATGGACTTTTTTTTTTTAATTAAATACATTTTTATTTTTTTATAGTTATGCAAACAAAAAACTATATCAACTAAATTACTAAATATCAAAAATGATCAATTAGTATATAGAAAAAGTAAAAAAGAAAAAAGAAAACAATAAAAAAAATTTTTTTTTTTTACTTCATTTGTTACTATGTTTTCTCATCAGCCTGTTCCTTCTTCTTCTTTCCTTATCCAGCCACAGGCTGGGGAGCAGGACTTAAATGCAGCGCCGTAGAACCAGGTCTCCTTCCTTGTCAGACGGGGCTGTTCTGTGTGGCAGAGCTGTATAAATCCCAGCACTGGATGGACAGAAATGTAAACCCTTTGGCAGGTAAAACAGCTCCTATATATGTATTTTATCTGCGTATTTAGCTGCTTGCCCGGAGTTCAGCTTTAATTAAAATTGATTTACAGAAAGCAGCTTTCATTTTTTTTTTTTTTTTTTTCTGATGTCTAGTGGCCCCTTAAAGAACATTAAAACGAAATTCAACAAAGGCGCAGAACACAAATAATTGATTTTGCAGATGACGCTCGTGCGACGACGGGGGGTCAGAGCGCCATTTATGCTACACGAGCTGCGCCTTGAAGATCTGACTAAATAATTATTTTCCGAAACTTTGCAAATGTTTGAGGAGCATCGCTCGCCCGTGATTGCAATCTGTTAATTAACCTCACAATTAACCTTTTTTTTTCGGCATCCGCGTTTTGACGTCGCGCACCTCTCAGTTCCGTGCGCGCTCGCCTCCGCTGGAAGATCACGTCGAACGGTGACACATTAATCCAGCTTTCCCCGCGGAGAAAGGTTATTAAAATATCGGTCTGGCCGCGCCTTGCTGTGTACTTTCGACTAATAGTATATCTATCAATTTCTGTTTGCTTGACTTTAAGCTGTGTCATTTGTATAATCCAGCTGCCAGGCCAAGGTACAGCAAGCACGCCGCAATAACCTGCAGCAAACTCCACCATCTGTCTGCGGAGTTATAGGAGGATGGAGAGCTGCGGGAGACAATTACTGATTCCTTGGCGTGACTTGCAAAAGTGTTCCACCTGCTTTAAAGCTGAACTCCAGGGGAACAAAAATCTTTCATTGAAATATATTTCACAGAAGCCGCAAAGGATACGAACCGACTTTATTATCTTGTCAAACTAGCAGTGGCATCATCATCACTGTGCTTTACATAGCCTGTGCAGGGAGAAGAGATGTGGGAGGGGCCCATCAGGCTCCACCCACTACAGGCCGCCTGCAGAAAACTTCAGGAGGAGGCGGAGACCAGACCAGTCACCCTGCACAAGGAGAGAGAGAGCAGCAGTGACCGGTCTTTATTACAGGAAGCCATTCTCAGATAAGTTCCCTCTGACATTTATGATCTTCTTACCTATCTGTTAGAATGGTGGTGGGGAATTCTTCCTACTGACGACCAATGAAAGGAACATTCTTCCAAATGACCGCCTATGTAAGGAACATTCTTCCCACTGACCACCAACCTAAGGAACATTCTTCCAAATGACTACCAATGTAAGGAGCATTCTTCTCACTGATCACCAATGTAAGGAGCATTCTTCTCACTGATCACCAATGTAAGGAACATTCTTCTCACTGATCACCAATGTAAGGGACATTCTTCCCACTGATCACCAATGTAAGGAACATTCTTCTCACTGATCACCAATGTAAGGAGCATTCTTCCTTCCCACTGATCACCAATGTAAGGAACATTCTTCCTTCCCACTGATCACCAATGTAAGGAACATTCTTCTCACTGACCACCAATGTAAGGAACATTCTTCTCACTGACCACCAATGTAAGGAACATTCTTCCCACTGACCACCAATGTAAGGGACATTCTTCCCACTGACCACCAATGTAAGGAATATTCTTCTCACTGATCACCAATGTAAGGGATATTCTTCTCACTGATCACCAATGTAAGGAACATTCTTCTCACTGATCACCAATGTAAGGAACATTCTTCCCACTGATCACCAATTTAAGGAGCATTCTTCCCACTGCCTCCAGGGTATTTAAGAGCTTTCTGAAGCTGGTAGACAAGGCAGGGGGGTTTCTGATAATGTGGCTGCCATGATTGGCTGTCAGGTCACCTTATGGCTAGGTGACAGATGCACTCTGTAGGAGTCAGAAGTGCACCGCTAGGTAGTGGACCCTAGGACTGACTGCTGCGGATTGAACCCTGGAAGGTTCAGGAAGCAGGTCTACTGGATCACTGACACAGATCCCACTGGGAGCTAGAGCATAGATTCCCCAAAGCACGGAGTCTAAGAGCCAGCAGGTGTTCACCAGAGCCTCTAGTGGTGAGGATAGACTGCGCTGCAGTCTGACTCCAGGTTGCGACCCCCAGGGTCTCACAGCTCATGCTCACGCTCACGGTAGACTACAGGAGAAGGAGAAGGAGGCAGTAGGCTGGAACAACAAGGAAAGTAAGGGACAAGCCAAGGACGGGGCCACAAGCAGACAAGGACAACAGAGTTCACGCCAAGGTTCAGGGTCACAGGCAAACAGGGATGGTTGGGGACACGCCAAAGGTCAGGGTCACAAGCAGACAGGAATAGTTAAGAACAGGCCAAAGTCGGTAACTGGAATCAGACGTAGGAAACACAGCAAGTACACACGAAAGCTAACACACAATGGTTGATCAGCACTGCTGACAGTGCACAGGTTAATATAGGGTTCCCTGATAGGAGCTGGGGTGGAGCAATGCTAGAGGAGAGTTTACAAAAGCAGTCAGGTGAGGGTCAGCTGGTCTCTAGAGATGAACACATGGAGACAGGTAAGCTGACAGACACCTCTATTGCATAACCATGACATTGGAACAGCTCTGTTTACATTCTGGTACACATGCTATATGCGGCCACTCGGTGCTGAGGCCCACCCGCCGAGAGGCCGCATATATGTGTACTCCCGGCATGAAGGGGTTAAGTTCCTCTATGATACATATTGATAGGATAATGTATTTATCAAGTTGATGTAATTTATTAATTTATTTACAACACTGGAAGGACAACGCATATAGTAGAAGACTTTTTTTTTTGTCACGTGACTGTTACATGACATCACGTAGACACAAACAATTATTCCTTTATTAAGGACTCTCCACTCAGCAGTCGCTTTGCCTTGAAAAGATTGGAATTTGCTAATTCCCCAGAAACCGCCTAGCGGCCCGCTGGTCAAACGCGTCATTTTCCCTCCACCAAGCTTCTTCTTAAAGGACATTTTAATTATTTTGCAGCACCCCGGAGTTTCCGCGTCACGCCGAGCCTCACATCTCTAAAAAAAGGACTCCGATCTTCGAAAAAAAAAAAAAAAGATCCCCCATCGCCAACTTTGCTAACCTTTCCGCGGCAGTGCGATTTACTTAACATTTGGGTCGCTTACCTCGTTATTGAACTTCAAAGGAACATTGTTCTAAGCGGCGGTCGCCGGGAGAGAGCGAACGGAGCTGCGAGCGTAATTTTTAGTTATTGTTGTCATCGTTCGGAAAGCGTATTGATATTTTGCGCTGTAGTCCTGCGGGCGGGCAGGCGAGGTTTTTAATGCGTGCTGGATGTGGACATTGGCAAAGTGTCTCCCTGTCATTGTCCTACAGTGATTTCTCCTCCCCGCTGCGGCTGCAACAACCTCGGCTTTGTAAATTCAATTTGCTGACAAATAAAAGGAGAATAAAATACTTTTCTCTATCCCCATTAGGACACAAAGATACAATCACAGACTGTTTGTTGGCGCTGGGAAAGAAATCCTTTTGAACAAGTGCGACTTCTGATCTTGAAAACTGCTTTATCCACCGAACGAAAAAAAAAAAAAAGCGGCGCTTTGTTCCGCTGCTTGTATGAAGTTTAATTGTTAAAACAAAAAAAAAAAAAAGTGACTCGTATTTAAAGCTCACTCCAGATAGATATAAAAAAAAAACAAAAAAAAAAAACTTTTATACCGGGAAAAACTCCTTTCAAAGGTCAATGGAACTGACATCTCCCCCTGGAATCACACATTACTTGTACACTACATAAAGTCATTGGATAGAAAATTCAAGGTCTCCAGACCGTTATCACCTTTTGAAACACTATGGAAAAAAGCAATCCCCCCCCAAAGCTACTTGATCTCCACTATGCATTCCCTTTTATTCATGGATGTCCCTTCCAACACGGGCCTGGCCTGCAAAACATGGGATCTCTCCATATCCATGTCACAAGAGGAATAGGAACAGGTCCATTTGAACATCCACAAAGGATCCGTAAACGTCTCCACACAGGAAAACGAGTACAAAGTCCAATCACGTTGGTACCGTACCCCTTCCCTTCATCCACAAATTCAACTCGGACCTCCCAGACACATGCTGGAGATGCAAACAGGAAAAAAGGGACCCTCCTACACATTTGGTGGAGCTGTCCCGCCATCCAGATCTCCTGGGGTGAAGTCCACCAAATTATAAAGAAAGTAACCGCATTCACACCGGACTTCTCTCCAGCACAATTCCTCCTACACTTTACCACCTTATCGAATAGCAACTACTTCAAATCTTTAGCCATGCACATGGTAAACGCGGCGAAACAATGCATTCCAGTACATTGAGGCACCTCACATATCCCATCAATAAAAGAATGGCTAAATAGAATCTCCAAGATAACTGAAATGGAACGCCTCATCAGCACTGCCCACGACACACCCGCTAAATTCCCATCCAAATGGGCCTGCTGGACCCACTTCCAGACAACAATAGATTACAAAGATCTCATCACTACCAATACACCTCCCATCGGACATCTCCCTACCACACCTACATAAACCTAGACTCAACTCAGATACCCCCTAATACCCACTTAGATCAAGAACAACGAACTATCCTCACCGGCCACGTTTCCACAAAACCCACTGCTCCCCCCATCTTCCCCCACTGGGGGGAAAGAGAGATGGATAACAAACACCCCCCGGTCCCCTATTACCACCTACAAAATCATAGCACATCCCCCTACCCCCTCTCTCCTACCCCACCCCACCGAATGTACTAACTACCCCTTCTTATCACATATACACCTCCTCCCAGGCACCTAAGCATCCTCCTAGATACACAGAAACCCATGCTCTCAACCCGGCCTAGAACCCTCCACTCAATCAGAACCCTCCTCAATACGCCCTGACTCGACCAAAACATTCCCATCTCCTCCATAACTCCTATCTTACTCACAAGGTTATAAAACCCACAAGCGCAACAAGCTTCTAGCTCCACAGATACAGGGTTTAGTTTATTGACATTTAACATTATGATGTTCATAAGCTCTACGTTACATAGTAAGGTTGAATAAAGACACCAGTCCAACCTGAGTAAGTGTGTGTGAGTGTCTACAATTGTCCCTATCCTATACATTGTCCTCATTAAGATGCTCATCTATTAATATTATTTATTTAAGGTACCCATTTACAGCCATCAATTTACGCAGCACTCCACACATACATCGGTCCCTACCCTCAACAGGCCCACAATCCAAGGTCCCCAACTCACATATTAGGGCCAATTTTTTTTGGACAGAAGCCAATTTACCTACCAGCATGTCTGTGGAGTGTGGAAGGAAACCGGAGTACCGGAGGAAACCCACGCAGGCACAGGGAGAACATGCAAACGCCAGGCAGGTAGTGTTGTGGTTGAGATTCGAACCAGGGACCCTTCTTACTGTGAGGCAAGAGTGCTACCCACTACACCACTGTGCCGCCCAAGGTATATTACGATGTTAACATACCTTGACCATTGTCATTTGACTTGTATTTTGTATTTCTGTGATACTCTACATATGTGTGCTCTCTACTATTTCCAATAAAAACTTTATAGAAAAAAAAAGAAAAAACGAAGTTGTTTATCATTTAAAAATAAAGTAGAACCCTTAACCTAACCCTTGACAACCCCAAAGCCTAGACACCTTAACCCTTACCCAATCCTAACCCCTAAATTTACACAGCTACATAGATAGGTCTAAAAAAGACCATTTAATTCAACCAATAAATTACCTTAACCCCTAAAATGTGTGATTTATTGTACTGGTGCCAAATCCAGTTGCTTCACAGACTCCCATTAAGTTTGTAAGGTGGGTCCTCCTACCATGTGCTCTCCTCCTGTAATTATTTTGACAGTGTTAGACTGAAAGCACTAGGCAAAGCAACTGTAAGTGCTGGCTAGCCTAGTGTGCTAAACCTCCCTTTCTGTCTTGTTGTGCACATGGTCACTGGAACCTAATATAAAGACTCTAATATAAAGTCAGAATGTAGGTACAGTAGTGCCTTGGATTATGAGCATAATTCGTTCCAGAAGCATGCTTGTAATCCAAAGCACTCATATCAAAATGAGTTTCCCCATAGGAAACAATGGAACGGGTAATCTATTCCACAGCCACTGCTGGTCTATGCAGTACTGTATGTGACCAGAGATGCAGGGGCGCCGGTGTATGCAGTACCGAATGTGGCCAGAAGTGCGGGGGCGCCGGTGTATGCAGTACCGAATGTGGCCAGAGGTGCGGGGGCGCCGGTGTATGCAGTACTGAATGTGGCCAGAAGTGCGGGGGCGCCGGTGTATGCAGTACCGAATGTGGCCAGAGGTGCGGGGGCGCCGGTGTATGCAGTACTGAATGTGGCCAGAAGTGCGGGGGCGCCGGTGTATGCAGTACCGAATGTGGCCAGAAGTGCAGGGGCACCGGTGTATGCAATACCGCATGTGGCCAGAGGTGCGGGGGCGCCGGTGTATGCAGTACCGAATGTGGCCAGAAGTGCAGGGGCACCGGTGTATGCAGTACCGAATGTGGCCAGAGGTGCGGGGGCACCGGTGTATGCAGTACCGAATGTGGCCAGAAGTGCAGGGGCACCGGTGTATGCAGTACCGAATGTGGCCAGAGGTTCGGGGGCACCGGTGTATGCAGTACCAAATGTGGCCAGAGGTGCAGGGGCACCAGAGACACTCAGAGACACCGGCGCCCCTGCACCTCTGGCCAAATGCGGTACTACACACCCCGCAGCTTGAATCCTGCTCGTCTTGCAAGACAACGCTCACAAATTGAGTCAGGATTTTAAAAAATATATAGAGCTTGTATTGCGAAACGTTCGTAAACCACGTAACTCGCAATCCTAAGTTCCACTGTATGTATATTAGCTGCATTCAAATATATGTATTTCTTATTAATTATGGCCACATGTGGCTTTATTTAGACCATGTCATTGACAAAACACATGGCCATGTGACCATATTAGGTCTATGATGTCACCACCCTGTTTTACGTGCAGCTGCGGGGCGCAGCTGATTGGACCATTTATTTAATTTAACATTTCCAGATTTGTAAAAAAAAAAAAAAGACTCAGCGGCCTTGCACAGCCAATGACATCTTCCGTTTAGAATAACCCAACTTAGAACCCAACGCCTTGTTTGCCACCTCCACTGATGGCACATTAAGAATGGATGTCTGTGGTTAGATAAACATGATGCCGATTGATATTCCGAGTGGCTCTGCTACTTTTAATTTTATTTAACATTGTCTGAACAAAGTTTTTTAATTTATAGTGAAAGAAAAAAAAAAAACTCTCATTCTGGGCGAGCGCAGTTTATCCAAGCTGATATGATGAAATTATTAAACCCAGTGATGTGACAAGTACTTAAATGGAACGTGATCACTTCACTGTGCTTCTAATTAAACTATCACTTTGGCGCTATGCAGTGTTTTATAATAAAGTCACTCTCATTTAACATTATTAAAGAGATTAGGGATGGGATGCAGTTCCTTCTGGCCTTTCCTGGAACACCTGTCTGCAGCAGCGTCAACATGGTGAGAATTAGAGGCTGCTCTGCCGGAGCCAAGAATTTAAATAGACTCCCGCATTCAAAGTGGACCTGTTGCACAGAAATGTAAGGATGATACTAAATTACAGTAAGTAGGCAGCACTTGTATGAATTCAAAGTGAAAACTCTCCGGTCTCTAGTGAATGGATAGGCTGCATTCTCAGTGATGTCACCGGTCTCTAGTGAATGGATAGGCTGCATTCTTAGTGATGTCACCGGTCTCTAGTGAATGGATAGGCTGCATTCTCAGTGATGTCACTGGTCTCTAGAGAATGGATAGGCTGCATTCTCAGTGATGTCACTGGTCTCTAGTGAATGGATAGGCTGCATTCTCAGTGATGTCATCGCTCTCTAGTGAATGGATAGGCTACATTCTCAGTGATGTCACCGCTCTCTAGTGAATGGATAGGCTGCATTCTCAGTGATGTCACCAGTCTCTAGTGAATGGATAGGCTGCATTCTCAGTGATGTCACCGGTCTCTAGTGAATGGATAGGCTGCATTCTCAGTGATGTCACCGGTCTCTTGTGATTGGATAGGCTGCATTCTCAGTGATGTCACCGGTCTCTAGTGAATGGATAGGCTGCATTCTCAGTGATGTCACCGGTCTCTTGTGAATGGATAGGCTTCATTCTCAGTGATGTCACTGGTCTCTTGTGATTGGATAGGCTGCATTCTCAGTGATGTCACCGGTCTCTAGTGAATGGATAGGCTGCATTCTCAGTGATGTCACCGGTCTCTTGTGAATGGATAGGCTTCATTCTCAGTGATGTCACTGGTCTCTTGTGATTGGATAGGCTGCATTCTCAGTGATGTCACCGGTCTCTAGTGAATGGATAGGCTGCATTCTCAGTGATGTCACCGGTCTCTTGTGAATGGATAGGCTTCATTCTCAGTGATGTCACTGGTCTCTAGTGAGTGGTTAAATAAATGTATATAAAGCTAAAATATATTCCATATAATCACGGCGTCCATTGTTCAAGGAACTACAGCAAAGTGTAGGAGAAGTATCGAGAACTAAGTCATTCCCCATTAATTACGAAACTTCATGTACATTTTCTTCAACTTTCTGAAGAGATGAAGGATTTGAATCCCCCATCACGCCACAACTGGGTCGCAGTCGCATAAATACAGTCACAGTCATAAGGACTTGGCGGCGAATCAAACCCTTGCCCTAAACTACAAAAGAAAGTTTGGGGTTTTTTTGTTTTTTTTTGGTCGGAGTTCCGCTTCATCTCAACATCCTAAAATCTCCTCCAGAAATCTGGGACAGTAAACGAAGGTAGCAGCAGAACAGATTATGTTGGCGGCAGAATCGGGTATGGCAATCTCTCAGGGAACATTTGCAGAACAGTTGGAGAAAAGTCATTTTCATATACGAGACGCCTAAAGGAAAATTTGCTATTAAAATCTCTTGCAAAATCTCCGAGTTGGCAGGGACGGCTCACATTCGATTTGCGGATCCGTCCATGCAAAGACGGCGTTCGCTTCGAAGGCACTTAAGACGTTAGGAAGGACAGCTCTCTCTCTCTGCAATCACTTATCAGCATCGGCGCTTTGATTATTGGAAATGAGCTCTCGGTCGTTTGCATTTATTTCCACCGGCTGTAAAGGTTTATGCAAATTTAATCACTTGGTGCGAATGGGAACGCAGCGCCCGGTGCATTGTACTGTCCGGCATACAATAATCATATAGAAACATAGTAACAAATGAAGCAAAAAATAAATAAATAGCCCATTAGCCATTCCATCCAAAAACTGCTACGTTAAAGCAGAATGCTGGACAAGTATAATTAAATAAAATAAAGATAAAAACGAGAAAAACCTGTATATAATAATTAAAAAAAAAGCTTTTTTTCAATATCTGTCAGGGCTGGGCTCAGCCCTTCCTTCTCTGAGCTGGCCGCTCAGCTGCCGGCTGATTGCCATCTCCTATCTCTCCACAGTGACTCAGCTGTTGATGATATCCTGCTCGTCAGTCCTGCCTATTTAAGCTGTCCAGTCCAGAGGATCTCTGCCTTCGCATTGGTCACATCACAGAAACTATCTCCTGCGATCCTGTTCATGACTTGCTTTGCTGACATCCCTTCTGGCTCCAGATCCTACTTGCTATTCCACTACATTGATCCCTGACTTCTGGCTTGGCTGACTATCCGTTCCGGTTACTGAACTTTGGCTATGCTTTGACTACGTTTGTTCTTTTTCCTTTTATTATTGAGCAAGCGTGATTTGTCTCAGCCTGATTTCATGGTTTCTGACAATATCTACCTTTAAGCCAAAGATTCCCTCTGTAGTAATTCTTTTCTGCCACAAGATGTCTTCAGTCTAATGGCCAGTATCATTCATCCCACTGAGTTTGGGTCATCCCGGACCAGCCCCCAACCCGTGACTGCTTTCTTCTCCTATCTGCTTTCTTCTTGTCAGCAAGAGAGAATTCCCCTGCAGTACTTTTATTCTGTCTCTAGATGTCCTCATTGTGATGAGCAGCATCATTTAACCCACTTCCTCTGAACCCAGGTCATCCTGGGCTCTAAAGTAAGTGCGTGTGACTTGACAGGGAAAGGAGAAGCAGCACTGTGATGAGCTCATCTCTCTGTCACTCTGTTTTCTTCTCCTATCAGCTTGCTTCTTGTCAACAAGAGAGATTTTCGCTGCAGTACTTTTATTCTGTCACTAGATGTCCTCATTGGGGTGGCCAGCATCATTCAACCCATTTCCTCTGAACCCAGGTCATCCAGGGCTCAAAGTAAGTGTGTGTGTGACTGGACAGTGAAAGGAGAAGCAGCACTGATGAGCAAGATGTTCTCAGTTTAATGGTCTGCATCATTCAACCCACTGAGCCCAGGTCATTAATGGACTAGCCCCCAACCTGTGATTGGACAGCGAAAGGAGAGGCAGCACAGTAATGAGCTCATCTCTCTGTCACTCTGTTCTCTTTTCTTATCAGCTTGCTTCCTGTCAACAAGAGAGATTTCCGCTGTAGTACTTTTATACTGTCACTAGATGTCCTCATTTTGATGGCAAGCATCATTCCATCCACTTCCTGTGAAATCAGGTTATCTGGGGCTCAAAGTAAGTGTGTGACTGAACAGGGAAAGGAGGAGCAGCACCATGATGAGCAAGATGTCCTCAGTCTGATGGCCAGCATCATTCATCTCACTGAGCCCAGGTCATCCCGGACAAGCCCCCAACCTGTGACTGAACAGTGAAAGGAGAAGCAGCACATTGATTAGCTCATCTTTCTTTCATTCTGCTCTCTCCTCCTATCAGCACATGAACTGATTGACTCCGTGTGCTGCTTCTTCCTCTCATACTTCAATACTGCTGTACAGGAATTGCAAGAAGCTGATACCAGGTCACATTCAGGTGCCTACACTGCCTGTATGTAAAATAATACATTTAATGAAGTATTAGGAGCTTCATCATTTGTGTATTATGTGAGTTAAGCTCAACTTATGTTTTTTTTTTAGAAGAGTTAGAACCTCTGTCAGGTTTTTACATCTGTCTGGGTATTCACCCCTCTTTATTTGTCCTGGTGGTCATTGTTATTGGGACTGAATGTGATGGAAAATACAAAATATTGAGTTGTCACCAGAACAGGAATAGAAGGGAGCTCTTCCAATGGGGACACTTCTTCTGGTTGGGTGTCCAAAAGGAAATTTATCTTCACTTCCTGTTGTGTCTACAGGACAGGAAGTAAAGGTATTTCTCCGGAATGAAAAATGCAAAACCAGACGGTGGTGAGCTACACTTAGCCCGCCCAATGCATCCCTAAAAACAGTCAGATTTAACCTTAATTTTGTCTTCCTCATTGATTGACAAACGGCGTAATGTAGACAAAGCAAAAACTCAGAATTTTTCAGCGGTGGACATGCAAGAATTGCGTTTCAACAGCAGCAGTTCTCCAGAAATGTCCCCTTTTGTTATCCGATGATTAGATTTCTGTCTATCCCTCATTAAACACTGCCAATTAGATGCTGCAGAGTTATGGAGCCGGAAATCCCCAGCGGACCGGCGCTATTAATATGGATATATTCACACTTTTGAAGCTCTATTTCCAAAAGAGAATTATTTGTTTGATCGTGAAAAATAATACGCAGCCTGTGAAGAAAATAACTAGGACACTCGGAACTCGGAGTATAGTGTGACAAATAAAAAAATATATACGGCGTGTTTATTTCCAAAGCAGTATGTGGTGGAGATTGCCCGGCGTGCGACAGAAGTATTCCCAAAGACTTTGTCTACATTTTGGATTCAGTAAGGAAAAATGTATTCCACTGGGGGGCGGCTAGATGTAATCCTGGTAGGAGGAGTGAGGGGGCGCTGTGACTTCCAGAACTTCCTGGTTCCTCTCTGTAGAGCCCGCTCTTTATATATATTGCCTTGAATTGTCCACTAGGGGGCCACAGACTGCAGCATAACAGTGCCACCCAAAACCCACCCCATAGGAAAACTCAGTTCAAAGCAGAAACCACAATCCTTAGAGAATCCTAATATCCTCATCATGTAAGAAAAGGGTACAAATAAAACAAATATTATTATTATTATTTATAGTTGTGGTGGCAGTGTTCGAGATTCTTGGAATTAGTAGTAGTAAAGTATTATTACTAATGTTGTTATTATTATCAGTAGTAGTAGTAGTATTTCTAGTAGTAATTAGTTTTTAATTGCTAATATTTTATTAGTTGTTATTGTTATTGTTATTTATTAGTAGTGGTAGACAAAATAATAATAATCATCATCATCATCATAAAAGCAAATTAGTAGTAGAAGTAGTTATAACTACTAACATCATCATCATCGTTGTCTAAAATATAAATATTACAAGAAGTAGTCTTAACTATTAATATCTTTACTATTAGTAGTAGTAACCATAGTATTAGCAGTAACTATTGTTATAATATTATGTTAATGTTAACTTTGTGAAAGATGTAACATATTATTGTTATTATCATTATTATGATGATATTATTATTATTATTATTATTATTATTATTAATAGTAGTAGTAGTAGTGGTAAAAGTAACAGTGGCTGTGGTGGTAGTGGTGGTGTTTGCAGTAGTTATAATTATTCTTGTTATTATTATTATTATTATTATTATTATTATTATTATTATTATTATTATTATTATTATCATCATCAGTAGTAGTAATAGTAGTAGTGGTAGTGTTATAATATTATGTTAATATTAACTTTATGACAGACGAAATATATTATTCTTATTATCATTATGATGATGATTGTATTATTATTATTATTATTATTTGTAGTAGTAGTAGTAGTAGTAGTTGTAGTAGTTGTAGTAGTAGTAGTGGTAGTAGTAGTGTAGTAGTAGTAGTGTAGTCGTAGCAGTGGCTGTAGTGGTAGTGGTGGAATCTGCAGTAGTAATAATTATTCTTGATATTATTTAAATTATCAGTAGTAGTAATAGTAGTAGTGGTAGAAATTGTAGCTGTAGTAGTAGTGTTATAATATTATATTAATATTAACTTTTTGACAGACGTAATAAATTATTGTTATCCACATGATGATGATTGTATTATTATTAGTAGTAGTAGTAGTAGTAGTAGTAGTAGTAGTAGTAGTAGTAGTGGTGGTGGTGGTGGTGGTGGTAGTAGTAGTAGTAGTAGTAGTAGTAGTAGTAGTAGTAGTAGTAGTGGTAAAAGTAACAGTGGCTGTAGTGGTAGTGGTGGAGTCTGCAGTAGTAATAATTATTCTTGGTATTATTTAAATTATCAGTAGTAGTAATAGTAGTAGTGGTAGAAATTGTAGTTGTAGTAGTAGTAGTAGTAGTAGTAGTAGTAGTAGTAGTAGTAGTGTATATGGTAATAATATTTGTAAAAGTAGTTGTGATTATTATCAGTAGTCGTAGTGGCTGTGGTGGTAGTGGTGGTGTTTGCAGTTGTAATAATTATTTTTGTTATTATTCACTGGAGATTATTATTATTATTATTATTATTATTAATAGTAGTAGTAGTAGTAGTAGTGGTGGTAAAAGCAAGGCTGGCCATACACTATACAATTTTCTTATTCAATTTCCTTTAGATTTACCTTCAACTGTGTAGTGCAAGTAGTAGTAACTGTTGTTATAGTAATAGGAAATTATTAGTTAAAATAATAATAACAATAACAAATAGTAGTAGCAATAGTAGTAGATATAGTAGTGATCACACAGTAACTGTGGTTATAGTAAAATTAAAATAATAATAATTAGTACTAGTAGTTGTAATAGCAGTAGTATTAGTAGTAGTAACTGTTATTATAATAATAGTAAACTATTATTATTAATATTATACAGGATTTATATAGCGCCAACAGTTTGTGCAGCGCTGTTAGTAGATGTAATAATAATATTAGTAGTAGTAGCTATAGTAGTGGTAGCAGTAGCAGCAGTAGCATCAGTAGTAGTAATAACTGTTGTTAAAGTGATACAAAATTTTTGCTAGAAATAAAAATAATAATAATAATAATAATAATAATAATAAATAGCAGTAGTAGTAGGTATAGTAGTGATCACAGTGATAGTAGCAGCAGTAACTGTGGTTATAGTTAATAGGAAATTATTGGTTGAAGTACTAATAAAAATAATAATAATAATTAGTACTAGTAGTGGTAATGGCAGTAGTATTAGTAACGGTTATTTTAATAATAGTAAATAATTAATTGAAATAATAATAATAATAATAATAATAATAATAATAATAATAATATGTAGTAGTAGTAGTTGTAGTAGTAGTAGTAGTAGTAGTAGTAGTAGTAGTAATAGCGGCAGTTGTAGTAGAAGAAGTAACTGATATTAAAATAATAGTAAATTATTAGTTAAAGTAATAATATTTATTAGTAGTAGTAATGGTAGTTGTCTCAGTAGCAGCATTCACAATAGTAATTGTTATTTTAACAATTAGTAGGATGAAGAGTATATTGTATTGCTCTTGAGATTAATACCATTAGCATTAAGTAGTAGTAGCAGTAGTAATGAATTATAGTTGTGTTAGGGATAGTAGTAATGATTTATCTGATGATGAGTAATGATTATTATTACTAGCAGTAAATGTTCGGCGTTCCCTCCAGGAAATAGGTTCCATCTTTGGCGCAGGGTATTATTGTGTGGGGCATGCTGGGATGGATTGCTCGATTACAGCGGTTGTGGGAATTATTTGCACATGCAATCAATAGATTGGCTTGTTTTGGTCTTGCTCGGTTTTTCTTATCATTATTTATGTAATCCCAACACGAGCTCCGACACGGAATGAGATGGCTCGCTCCTCTCGTATTGGAGGGGGAAGACTGCCGCAGGCACACACACAGAATCACGCTGATTTAATTTCAATCCTCCATGTAGGCAGCTCAGCCTGAGAACACCATCTGCCCTTCTGCTCACCGTATTTCCAAAAACAGTTTTATCGCAACGCTTCCAAAAAGTGCCTCATCAATGTATTCATTACCAGGACTGATAAGCCGAGAATCGTGTTCTACCATCTCTGGAACCTGCATGGTGCTCCGAGAGCTGCTGGTGGGATTTGAAGGTTGAGATGTCCAGGGACAGTCCCTTGTTGAAGGTTGGGATGTCCAGGGACAGTCCCTTGTTGAAGGTTTGGATGTCCAGGGACTGTCCCTTGTTGAAGGCTGGGATGTCCAGGGACAGTCCCTTGTTGAAGGTTTGGATGTCCAGGGACTGTCCCTTGTTGAAGGCTGGGTGTCCAGGGACAGTCCCTTGTTGAAGGTTGGGATGTCCAGGGACAGTCCCTTGTTGAAGGTTGGGATGTCCAGGGACAGTCCCCTGTTGAAGGTTTGGATGTCCAGGGACTGTCCCTTGTTGAAGGCTGGGTGTCCAGGGACAGTCCCTTGTTGAAGGTTGGGATGTCCAGGGACAGTCCCTTGTTGAAGGCTGGGTGTCCAGGGACTGTCCCTTGTTGAAGGCTGGGTGTCTAGGGACAGTCCCTTGTTGAAGGCTGGGTGTCCAGGGACAGTCCCTTGTTGAAGGTTGGGATGTCCAGGGACAGACAGTTGTTTGGTGTCTACAGCTTTCAGTAAAGAACGTCCGTCTAATCTAAACTGTCCCCTGTCTGCTTATTAAATCCCCATTAAACTGGGGTAGGATTTTAGGGGCAGTCCCTTGTTGAAGGTTGGGATGTCCAGTGACAGTCCCTTGTTGAAGCCTGGGGTGTCCAGGGGCAGTCCCTTGTTGAAGGTTGGGATGTCCAGGGACAGTCCCCTGTTGAAGGTTTGGATGTCCAGAGACTGTCCCTTGTTGAAGGCTGGGTGTCCAGGGACAGTCCCTTGTTGAAGGTTGGGATGTCCAGGGACAGACAGTTGTTTGGTGTCTACAGCTTTCAGTAAAGAACGTCCGTCTAATCTAAACGGTCCCCTGTCTGCTTATTTAATCCCCATTAAACTGGGGTGGGATTTTAGGGGCAGTCCCTTGTTGAAGGTTGGGATGTCCAGGGACAGTCCCTTGTTGAAGGTTGGGATGTCCAGGGACAGTCCCCTGTTGAAGGTTTGGATGTCCAGGGACTGTCCCTTGTTGAAGGCTGGGTGTCCATGGACAGTCCCTTGTTGAAGGTTGGGATGTCCAGGGACAGTCCCTTGTTGAAGGTTGGGATGTTCAGGGACAGTCACTTGTTGAAGGCTCGGATGTCCAGGACAGTTCTTTGTTAAAGGCTGGGATGTCCAGGGACAGTCCCTTGTTGAAGGTTGGGATGTCCAGGGACAGTCCCTTGTTGAAGGTTGGGATGTCAAGGTTGGGATGTCCAGGGACAGTCCCTTGTTGAAGGTTGGGATGTCAAGGTTGGGATGTCCAGGGACAGTCCCTTGTTGAAGGTTGGGGTGTCCAGAGAGAAACCATTGTTGAAGGTTGGGATGTCCAGGGACAGTCCCCTGTTGAAGGTTTGGATGTCCAGGGACTGTCCCTTGTTGAAGGTTGGGATGTCCAGGGATAGTCCCTTGTTGAAGGTTGGGATGTCCAGGGACAGTCCCTTGTTGAAGGTTGGGATGTCCAGGGACAGTCCCCTGTTGAAGGTTTGGATGTCCAGGGACAGTCCCTTGTTGAAGGTTGGGATGTTCAGGGACAGTCACTTGTTGAAGGTTGGGATGTCCAGGGACAGTCCCCTGTTGAAGGTTTGGATGTCCAGGGACTGTCCTTTGTTGAAGGCTGGGTGTCCAGGGACAGTCCCTTGTTGAAGGTTGGGATGTCAAGGTTGGGATGTTCAGGGACAGTCCCTTGTTGAAGGTTGGGATGTTCAGGGACAGTCCCTTGTTGAAGGTTGGGATGTCCAGGGACAGTCCCCTGTTGAAGGTTTGGATGTCCAGGGACTGTCCCTTGTTGAAGGCTGGGTGTCCATGGACAGTCCCTTGTTGAAGGTTGGGATGTCCAGGGACAGTCCCTTGTTGAAGGTTGGGATGTTCAGGGACAGTCACTTGTTGAAGGCTCGGATGTCCAGGACAGTTCTTTGTTAAAGGCTGGGATGTCCAGGGACAGTCCCTTGTTGAAGGTTGGGATGTCCAGGGACAGTCCCTTGTTGAAGGTTGGGATGTCAAGGTTGGGATGTCCAGGGACAGTCCCTTGTTGAAGGTTGGGATGTCAAGGTTGGGATGTCCAGGGACAGTCCCTTGTTGAAGGTTGGGGTGTCCAGAGAGAATCCATTGTTGAAGGTTGGGATGTCCAGGGACAGTCCCCTGTTGAAGGTTTGGATGTCCAGGGACTGTCCCTTGTTGAAGGTTGGGATGTCCAGGGACAGTCCCTTGTTGAAGGTTGGGATGTCCAGGGACAGTCCCTTGTTGAAGGTTGGGATGTCCAGGGACAGTCCCCTGTTGAAGGTTTGGATGTCCAGGGACAGTCCCTTGTTGAAGGTTGGGATGTCCAGGGACAGTCCCCTGTTGAAGGTTTGGATGTCCAGGGACTGTCCTTTGTTGAAGGCTGGGTGTCCAGGGACAGTCCCTTGTTGAAGGTTGGGATGTCAAGGTTGGGATGTTCAGGGACAGTCCCTTGTTGAAGGTTGGGATGTCCAGGGACAGTCCCTTGTTGAAGGTTGGGATGTTCAGGGACAGTCACTTGTTGAAGGCTGGGATGTCCAGGGACAGTCCCTTGTTGAAGGTTGGGATGTCCAGGGACAGTCCCTTGTTGAAGGCTGGGATGTCCAAGGACAGTCCCTTGTTTTGTATCCACGGCTTTCGGTAAAGAACATCCGTCTAATCAAAACTGTCACCTGTCTGCTTAATAAATCCCCATTAAACTTTCTGTTTAAATCACTTAAATACATTCCAGGTGTGCAATGTCTTACAATTAGTTTTCTTTAGGAAGCAGCCACAGCCTGAGTAGAATAGTCTATCCCCTGGCAGCATGCTGCAGAGAAGGCCCCCTGCTCTCTGTGAAAGCAAAGGTCCTTCTCTGCAGCATGCTGGTGACACAGATCAGCCCCTGCTGCAGCCTCTCATCTTGCGAATTGTTACAAAGTCACAATGTCACAGCACTGGGGGAGAGGAGACTGAGGAAATGCTTCCTTCTGCCTGCAGCAGACTGATGATATCATCTCAACCTAAGAAAAGCCACTGTCTTCATAAATACAAGATCCAACAGGGATGGTGGGAAGATTAAAAAAAATGGCAGCTAGTGCGCTGAAATATCAGTTTTGGGTGGACTGGCCCTTTAACTAGATGTCTGTGTTAAGACAGCCGGTGAAGGACATTGCTGTGTATGGGGCCTCCTATGATGGCGGTGGGGAGTCGCAGACGTCGCTCTCCAGTCACAAGGTTCTCTGCAGTTGGCGAGGGAGGGGCATCCTTTACCTTCTCCATCTGCCCGGCGCAGGAAAACGTATTGGTGTGCGGGGAATAGGGGATGCACTGCAGCGTTCCGCTGTCACAGCCTGACTGATTCATTGCCGTACAACGCCAACACAGGAGGGGGTGGCCATACATCACCGTCCCACCGAGCACCATCTGTACATGTAGGTTACACAAGCAGAGGTAATCATATCCAGAGAGGGGCACGGCGCCCGCACCGCACATTAACATTACACTGCGGGGGCCAGAATAAAATATCCTCATTTATGGTGACATGGTGACCTCCTTATCCCGGAGGAGGAACTCCAGATCTATCTATCTATCTATCTATCTATCTATCTATCTATCTATCTATCTATCTATCTATCTATCTATCTATCTATCTATCTATCTATCATTGATCTATCTGTTCCTCAATACAATTTCACTATAGCATTTATCTATCTATTTATTCAGATCTACACTATATTAACAAAAGTATTAGGACATCTATTCACTTTAGCAAATTCAAACACTAGTTGATTTACTAAAATTGGAGATTGCAAAATCTGGTGCAGCTCTGCTTAAAAACCAATCAGCTTTCAGGTTTTATCTATCATTCTGTCCAGATCTACTGTATCTGTCTATTGATTCTATTTATTCACTATGCAATTTCAAACACTATCTCTCCCCCCACCCCTCTCTCCCTCCTCTTTCCCCTTCCTCCTCTCTCACTTCGATCTACCCACTCTCTCCCCTCTCCTCTCCCCCCCCTCCACCTCTTTATCCTCCTCTCTCCCCTAACTCTCCCTCCTCTCTCCCCACTCTCTATCCTCTCTCCCCTCTCCTCCCCCTCTCTCTCCCTCCTCTTTCCCCTCCTCTATCTCTCCCTCCTCTCTCCCCTTGATCTCCCCACTCTCTCTCCTCTTCCCCCCTCTCCACCTCTTTACCCTCCTCTCTCCCCTCACTCTCCCTAATCTCTCCCCACGCTCTCTCCTCTCCCCCCCCCTCTCCACCTCTTTACCCTCCACTCTCCCTTCTCTCTCCCCACTCTCTATTCTCTCTCCCCCCCCCCCCTCCACCTCTTTACCCTCCTCTCTCCCCAATCTCTCCCCACTCTCTCTCCTCTCCCCTCTTCCCGCCTCCCCCCCTCTCCACCTCTTTACCCTCCTCTCTCCCCTCACTCTCCCTAATCTCTCCCCACGCTCTCTCCTCTCCCCTCTCCCCCCCCTCTCCACCTCTTTACCCTCCTCTCTCCCCTCACTCTCCCTTCTCTCTATTCTCTCTCCTCTCCCCCCCTCTCCACCTCTTTACCCTCCTCTCTCTCCTCACTCTCCCTAATCTCTCCCCACGCTCTCTCCTCTCTCCCCCCCCCTCTCCACCTCTTTACCCTCCACTCTCCCTTCTCTCTCCCCACTCTCTATTCTCTCTCCCCCCCCCTCTCCACCTCTTTACCCTCCACTCTCCCTTCTCTCTCCCCACTCTCTATTCTCTCTCCCCCCCCCTCTCCACCTCTTTACCCTCCTCTCTCCCCAATCTCTCCCCACTCTCTCTCCTCTCCCCTCTTCCCGCCTCCCCCCCTCTCCACCTCTTTACCCTCCTCTCTCCCCTCACTCTCCCTAATCTCTCCCCACGCTCTCTCCTCTCCCCTCTCCCCCCCTCTCCACCTCTTTACCCTCCTCTCTCCCCTCACTCTCCCTTCTCTCTATTCTCTCTCCTCTCCCCCCCTCTCCACCTCTTTACCCTCCTCTCTCTCCTCACTCTCCCTAATCTCTCCCCACGCTCTCTCCTCTCCCCCCCCCCCCCTCTCCACCTCTTTACCCTCCACTCTCCCTTCTCTCTCCCCACTCTCTATTCTCTCTCCTCCCCCCCTTCTCCACCTCTTTACCCTCCTCTCTCCCCACTCTCTCTCCTCTCCCCTCTCCCCCCCCCTCCCCCTCTTTACCCTCCTCTCTCCCCTCACTCTCCCTTCTCTCTCCCCACCCTCTATCCTCTCCCACCCCCTCTCTCCATCTCTTTACCCTCCTCTCTCCCCTCACCCCACTCTCTATCCTCTCTCTCTCTCCTCCCCCTCCCTCCACCTCTTTACCCTCCTAGCTCCCCTCAGTCTCCCCTCTTTCTCCCTTCTCTCTCCCCAATCTCTCCCCCCCCCCTCCACCTCTTTACACTCCTCTTTCCCCTCTCTCTCCACTCTCTCCTCTCTCTCCCCCTCCTCTTTTCTCTCCCCCCTATCTTTCTCCTCTATCTATACATTAATAATTGATCCATCTGTTCCTCAATACTATTTCACTATAGCAAAATCGAATCCTATATATTTATACAGATCATTATAGAGCTATTAATTAATCAATCTATTCTTTCTTTCATCTATCAATCTACTTTTCCATATTTGTCTATCTATTTATTCAGAGCTACACTATATTACCAAAAGTATTGGGACACCTGTCTTTACACGCAAATGAACTTTAATGGCATCCCAGTCTTAGTCCGAAGGGTTCGTTATTGAGTTGGCCCACCCTTTGCAGCTGGAGAAACTTGACTGGCCTGCACAGAGTCCTGACCTCAACCCGATAGAGCCAGGCCTTCTCGCCCAACATCAGTGCCTGACCTCACAAATGAGCTTCTGGAAGAATAGTCAAACATTCCCATAGACACACTCCTAAACCTTGTGGACGGCCTTCCCAGAAGAGTAGAAGCTGTTATAGCTGCAAAGGGTGGGCCAACTCAATATTGAACCCTACAGACTAAGACTGGGATGCCATTAAAGTTCATGTGCATGTAAAGGCAGGCGTCCCAATACTTTTGGTAATATAATGTATCTGTTCTTTCTTTCTTTCTTTCTTTCTTTCTTTCTTTCTTTCTTTCTTTCTTTCTTTCTTTCTTTCTTTCTTTCTTTCTTTCTTTCTTTCTTTCTTTCTTTCCCTATTGATCCATCTGTTCCTAAATACAGAGTCTATCTATCTATCCATCCATCTATTTTCTTCATCCAGCATCCTACTAAAGACATAAAACATCTTTCTTTAAGTGCATGAAGAATACTTCAATATTTATGTATTTAATAAAAACAAAAAATGCTAAAAGCTTGTATACAAAGCTCCTGCAAAGTCCCCGTTCTCCTATAGTAACCCCCAGTCCCTTCAGGAGATCCATCCCTCCACAATTTCCCCCAGCCCCTCCAGAGACCCCATCTGATACAGGGCCACCAAGTCTGCTGCACTAAATCCCTACCCTCCTCCACAACCCCCATCCCCCCAAAGTGACACCCAGCCCCATCCAGAGCCTTCCAGCATACGCTCTTTTTTTTTTTTAGTGTCCGGGGTATGGAGGATTTAGGAAGCATTTTCCGGACCCTGGTCTCAATAGGGTTGAGAATCACTGCTCTATATCAGGGGTCTCCAAACTTTTCCAACAAGGAGCCAGTTTGCTGTCCTTCAGGCTTTAGGGCGGCTGGACTGGGGCCAGTGGGAGCAGAAAATGTCAGCGTCAGTGGGAGGAATAGTGCCCCATCATTGGTGTCAGTGGGAGGAATAGTGCCCCATCATTGGTGTCAATGGCAGGAATAGTGCCCCATCATTGGTGTCAGTGGGAGGAATAGTGCCTCATCATTAGTGTCAGTGGGAGGAATAGTGCCCCATCATTGGTATCAGTGGGAGGAATAGTGCCCCATCATTGGTATCAGTGGGAGGAATAGTGCCCCATCATTGGTGTCAGTGGGAGGAATAGTGCCCCATCATTGGTGTCAGTGGGAGGAATAGTGCCCCATCATTGGTGTCAGTGGGAGGAATAGTGCCCCATCATTGGTGTCAGTGGGAGGAATAGTGCCCCATCATTGGTGTCAGTGCGAGGAATAGTGTTCCATCATTGATATCAGTGGGAGGAATAGTGCCCCATCATTGGTGTCAGTGGGAGGAATAGTGCCCCATCATTGGTGTCAGTAGCAGGAATAGTGCCCCATCATTGGTGTCAGTTAGAAGAATAGTACCCCATCATTGATGTCAGTCAGAAGAATAGTACCTCATCATTGGTGTCAGTCAGAAGAATAGTGCCCCATCATTGGTGTCAGTAGGAGGAATCTTGCCCCATTATTGGTGGCGATTGCGCCCCGCCAGCCACGCACATTGGGTTCCCCGCCGTGCAGCGGACACGCGCAAAACCCCTCCAGGGGTGCGCGCGCCCCTACTATCACCCTTAAAGGTACAGACGTACCCATACAGCGATTCGTGGGAACGAACCGCTCTACCGCCGTATATCGGCGTGAGCCGGTCAGCAAGTGGTTAAACCCATAAATTGCCGTGCAATGGACGCGTTTGCAACACGGTAGTGCTGCAGTTAGAGGTTTCAATCAGGTGTGAGGAGGCAACACTGTGCCCGGTGGTCTTTGACTTCCCCCCATGTTGTTCAGGTAGATCTCCACCTCTTTAGGGTTGCCTACCCCTGATCAAAAAATTACCCGCAAAATGATTCCTATTGACCGCAATGGGATTCAAATTCAAAATTAAAGTTCATGCTTTTGTTTTTTTTGTTTTTTTTTTATTTGAAAAATTTTATTTGACTTTACCGTTGGCACATTTACTCATCACTAGTCTTGAATAGTCTGTTTATTGTCAGTACAGACTATCCATTGGCTGTGTGCTGTGAACAAGGCGTATCGCCGAAACGCGTCTGCCACTGTCTGTGTAAGGCAAAATAAAATACTTGATGACTGTGGAGTTGCCAGCTGTCTTTTCTCCATGTCTTGTCTTTTGGTGGATGGGGGGGACACCGCAGCTCGGGCACCCGGATTGCGACTTCCAGTTTTTACCTAAACTCCGCTGCTCTGAGGGAGGCCTCGTTTTGTTTGATTCGTTGGCTGCTACCTTCACAAAATGTCCTGATTAGACACGTGCCCTCAGCTGCAGGGAACTGATTTGACGCATGCAGTTCATCTAATGCCCTTAATCAAGACGGGAAATAGCAAAGTGTAAATAACGTGATGATATGCGAGTTTACCGGCAATTTGATGTCTTTCTGCTTTTCTAGGGCTACTTCCTATGCAGGGAAGTGATTACTCCGCTCTCCCTTCCACCGATCCCATCACTAACCTTGCTGCACGCCTCACATTATAATTAATAATCAGGGGTGGACTGCAGCCAGTGAGTCGGGGTGACCTTAGCGCAGTCGAGGGATTCGGCAGTCGCGCGCTGCTCCAGATCCTTCATGCCAGTCGGGTCGGCTTCCTCCGGCGGCTGGATTGTATATTCAGGAAGCATAGATTGAGAAGTTCGGAGCATTTTATTTCAGCTCCACTTATAATTATCTCCAGCTGAAGATTGATTCAATGTTATTTTAATACAATATAAGCTCCATAAACAGATTGCGTTTCTCAGCGCGTAGCACACACACTGTATTAGGGTTATTTAAAGGGCAGCTCCAGCCAATGAGCTAAGCGCACAGCTGAAACATTCCTAAAGAATTATTTTACCTGACCACAGATTTAACACGTGAACTTACTCTTGTGACCCCCTATATCTTGGATAAATTTGGGAAGGGTGAAAGGGAGCCTCATCAGTGCCCATAAGGGCAGCCTATTAGTGCCCATCAGTACCACCTCATCAGTGCCGTCTCATCAATGCTTATCAGTGCAGCCTATCAAGCCCGCCTCATTAGTTCCCATCAGTGCAGCCTCATCAGTGCAGCCTATCAAGCCCGCCTCATCAGTGCCCATCAGTGCAGCCTCATCAATGCTTATCAGTGCCCATCAGTGCAGCCTATCAAACCTGCCTCATCAGTGCCCATCAGTGCCACCTCATCAATGCTTATCAGTGCCCATCAGTGCAGCCTATCAAGGCCGCCTCATCAGTGCCCATCGGTGCAGCCTCATCAGTGCCCATCTGTGCAGCCTATCAATGCCGTCTCATCAGTGCAGCCTATCGTGCCCATCAGTGCTGCCTCATCAGTGCTGCCTATCGCTGCTCCCTATCAGTGCCCATCAGTGCTGCCTCATCAGTGCTGCCTATCGCTGCTCCCTATCAGTGCCCATCAGTGCTGCCTATCAGCGCCCATCAGTGCATTATTTCCAAACTTTTATAGCAGAAAAAAAACTCACCTCCTCCTTGTGGCCATTACAGTCTGTAGCTCCGTTCATTTTCACAGCAAATCCCACCCCTCCGGACTACAGTACCCATAATTCCTTGCAGTACATCGTCTAGGAAGGCGGAATACTGTGCCCTGTTCTCTCTCCTATGTACTGCCGCTGCTGGGAAAGGGATGGGAGGAGGGAGCAGACGTACATGCTGCCCACTGTGTTCCTTATGCAGCACTTAGAGGAAGAGAGAGCAGGCACCAGAGCTGAGCCTGTTCTCCAACAACACAGCAGCGGGGAGGGACACAACCCATGTCACAACGCGCTCAGTCGCAACCCACAACTTTGCAAGTTTGCCCACCTACAAAGAAATGAAGGGTCTATCATTTTTATCATAGGTGAAATTTAAATGATGGAGACAGAATATCAACCAAAAATCCTGAAAAAACACATGGTACAAAAGTTATAAATGGAGCTGCAGTTCAGTGAGAAAGATAAGTATTTGATCCCCTACCAACCAACAATAATTCTGGCTCCCACAAACTGGCTACAGTAGGTGCTCATGTGGTACACAGATTAGTCCTGTCAATATAATAAGGTGCTCCTAACGACAACTCGTTATGTGTATAAATGACACCTGTCCACAGAATCTCTTTCTTCCATTCAAACCTCACCATTACGGCCAAGACCAAAGAGCTGTCAAAGGGCATCAGGAATAATATTGTAGACCTGCACAAGGCTGGAATGGGCTACAAGACCATCAGCAAGAAGCTTGGTGACAACTGTTGAAGCGATTATTCACAAATGGAAGAAATACAAAATCAATTGCTCAGTCTGAAGCTCCATGCAAGGTTTTGCCTCATGGGGTGAGGATGATCATGAGAAAAGTGAGGGATCCGCCGAGAACTACACGGGAGAAGTTTGTGCATGATTTCAAGGCAGTTGGGACCACAGTCACCAAACAAACCATTGGTAACACAATACGTAGCAGTGGATTGAAATCAAGGTCCCCCTTCTCAAGAAGGCACATGTACAGGCCCATCTGAAGTTTGCCATTGAACATCTAAATTATTCAGATTAGGATTGGGAGAAAGTGCTGTGGTCAGACGAGACCAAAATTGAGCTCTTTGGCATTAACTTGACTCACTGTGTTTGGAGGAAGAAAAATACTGATTATGACCCTAAGAACACCATCCCTACTGTCAAGAACAGAGGTGGAAGCATCATGCTTTGGGGATGTTTCTCTGCTAAAGGTACAGGCCGACTTTGCCGCATGGAGGGGCCAATGGACGGGGCCATGTATTGTAAAATCTAGGATGAAAACCTTCTTCCTTCAGCCAGAACACTGAAGATGGCTCTTGGCTGGTTCTTTCAGCATGACGATGACCCAAAACATACCGCCAAGGCAATAAAGGAATGGCTCAAGAAGAAGCACATTAAGGTCATAAAGTGGCCTAGCCAGTCTCCAGACCTTAATCCTATAGAAAATTTATGGAGGGAGCTGAAACTTTTATTTCTAGCTATATTACTAGCGCTAAAATGCCTGAAAACTGTCTCAGTGTGAAAGGGGTCTTAGTCTTCCCACCTTTCACCATTGCTCTACGGGAGTTGGTACCTTAGGGATTCCGTTCGGTGCCTCGAGTAGGAAGATTGTCTGATTGGACGCAGAACTCTCAGGAGACTTTTTGGTTGACGGAACCTTTTATCTAAGGAAACCCACATCAATTTGGCATGCTTTGACCAGTGGTTGGTCAGGGACAGGAATCCGTTTGTGAGGGACAGCACTTAACGTAGGGAGAGGTTCCAGATGAGTAAGGAAGCCACACTACAAGATAGACTGAAAAGACCATGAATCCCTCTTCATGCAATTTGAATTGCCTGGAGTCCTGTTTGCTATGTAAATTGTGGACCAGCTATAACAGATGCTAAGTGGCTTTTATGTATCCCTATTGCATAAAGACTAGTGCATTTGTTAAGAAAGAATAGGTAGTGTGTGTATGTATTTATGCATCTTTGTAGAACTCTGTGGGGTTGATTTAATAAAATTGGATAGTGCAAAATCTGGGGCAGCTCTGCATAGAAACCAGTCAGCTTCTATGTTTTTTTTTAATATTAAAGCTTAATTGAACAAGCTGAAGTTAGAAGCTGATTTGATACTATGCACAGCTGCACCAGATTTTGCACTCTCCAGTTTTGGAAAATCAACAACTGTATGTCCTGTATTGTGTTCCTGTAAATGTAAATCGTTTGCATATGCAGCACATTGGTACACTGCTGTTTTTTTTTTTCCTTGGCTTTACTGCAAGAGTTGGACAAACTGCAAAAATTAGCAAAATGATTGGGGACCTCATCTGAGATTTGCACCAAAACAATTGGACTCTTGTCAGGGATTTGCTCCAAATCAGCCACAGAGGTGAATGCATAGTAAAGGTCGCTGGCAAGCCATTCCCTGATATGAAATGCTGTTCTAACTAAATTGCCGAGTGACCGAGGTACAAGAATGCTGAAACAATTCAGCTTTCTATAGAAAATAACTATGATTTCCTTTTCAAGAAAAAAAAAAAAAAACAGAGGCTCACTGCAAATAACCCGCCCATCTAACATGGCCTTAAGACTAGGAAAATATTAGTTGTTAGAGTGATGTCTATCTGACTGCATATCTATTCAAAAAGTGGAATGAGAAGACCATTATTTCCTTGCCAGGAAGTGACCTAAATCATCTCACATTCACACAGTGTATGGTACTTGAGCATGTACAGTGCTGATATCTTACTGTAGGTTATAGGAGTACCTGCTATGGAAATATGGAGCAGGCGTCCATTACTGTCATCCAGAGTCAGCAGCCTTAATCGCTCTCACGTACAATATGCATGGCCGGGCTGAGCAGGAGCGAACATGACTCCATTATGTTTTATTTAGGCAATCAAGGAGCATTATAGATTGCCTCTCCTTCAAAGGCACAATTACCTTATATGTTCTACAAATAGAAAATGTCTACGGCCGTTCTGAAAGTGAGCAGACAGAGATTTCTAGCCACAATGAAAAGGGGGCATCCGCTGCCACGGTTTACTGTCCTCGTTTTCTATTGGTAATAAAATGAGAAAATTTATTTTCCTGACCTTGCCA
Organism: Lithobates clamitans; assembly: GCA_037952925.1. Taxonomy (NCBI): domain Eukaryota; kingdom Metazoa; phylum Chordata; class Amphibia; order Anura; family Ranidae; genus Lithobates; species Lithobates clamitans. The sequence continues at coordinate 200,524 of JBBGZY010001027.1, read as the reverse complement.
CTGAGTGAATTCAAGAGGAGGCCTTTTATCTATCTGTCTATCTATCTATCTATCTATCTATCTATCTATCTATCTATCTATCTATCTATCTATCTATCTATCTATCTATCTATCTATCTATTCTTCTCTTTCTTTCTGTCTCTAATCTTACCTAAACTGAACACTAGACAGATATAAAAAAAAAACACAAATGAATGCAACCCTGTAATTATTAATGTATGGAACATTGGAACTGAAGTGGCTTGAAGATGCTTGGAGGAACACCTTAACATTACAACAATTTCAGCTGAACGTGACCCACTACAACTAGATATACCATGACTGTGGTAAATGAGAACCTTCACAGACAGATTGACAACCATTTTTGGGGTGTATACTATGAAACAGGTATGGGAATTTTCCTGACATTTATTAGAACTTAAGAAGTAAAGCTGTGAAACTTCTTCAAGAACACCAAACCCAGCTATTCCATGACCTGGATAAATGTGAACCTCCACAGACGTACAATATTGATAGTCATTTTGGTGTATATACCTGGAAATAGTGCAGTAATGTCCCTGACACTCACTGGAACTGAAGTGGTTTGGAGAAGCCTTCACAGCCATAATGGCAACCATTTTGGGGTATAGATCATGAAACTGGTACAGGAATGTTCCTGACACTCACTGGAACTGGAGTGGCTCGGAGAAGCTGTGAAACATCTTCAACATTACAACAAGATCAGTTGAATGTGACCAACTACTACTAGATATACCATGATCTGGATACATGAGAGCTTTCACAGGCATAATGGCAACCATTTTGATGTATATACCCTGCAACTGGTACACAAATGTTCCTGGCACTCACTGGAACTGAAGTGGCTTGGAGAAGCTATGAAACGTCTTCAAAATTACAGAACAAGTCCAATTGAATGTGACCAGCTACTACTAGATACACCATGACCTGGATAAATAAGACCCTTCACAAACATATTGTCAACCATTTTAGGGTATATACCATGAAAACACTGCCAGCATGTTCCTGACTCTCACTGGAACTCAAGTGGCTTGAAAAAACTTGGAGGAACATCTTCAACATTACAAGTCCAGTTCAACGTAACCAACTAAAACTAGATATACCTTGAGCTTGGTAAACGAGAACCTTCAGACATATTGACCACCAGTTTGTCATCTCCGCCTCGGGCGCTAGATGGCCTTGTCCCAGCACTGCCCACACTGCATACAAGGCACTCAACATATCTTCTCCTCTCCACATAACACATAGCTGAGATCTGATTCCCTTACAGATACAGCCCCAATTTGCACAATGTGCAGCTGGCTGCTATGTTGCAGTTCTAACCTGCTGAATTCCCTGATCGGATTGGCAACTGCAGTAGCCAGTTAGTTGTAGAGGAATACCGATCTCCGCTATGTGCTGTGTGGGGAGGAGGAGATCTCTTGAGTGCCCTGCCAGCAATGACCTCAACTCCTCAACTCTGCTGACCACTGTCTTTTGCCCTGATGATCCCTGTACCCTGCCCTGCTGACCCCTATCTTCCATCCTGCTGAACCCTGTCCTCTGCCATTCTAATTCCAGTTCCCAGCCTTGATAACCCACTGTACACTGCCCTACAACCTGCCAACCCTATCCAATGCTAACCCCCCGAATACTGCCCTACTGACCTTGCATCCTCTGACCCTATGACATTTTTTAATGGTACCCCCAAAGTAGACAGACTAGATCCGGCCATGACCCCAACATTACAACAAGTCAAGTTGAACGTGACCAACTACCACTAGATTTACCATGACCTGGGTAAATGCAGATTAATGGGTAAAACGCCTCCTGTTTCAGTTTGCGTCAGAACTTTCGAACATCGCAAAACAACGAACCCCAATAAAGTCTATGGTACCTGAACTTGAAAAATCAAAAGTGCCCATTTTGAAAGCTTAAATGGAAGTTATTGGGCATAAAAAGGGTATGGGGATCTGGGTACTGCCCTGAGGGACATTTTTAAATTAGCAGTGATTTATTGGTGCTTAAAGAATAAAAATGAAAAAATCCTTTTAATACAGTGCCTGGGGGGTCCCCTTAGTCTGCCTGTAAAGTGGCTCATCTGTACAGTGTATAGAACCTGCTGCAACAAAAAATACATTTAAAAAGAAATTCAAACAACTCAACTGACTCCTCCATTCATGATGCTGGGGCTATGGCAGGAGTAGATGTTGACAAGGAGGCAGGTTTTGCCACTCTGGCAGCTGCAGTGGACTGCACACTAGTCTGTGCTTGGGTGACGGAGGATGAGGAGGATGAGGAAGGTTTAGTAATCCCGTCCACAACCTGCTTTGCAGGCTGTGGCTGGATAGCACGGGCAACATCACTAAACGGAGTAAATGATGCCCTGCCTGAGGACTGACTATGTCCACCATTGCCTGTGGACACATACGCTGCTGGCCCCCTTACAGGGCCAAGGGAACGTCTGCCTCTCCTTGTTGTCCTCCCAGACATGATGGGGGGGCTTATTACTATTGAGACGGGGAACTGTGTAATTGGATGCACTTTGATCAATGGAAAGTGGTTTGGTGCGCTTTATCTTGAGGACTGCTGCTGACAGAACTGTCAAAACTATAAAAAAAATAAAAAAGGGGGAACAAGAGCGCCGCAATTTCAAATGTACAAAAAAAACAAAAAACATGCAGCAACCAAAAAAAGGGGTATACAGCACTGTATACAGAACTAAATGTTATGTAATATGATGTAAAACACTGCACTACACAGACACACTCCACTGACACTCTACAATATACCGTAGTAAAACTGCACTGGCGCACTACAACATACTGCAGAAAAACTGAATTGACACACTTTAATATACTGCAGTAAAACTGCACTGACGCACTACAATATGCTGCAGTAAAACTGCACTGACACACTTCAATATACTGCAGTAAAACTGCACTGACGCAGTGCAATATACTGCAGTAAAACTGCACTGACGCAGTGCAATATACTGCAGTAAAACTGCACTGACACACTTCAATATACTGCAGTAAAACTGCATTGACACATTTCAATATACTGCAGTAAAGCTGCATTGACGCATTTCGATATGCTGCAGTAAAACTACATTGACGCATTTCAATATACTGCAGTAAAACTGCACTGATGCACTACAATATACTGCAGTAAAACTGCACTGAGGAATATCAATATACTGCAGTAAAACTGCATTGACGCACTACAATTTACTGCAGTAAAACTGCACTGACACACTTCAATATACTGCAGTAAAACAACTGCACTGACACACTTCAATATACTGCAGTAAAACTGCACTGAAGCACTACAATCTACTGCAGTAAAACTGCACTGACACACTTCAATATACTGCAGTAAAACTGCACTGAGGCATATCAATATACTGCAGTAAAACTGCACTGATGCATTTCAATAAACTGCAGTAAAACTGCACTGACGCACTACAATATACTGCAGTAAAACTGCACTGACGCACTACAATATACTACAGTACAACTGCCCTGACACACTACACTGGTACTACACTAAAACTGCACAGGAGCACTACAATGACGCTGCACTATCACTAGCTCCACACTACACTGACACTCTACACTCACAATAGAATCACAATAGCAGTTCTATCTCTCTCCACTCACAATATCACACTATAAATGGCTGCTCTGGGAAGGAACCTTAAATAGTGTGAGGTGGGTCTATGAATAATGAGCCATGATTGGGGAAAGTCATCATGACTTTCTCCAATCATGGCTCTGACAGTGCTCTGTGCCCTGGTTGGGCAAAGCCTTCATTGCTTCAACCAATCAGGGCTTAGAATGCACTGCGCGGTGGGCCGAACAAACGGTTGAACGCCCTGCCACTTCAGGGTGTTCGCCGAACGGGGGCGAGCAGCCAATGTTCGGGCTGAACTTTTACTCGACTCGGTAGATATATTAATACCGCGCGTCCTCATATATTTGCATGCCACGTGTCACAAAAACCTGCAAGCTTCAGATTGCTGGTAACATGTCTAATTGATGTTTTCAGAGATTCAGCTGTCGCTGTTACACACACTAAATACATCTGCATCTTACTTCTAACATACCCGTGTTCTGATTAATGGGCGCCAAATGTTCCCCGACACTTAAAGGGAATGTATAATGAGAAAAATAAAACTGACATCTTACAATGTATCAGCATAGATTAAAAGAGATCAGAATCTAAATGCAAATAAATGCTTTTTTTACTATTTTAGTCTATTTTATTTGTCCTAGTTAGGCAGAGTCCAGTGGCACTACTAAGATGAAGCCACACATGGTTGCCGAGATTTTAAAGCTAAATGAACTTTCAAATAAATCAGAACTTTGTAGGTGCATCGGAACAAACACTTTGGGCCGGGTTTACAGCAGGGGGTCCGGCGCATCCCTGTTCTCCATATCAGGGGCAAATCAGGTCCGAATTTTTGCCGGAATTTGGACCTGAATCGGAGGCAGTGACACACAGGGCCCTTTTCCAGTGCGGACTGCCGTCGCCCCGGGGCTGCATGAACCGGTTCCAATGCGAGCCGGTCAATGGGGTCTGTTATGCGAATTGGATGCGGGGAAACCCACATCCAATTTGCATAAGTGTGAACCCAGCCCTACAGTTTGTATTCTTAAGAAAGTAGCCACTGCCTAGAAGAAGGACAGTTTCACTGTGGAAGCAGTGGTCTCTCTGCAGAGGTCAGAGCTGTACAGTCACGAAGGAGCATGCACTTTGCTGAGCGGAAAGCTTTAGTTCTGACTTTCTGCTAAAATCATTTATATCAGAACAAACGTCCTACACTTTTCTTTAGCGAGCAGTCACAGCCTGAAAGAAGGACGATTACGCTCCGTGTGGAAGCAGTGGTCTCTCTGCAGAGGTCAGACATGCTCACTGTTGAGTCAGAGTTCTGCAATCACCAAGGAGCTTGCACTTTTGCAGACCGGAGAGCTTTAGTTCTGACTTTCTGCTTAAATCGGGTCCATCAGAACTTTGTTTTCTGTAGAAAGTAGCCACAGTCTGAGAGAAGGACCATTTCTCATCCTGTGGAAGCAGTGGTCTATCTGCAGAGGTCTGACACGCCCACTGCTGAGTCAGAGCTCTGCAATCAGCAAGGAGCATGAGCTTTGCTGATTAGAGAGGTCTAGCTCTAACTCTGCAGGGGAGCATTTCAGACCTCTGCAGAGAGATCGCAGCAATAGCGTTTTTTAGCTTTTTTTTTAATGGATCAAAAAAATAAAAAAACGCTGGTGAGAAGCGTTTTTGAGCGTTTATCTGCGTTTTTAGGCATTTTTTGATGTTAGAGCGTTTTTACACCTATCAGAACCCACTCGTTTTGTGTTTTTTTTTTTTACAGCCAGAAAACGCCCCAGCCAAAAACAGTTATACAGCCTACGTGTGCATGGACACATAGAATAACATGCTGGAGAGTTTATTGATTGTAGAAAAAAATATCTGAAGCCAAAAAACAGCCGCTGTAAAAACGTGCAAAAGCGTCCAGTGTGCATGAGGCCTTCATGTTTTCATATTTGTTTTTGTATTTTAAATTTTGATACTTCTAATACTATTGGCAATTTGGTTTGGTAAATATGACCCCAAGGAAGGGATATTGTGTTGCTTTCAGATTGATATGGAGATGTCCTTAAATTTTTCTAGCCCTGATGAAGGGGGCGCTCCTGGGCCTCTGAAATGTGTTGTCTACTTTTTGGATTGACCCCCTGACTTTTAATGTAATAAAGTTATATCTGGACTCTATTTGGTTTTATATGACCCCAAAGAGGGGAATATTGTATTGCTATCGGACTAATTGTGGAGATGTCCTTAATTTCTTTCTAGTCCTGATGAAGGGGGCGCTCTTGGACCCCTGAAATGCGTTGGCTCCTTTTTGGATTGCCCACCTGACTTTTATTAGAATAAAGTTGTATCTGGACCGCTATTTGGTTTTATATATGACCCGCAAATAAGAGAATCTTCTATTGCTACCAGATTGATATGCATAAGTCCTTATGCTCTTTCCAGCCCTGATGAAGGGGTACTCTTGGACCTCTGAAATGCGTTGTCTACTTTTTGGATTGACCCCCTGACTTTTAATGTAATAAAGTTATATCTGGACTCTATTTGGTTTTATATGACTCCAAAGAAGGGAATATTGTATTGCTTTCGGACTAATTATGGAGATGTCCTTACTTTCTTTCTAGTCCTGATGAAGGGGGCGCTCTTGGACCCCTGAAATGTGTTGGCTTCTTTTTGGATTGCCCACCTGACTTTTATTAGAATAAAGTTGTATCTGGACTCTATTTGGTTTTATATGATTCCAAAGAAGGGAATATTGTATTGCTATTGGACTAATTATGGAGGTGTCCTTACGTTCTTTCTAGCACTGATGAAGCACTCTTAGACCCCTGAAACATGTTGTCTACTATTTGGATCCACCCCCTAAACTTTTATTGGAATAAAGTTGTATCTGGACGTATATTTGGTTTTATATATGACCCGCAAATGGGAGAATCTTCTATTGCTACCGGTTATGCTCTTTCTAGCCCTGATGAAGGGGCACTCTTGGACCTCTGAAATGCGTTGTCTACTTTTTGGATCGTCCCCCTGACTTTTATTGGAAGAAAGTTGTATCTGGACCTCTATTTGGTTTTATATGACTCCAAAGAAGGGAATATTGTATTGCTTTCGGACTAATTATGGAGGTGTCCTTACGTTCTTTCTAGCACTGATGAAGCACTCTTAGACCCCTGAAACATGTTGTCTACTATTTGGATCCACCCCCTAAACTTTTATTGGAATAAAGTTGCATCTGGACTTCTATTTGGTTTTATATATGACCCACAAATAGGAGAATCTTCTATTGCTACCGGATTGATATGGAGATGTCCTTATGCTCTTTCTAGCCCTGATGAAGGGGTACTCTTGGACCTCTGAAATGCGTTGTCTACTTTTTGGATCGTCCCCCTGACTTTTATTGGAATAAAGTTGTATCTGGATCTCTATTTGGTTTTATACGACTCCAAAGAAGGGAATATTGTATTGCTATCGGACTAATTATGGAGGTGTCCTTACGTTCTTTCTAGTCCTGATAAAGCACTCTTAGACCCCCGAAACATGTTGTCTACTATTTGGATCCACCCCCTAAACTTTTATTGGAATAAAGTTGTATCTGGAACTTTATTTGCTTTTAAATATGACCCCACGGAGGGGATATTGTATTGCTATTGGATCGATATGGAGATGTCCTTACATTTTTTCTAGCCCTGGTGAAGGGGGCACTCTTGGACCCCTGCAACATATTGGATACTCCTTTGATTGTCCCCCTGACTTTTGTTGGAATAAGGTTGTATCTGGACCACTTAGCAGTGGTGTGGCGCGTCAATTTCAAATTCTTCTTTTTTTGGGTATGCCAGTGCTGCTAATCTCTTCCAGCCTCTTTCAGACACTTCCTGGCTACAAGGACTCCTCCCAGCATCATCTGCACATCACTGGTCTCGACTGGTTTACCAACAGTGACAACGGAGGACCGTGCCTGTGAAAAATGTGTTAGCATAGACACTTGTAGCTTCTGCTAGGGGAACATGTAAGAGGGTGGCAACACAGAGGCAACAACTGGGAGATAGTTGTCACCTTATAACAGGAAGTACCTGAAGAAGGACTCACATGGCAGGATCACCAATCATTACTTCTTGTTTTATTTTTAAATGTGAGATGCGGCTTTAAAAAAAAAAAAAAAAAAAAAAAAAAGATTACAAAGAATATTTAACCACTTGAGCTCCGGAAGGTTTAACCCCCTTCATGACCAGGACATTTTTTGCTATTTAGCACTGTGCTAATTTAATTGGTTATGCTACACTGTGCCCAAACAAAGTTTATATCATTTTTTTTTCACACAAATTTGAGCTTTTTTTTTGGTGGTATTTGAGCACCTCTGGGGGTTTTTAATTTTTTGCTATATAAATGAAAAAGATAGAACATTTGGAAAAAAAAAACAATATTTTTTAAATAATATAAAAAATTAATAAAAATTTAAAAAATGTAATTCCTTTGTAATTTTTGGCCTAAATGTATTCAGCTACATGTCTTTGATAAAAAAAAAGAAATCCCAATAACTTTATATTGATTGGTTTGCATGAAAGTTATAACACCTACAAACTAAGGTATACCGTGCCTTGAAAAAGTATTCACACCCCTTAAAATTCTCCACCTTTTGTCATGTGACAACCAAAAACATAAATGTATTTTATTGGGATTTTATGTGATAGACCAACACAAAGTGGCACATAATTGAGAAGTGGAAGGAAAATCAAATAGTTTTGAATTTTTTTTACAAATAAATATGTGAAAAGTGTGGGGGGAACATTTGTATGGCGCCCCCCGGAGTCAATACTTTGTAGAACCGCCTTTCTCTGCAATTACAGCTGCAAGTCTTTTTGGGGATGTCTCTATCAGCTTTTAGAGAGGGATATTTTTGCCCATTCTTCTTTGCAAAATATTTCAAGCTCTGTCAGATTGGATGGAGAGCGTCTGTGATCAGCAATTTTCAAGTCTTGCCACAGATTCTCAATTAGATTTAGGTCGGGACTGTGACTGGGCCATTCTAATGCCCTGTACACACGAGCGGAAATTTCGCCAGCAAGAGTCTGATGAGAGCTTTTGTACCGAAAATGCCACCCTGTGTATGGCTCCATCGGACTTTTGCTGGCGAAATTCCAGCCAGCAAAAGATTGAGAGCAAGTTCTCAATTTTTCGGTCGGAAAAAGTTCCGATCTGAAATTCCGATCGTCTGTAGCAATTCTGATGCGCAAAGTTCCTGCACATGCTCGGAAGCGTTGAACTTAATTTTCTCGGCTCGCCGTAGTGTTGTACGTCACCGCGTTCTTGATGGTCGAAAGTTCAGCGAACTTTTGTGTGACCGTGTGTATGTAAGACAAGCTTGAGCAGAATTCGAAAAAATCTTGGATGGTTTTTCCGACGGAAATTCCTCTCGTGTGTACGCGGCATAACACATAAATATGCTTTGATCTAAACCATTCCATTGTAGCTCTGGCTGTATGTTTCGGGTCGTTGTCCTGCTGGAAGGTGAACCTCCGCCTCAGTCTCAAGTCTTTTGTAGACTCTAACAGGTTTTCTTCTAAGATTGCCCTGTATTTGTCTCCATCCATCTTCCCATCACCTCTGACCAGCTTCCCTGTCCCTGCTGAAGAAAAGCATCCCCACAACACGAAGCTGTCACCACCATGTTTCACGGTGGGGATGGTGTGTTCAGGGTGATGTGCAGTGTTAGTTTTCCACCACACATATCGATTTGCTTTTAGGCCAAATGTTTGCTGTGTTCTCCACATGGCTTCTCACAAACTGCAAACAGGACTTCTTATGACTTTCTTTCACCAATGTCTTTCTTCTTGTCACTCTTCCATAAAGGTCAGATTTTTGGAGAACACGACTAATAGTTGTCCTGTGGACAGATTCTCCCACCTGAGCTGTGGATCTCTGCAGCTCCTCCAGAGTTACCATGGACCTCTTGGCTCTTCTCTGATGAATGCTCTCCTTGCCCGGCCGGTCAGTTTAGGTGGACGGCCATGTCTTGGTAGGTTTGCAGTTGTGCCATACTCTTTCCATTTTCGGATGATGGATTGAAAAGAGCTCCATGAGATGGTCAAATCTTGGAATATTATTTTATAACCTAATCCTGCTTTATACTTCTCCACAACTTTATCCCTGACCTGTCTGGTGTGTTCCTTGGCCTTTATGATCCTGTTTGTCCACTAAGAATCTCTAACAAACCTCTGAGGGCTTCACAGAACAGCTGTATTTATACTGAGATCAAATTACACACAGGTGGACTCTATTTACTAATTAGGTGACTTTTGAAAGCAATTGATTCCACTAGATTTCAAGTAGGGGTATCAGAGTAAAGGGGGCTGAATACAAATGCACGCCACTCTTTTCAGATATTTATTTGTAAAAAAAATGCCGAAAACCATTTATCACTTTCCTTCCACTTCACAATTATGTTCCACTTTGTGTTGGTCTATCACATAAAATCCCAATAAAATACATTTACCTTTTTGGTTGTAACATGACAAAATGTGGAAAATTTCAAGGGGTATGAATACTTTTTCAAGGCACTGTATATATTGGATTTTTTTTTTATACTAGTAATGTAGGTGATCAGTGGCTTTTAATGGGTCTGATTGGACACAGCCAACAAGCAGGCCCCGGCCATGAATCATTGTACAATCACAGCAGGTGTTGTTGACGAAGGTGGGGGAGGGGGGCGATCATGCACGCTCCGTCAACCTTGACGCAGGCAGCGACGTACAGATCCACAAGTAGTTAAAGTTGAATTGAGAGTTTAGTGTTTGCGGCTACATAAACTTTAAGCCAATTGGCTGAGTGATCACGGGCTGCGGCAATGTGCCCGCGTCACGCTGTGCCAAATGTTCGCTGTTTGCTAAAATCAGTATTAACAAGTGTGATAGGAATCTATTATTAGTCAGATAGTTACATAGGGGGGGGGGGGGGGAAACATATGTCCAACGAGTAGAACCCCAAAAGGCCGATATAATGAACGACGGGAAACTACATTTTTTTTTTTAAGGTCAATGTAATATACCTGCAGGTGCGAGTAAAATATTTATCACCATAAAACGATCTCTGGTCGCTGGAACATAGTCACACATTAATTCTCGCATATTTATTAATTTTATTTTATTTAGCCGACGTATGGCGGCTAATTACGGGATCCTCATTAGTGCCAGAGACGCAGTATGTAGCGGCGTGTCATCAAAGGCAGCGGGAATGTTGCGCAGCTGCGATTCACACTTTCATATCCGCTTACAAGGACAGGAATCAAACTGTGGCAATGTAGCTAAAAGCTTTCCTACACGGGGAAATTGGCTAATGAAAGAGCGACTCCCATGCAGAGTGCAGCCACCTGCTGCGATAAAGGCTTGAGCGGTCCAGGGATCTTGCAGCAGTCAATCACGACGCTTCTGGACGCCTGGGGTTCCACTCTACCTGCCTGCGTACACTGCCCGCTGCCATTCATGTGAAAGGGAAAAGCAGGACTGTGTGTCTGGACAAGGGCAACTAACACTCTCACCAAAGACACAACTATAGACACCTGACCATCACACCTACCTATATAGCCAAACCTTTGTAGACACCTGACCATCACACCTACCTATATAGCCAAACCTTTGTGGACACCTGACCATCACACCTACATATAAGCCCAAGCCTTTGCAGACATCTGATTGTCACACCTACCTACTGTATATAGCCAAACCTTTGTGGACACCTGACCATCACACCTACATATAAATTTAAGCCTTTGCAGACATCTGATTGTCAGACCTACCTATATAGCCAAACCTTTGTGGACAACTGACCATCACACCTACCTTTATAGCCAAGGGTTGTTGGACACCTGATCATCACACCTACCTATATAGCCAAGGGTTGTTGGACACCTGATCATCACACCTACCTATATAGCCAAACCTTTGTGGACAATTGACCATCACACCTACATATAAACATAAGCCTTTGCAGACATCTGATTGTCACAACTACCTACTGTATATAGCCAAGCCTTTGTGGACCCCTGACCATCACACCTACCTATATAGCCAAGGGTTGTTGGACACCTGATCATCACACCTACCTATATAGCCAAGCCTTTGTGGACACCTGACCATCTCACCTACCTATATAGCCAAGCCTTTGTGGACACCTGACCATCTCACCTACCTATATAGCCAAGCCTTTGTGGACCCCTGACCATCACACCTACCTATATAGCCAAGGGTTTTTGGACACCGGATCATCTCACCTACCTATATAGCCAAGCCTTTGTGGACCCCTGACCATCATACCTACCTATATAGCCAAGGGTTGTTGGACACCTGATCATCACACCTACCTATATAGCCAAACCTTTGTGGACACCTGACAATCACACCTACCTTTATAGCCAAGGGTTTTTGGACATCTGATCATCACACCTACCTATATAGCCAAGCCTTTGTGGACACCTGACCATCTCACCTACCTATATAGCCAAGCCTTTGTGGACCCCTGACCATCACACCTACCTATATAGCCAAGGGTTGTTGGACACCTGATCATCACACCTACCTATATAGCCAAACCTTTGTGGAAACCTGACTTTCACATCTACTTATTTAGTCAAGCCTTTGTGGACACCTGACAAGCACACCTACCTATATAGTCAAGCATTTATGGACACCTGACCATCACACCTACCTATATAGTCAAGCATTTATGGACGCCTGACCATCACACCTACCTATATAGCCAAGCCTTTGTGGACCCCTGACCATCACACCTACCTATATAGCCAAGGGTTGTTGGACACCTGATCATCACACCTAACTATATAGCCAAACCTTTGTGGAAACCTGACTTTCACATCTACTTATTTAGTCAAGCCTTTGTGGACACCTGACAATCACACCTACCTATATAGTCAAGCATTTATGGACACCTGACCATCACACCTACCTATATAGTCAAGCATTTATGGACGCCTGACCATCACACCTACCTATATAGCCAAGGGTTTTTGGACACCTGATCATCACACTTACCTATATAGTCAAGTATTTGTGGACAACTAACCATCACACCTACCTATATCATCAAGTATGCGTGGGCAACTAACCATCACAAGGTTTCTTGTGCATGCTCTCTAGTGATGTACACGTCCCGCCACTGCTAGATGGAGATGTCCATCACTACTGTGCATTACACGTATGTAAGCTGCGCCAACATTTTTTACAAACTGACTGCTGAAGATGAGCTTTTAGGAGACAAACAGTAATGTGAATCTGATGTCTCTGGTTTATGTACTTTAAGTTCTTATTGGGTACATTATATTAATAAAGTATTTTCTCGATAGTGTCTCTAACGTAAGTTCTCATTTCTTTGAGCTGGTTCGATTTTCTATCTCTTGTCAACAATTTAAGAAAGTTTCATTGTAAATTTCTTTCAAGATTAAATGAACTTTCACTGATCTTATCCTAATCTCCCGACCATGGTGCCAAGGTGAGGATGACATCGTACTACTTTTCGGCTAGACCCTGGGGGCTACAGAGCAGCCAAAATCAGGGTGAGTTGATGTTCTGATAATGAACTGGAGTATCACCTGCGAGATTTCACCTGCTCTGTATCTCCAGAACTCTTCCTGTAAAGCCGGTAACGTCACACCCAAAGACAACCAGCGGTCGGGCGGTTGGAGTAGACCTTGCATTGTACCGTCAGGCCGCTTTTCTTCCTTTTAAGTCGATGAGCTGTGCTCGGGCTTAGCAGCAAGTTAATTTTTATTAGGTATCCCAAAAGATTTGGGAGACAGTTGATAGGTTCGTAAGCATCTGGCTTCCGTGACTGCAGCTGCTTCATCACTCGGTGAGTTTTTAAATAAGTCTGGTTGCCGCAGATAAGTCTCTGTGCGCTGTGAGCGCTGTGTAACTAATGGACTGTTAATAGTTACACAATGGGGTGGGTGCGTTCGCTGTTCCTGGTACGCTCAATGATCTGGCACAAAGAGGTAAAGTTTTATGGCGGGGACTTTCTGCTTATGTTGCCTTCAATCCTCAGGCAAGCCCTTCCAATGTTACCGCTAAACAACACACCGACCATTATTGAACCAACCAAGCGGAATGATGGAAAATGGCACAAATGCCAGGACAAACACTGGAACGCGGTTCTTTATATTATCCTATAAAGAGCTCTACAATTTGAAACTTAAGTAAAGAGGGAAAAGTCATGGTCTTGGACAGTGGTCTCCAAATTGTGGCCCTATGCTTGTCTTTATCCGGCCCTTGAGGCAATTTTCCTGTCACTGACTCCAACAATGGGGCATATACACTGAAACCACTGATGGGGCACTATTCCTTCCACTGACACCAACAATGGGGCACTATTCCTTCCACTGACACCAACAATGGGACACTATTCCTTCCACTGACACACACAATGGGGCAGTATTCCTTCCACTGACACACACAATGGGGCACTATTCCTTCCACTGACACCACCGATGGGGCACTATTCCTTCCACTGACACATACAATGGAGCACTATTCCTTCCACTGACACCAACGATGGGACACTATTTGTTCCACTGACACCAACAATTGGGCACTATTCCTGCCAATGACACCAGCAATGGAGCATAACTCCTTCCATGGACACCACCAATGGGGCACTATTCCTTCCACTGACACCACCGATGGGGCACTATTCTTCCCACTGACTTCAATGATGGGGCACTATTTCTTCCACTGACACCAACAATGGGGCACTATTCCTGCCAATGACACCAATAATTGAGCTTAATTCCTTCCATTGACACCACGAATGGGGCACTATTCTTCCCACTGACACACACAATGGGGCACTATTCCTTTCACTGACACCACCGATGGGGCTCTATTCCTTCCACTGACACCAACAATGGGGCACTATTCCTGCCAATGACACCAATAATTGAGCTTAATTCCTTCCAATGACACCACGAATGGGGCACTATTCGTCCCACTGACACACACAATGGAGCACTATTCCTTCCACTGACACCACCAACGGGGCACTGTTCCTTCCACTGACACTAACAATGGGGCACTATTCCTCCCACTGACAACATGGAGCATAATTCCTTCCATTGACACACAAATGGGGCACTATTTCTTCCACTGACACCAATGATATGGCACCATTCCTTCCACTGGAACCGACAAATCTTCAGCAACTGTGTGATGCTATCATGTCACTATGGACCAAAATCCTTGTTGTATCTATTCCACCAAGAATGAAGGCAAAAGGGAATCCAACCAGTGGCGTTGCATCCATAAGGGAGCACGGGCGCTGCCCCCTCTCTCCAGTCACCCCCTCTATGACCAATGGATAGATTCATGCATAGCATAAATCTATCGATGGCCGCCGCTGCCACCCCCTATTCAGGCGTCCGGCCCCTTTTCGGGCGCCTGAATTACAGCGGCAGGGGGTGTTTTTGAAGCACCTGGTTAGAGCCATAGGCTCCAATAGGCATCAAAAGGTGACCTGAGAGCGCCATGACCGATGACCGATGTTTAGGATGTAAGCCGGACCATCATACGATGACGTGTTTGAAAGGGCAGTGGCCTTTTGTTGGCGCTCTACAGATGGGAAGTGAAATAGAACATTTTACTCTGACTCTTACCCTTGAAACATCGGCGAGTTATTTATAGCAGCATTTCAAACTAAAACACAAAACACACAAACTAGTGCTGACAACGTCGCTATGGCAACCGGCGTTTCAGGACTCGCTGCGGAGAGGACATCGCGGCGCTGACACTTCCACAGAACAAGTAAAAAAAAAAGTCACAAGTAAGTAAATATCACACCAACAGTTACGGCCGCCCCGGACCTGATTACATTGATATACAAAACAATTACCTGAAATGGCACATTAACGCTATCTGTATATAATAAATATTACAGGTGCAGCTATATAAATGTGGCAAACAAGACCTTATCATCTGTGGGAAAAAATAATACAGTTCACCCCCTAAAAAAAAAAAAAAAGATTAAATATAAATATAACCCAAAAAATACAATTAGGTGCAAACAATATAATATGTATCTTATGCCCCTGCAACAATAAAGAAACTGTATTCATTGTATTCACTTATGTTAATAAAACAGTGACAATGTAACTTCTGTGTATAAACAAAATAATATAAAATATAAATAAGTCAGCAGTGAAAATTCTCTGTGCTTCTTTGCAGAAAATGTTCTTCATCCCTTGCAATCCAAATTGTTGCTTGTGTATTCCCGCGCCCTGTGCGCACAGAGGACTCACCGTCATATGACATCATAGGGCTGAGATGAGCAGCTAGAGAAGGGGCATTAAAAATAAATGGTTGGTGTACGGTTTTTCCACCCTGGACCACCCGCCTGAAAGATAACATGTAGTCGCTCAGGGTTGTACACATGCCACAGCCAAGATGCTTTGCAGAGGCGGAAAAATTATACCCCATGCCTCTTTTGGCAGGTGATGCCTCTGCAAAACACATCCCATTTTAGTGAATGGGGCAAGAGGCGAAGCAGTGGTGCATTAGGTGGAGCAGTGGTGCAGAAGGTGGAGCAATGATGCAGGAGCCTGAGTAGTGGTGCAGGAGGTGAAGTAGTGGAGCAAAAGGTGGGATGGTGGAGCAGGAGGTGGGGCAAGAGGTGGACTAGTGGAGCAGGAGTTTAGGACAGTGGTGCAGGAGGTGGGGCAGTGGTGCAGGAGGTGAAGCAATGATGCAGGAGGTATAGTACAGGTGCAGGAGGTAGACCAGAGGAGCAAGAGGTGGACCAGTTGAGCAGGAGTTTAGGGCAGTGGTGCAGGAGGTGGAGCAGTGGTGCATGAGGTGAAGCAGTGGAGCAAGAGATGGAGCAGTGGAGCAGGAGGTAGACCAGAGGTGCAGGAGTTTAGGGCAGTGGTTCGGGAAATGGAACAGTAGGACAGGAGGTGAGGCAGAGGTGCAGGAGGTGAGGAAGTGGTGCAGAAGGTGGAGCAGTGATGCAGAAGGCAGAATAGTGGTGCAGGAGGTGAAGCTGTGGAGCAAAAAGTGGTGGAGCAGGATGTGGAGCAGGAGGTGGGGCAGTGGCACAGGCATTTAGGACAGTAGTACAAAAGGTGGTGTAGTGGTGCAGGAGGTGGAGCAGTGATGCAGGAGGTAGAGTAGTGGTACAAAAGGAAGAGGAATAGGTTGCTTCTGTCAGGAAATGTCCTCCAGTGAACTGTACTACGTTATTACATCAGCATCAGCTTCAACATCAAGGTTAAGGGAAGGAGGAGAGACTGGGGGAGCACTTGCAGCAGCACTTCAGGTAGTGAAAGAAACTCTGGAGGAAACTAAAGAAAAAAAGAAAAGAAAAAAAAAAACAGAATAATGCTCTAATACTGCACTTAGAAGTGCCTTCTGTTTTTTCCCGTTAGGTTAGTGCTGCAGGAGGTGAAGCAGTGGAGCAAAAGGTGGGGTTGTGTTGCAGGAGGTAGAGTAGTGGTGCAAGCAAACAAGCCATGGAGCAAAAAGGTCAGACAGTGGGACAGTGGTGCAGGGGTTAAAGCAGTGGTGTAGAAAGTGGAGCAGTGGCTCAGGAGGTGAGGAAGAGGAAGAAGTAGAGCAGTGGTGCAGGATGTAAGGCAGTGGTGCAAGAGGTGGAGCAGTGGAGCAAAAGGTCGGACAGTGGAGCAATAGGGCAGGAGGTGGACCAATGGTGCGGGATATTAGGGCAGTGGTGCAGGACATGGAGCAGTGGTATAGGAGGTGGAGCAGTGGTGTAGAACATGGAGCAGTGGCTCAGGAGGTGAGGAGGAGGAGGAACAGGAAGAAGAGCAGTGGTGCAGGATGTAAAGCAGTGTTGCAAGAGATGGAGCAGTGGAACAGAAGGTGGAGCAGTGGAGTGGAAGGTGGAGCAGTGGAGTAGAAGGTGGGACAGTAGAACAGAAGGTGGAGTAGTGGAGTAGAAGGTGGTGCAGTGGAGTAGAAGGTGGGACAGTGGAGTAGAAGGTGGGACAGTGGAGTAGAAGGTGGAGCAGTGGAGTAGAAAGTGGGACAGTAGAACAAAAGGTGGAGCAGTGGAGTAGAAGGTGGTGCAGTGGAGTAGAAGGTGGGACAGTGGAGTAGAAGTTGGAGCAGTGGAGTAGAAAGTGGAGTAGAAGGTGGGACAGTGGAGTAGAAGGTGGAGCAGTGGAGTAAATGGTGGGACAGTGGAGTAAAAGGTGGGACAGTGGAGTAGGAGGTGGGACAGTGGAGTAGGAGGTGGGACAGTAGAGTAGAAGGTGGAGGAGAAGGTGGGACAGTGGAGTAGAAGGTGGAGCAGTGGAGTAGAAGGTGGAGCAGTGGAGTAGAAGGTGGGACAGTGGAGTAGAAGGTGGGACAGTGGAGTAGAAGGTGGAGCAGTGGATTAGAAGGTGGGACAGTGGAGTTGAAGGTGGGACAGTGGAGTAGAAGGTGGGACAGTGGAGTAGAAGGTGGGACAGTGGAGTAGAAGGTGGGACAGTGGAGAAGAAGGTGGGACAGTGGAGTAAAAGGTGGGACCGTGGAGTAGAAGGTGGAGCAGTGGAGTAGAAGGTGGAGCAGTGGAGTAGAAGGTGGAACAGTGGAGTAGAAGGTGGAGCAGTGGAGTAGAAGGTGGGACAGTGGAGTAGAAGGTGGAGCAGTGGAGTAGAAGGTGGAACAGTGGAGTAGAAGGTGGAGCAGTGGAGTAGAAGGTGGGACAGTGGAGTAGAAGGTGGAGCAGTGGAGTAGAAGGTGGAGTAGAAGGTGGAGCAGTGGAGTAGAAGGTGGAACAGTGGAGTAGAAGGTGGAGTAGAAGGTGGAGCAGTGGAGTAGAAGGTGGAACAGTGGAGTAGAAGGTGGAGCAGTGGAGTAGAAGGTGGGACAGTGGAGTAGAAGGTGGAGCAGTGGATTAGAAGGTGGAACAGTGGAGTAGAAGGTGGAGCAGTGGAGTCGAAGGTGGGACAGTGGAGATGAAGGTGGAGTAGAAGGTGGAGCAGTGGAGTAGAAGGTGGAACAGTGGAGTAGAAGGTGGAGCAGTGGAGTAGAAGGTGGGACAGTGGAGTAGAAGGTGGAGCAGTGGATTAGAAGGTGGGACAGTGGAGTAGAAGGTGGAGCAGTGTAGTAGAAGGTGGAGCAGTGGAGTAGAAGGTGGAACAGTGGAGTAGAAGGTGGAGCAGTGGAGTCAAAGGTGGAGCAGTGGAGTAGAAGGTGGAGCAGTGGAGTAGAAGGTGGAGCAGTGGAGTCGAAGGTGGGACAGTGGAGTAGAAGGTGGAGTAGAAGGTGGAGCAGTGGAGTAGAAGGTGGAGCAGTGGAGTAGAAGGTGGAGCAGTGGGTCCGGAGGTGGAGCAGTGGCACTGTAAAATGCAGGCTCTGGAAATTGTTGTTTTTAATTATTATTTATTCTAGATATTTATAGTGCTGTAAATTTACACAGCATTTTAAATACTATTCAGTCCCTGGCCTCAAGGAGCTTACAATCGAAGGTCCCTAACTCATACATACACGTACACACATCCTGGGACCAATTTTGTAAGCAGTCAATTAACCTACCAACATGTCTTTGAAGCGTGGAAGGACCCCGATGTACCCGGAGGAAACCCAGGCAAGCACCAGGAGAACACGCGGACCCCATGATTTCTTTGCGGTACGCGGCTCCATTGCGCCGAGTACATCCGTCTCTTTACAACTCCTTGTGGAACGGATCCTATTAAAGCCACTCAGCTGTGTATTTATCTGAGTGGTTGGAGCTGCCCGTCAATTGACACGGAACATTTAGTGTCTCAGATTATCAGATGGAATAAAAGTATTCCGGCCTTTAGATCTTTAGGTGACAGGTTCATTTTTAAGCGGAGCCACACAAGCCGCAAGTCGGAACAAAATCAGAAGAAAATCAACAAGAAAAGGAAAATGAATGCGTTGTTTGTGCCTGCTCCATATTTTGTTGTCCCCAATTATTCTAGTTACAGAGCTCTTGGCATAATAAATTCTTGAGTAACAACACACTTCAGAGAACTCAGAGATCCTTCCCTGCATCCCACTGAGCACAAGGCTGTTGATTTTGCATAAAGTAAAATCTGGAGAGGTCTTGGTGTCTGTTGCTGAATATGCCGCCTGCGATGACAATGCTTCACATGTAAGCCTTCTGAAGAAAGTCTGTACACTTTATTTAAGAATTAGTATAGTACAAGTGTTACCACATGGCTAGCTGCAAAAAAAAAAAAAAAATCTATGCTGAACTGCTTTTATAGTAAAGAATCCCTCCTACTCCACAACTGACTCACCTACAGTAAATAATCATTTTCTATTCCACAGACCAGATACCCTTCAGTCAAAAAGTGTTGCCTAATTCACAGTATGGAGGTTTTGTATATTGAACAACACCTCCTTCACAGAAACTTTCAAACTTTTACAGAAAATAATATTTTCCTATTCAAAGGCTCAACTACTCTAATCATTAGATGTTTTTACTTCATAGCCAAAAATGTTCATATAGTAAACAAGTCTTTTGTATTACATCTTAATGAGTTCCTATCCAGCCCCAGGATCCCTTTAACGGGTCTTTACGCCTGGGGGATGGGAAGGACTGCCCAATCATGTGAATCCGTGCACATAATACAAAGGCTTCTGTGATTGGGCAGCAGGATGGGGAGGGTCAGGCATAGCAGCTGCATGGACTCTAATGTTGAAGATGCTTAGAAATGAAGCATCAGTGCCGGGTCTCTTGGAAATACACCGTCTTCCAGGAGTACAATAAACCTGTCAGATGTTAGTGATAGAGATAAACCCTGGAGAAAGCATGCACCCCCCCCCCCCCCAAAGCTAGTCACCAAAAAAAAAAAAATTAAAGAAAGGCCCTTTAAAAAATAAAAAAATAAAAAGTTCCTTTAAGTGCACTATGCACGGGCACCGGAAATGGGCAGTGTGACGTCAAAGCAATCACGCTTCATTTGACTGCTTTTGTGAGTCCTTGTGGCGCAAAGCAATGCGCCTGAACACTTCCATCTTACAGTCTCCTCGTTGTGTGGTTTTTGATTGGCACTGCCGTAGAACATGGGCGGTGCTTTCCTCTGAGCTGTGGCGTCACTTCCGGTTTCTCTGTGCCGGTGGGAAACCGGAAGTGACGCCGCGGCTCCGTGGATGGAACGCACGGCCCGAGTGGCGCCTTCTTTCAGAATGCACTCCAGAATTGGTCGATTCCGAGTCAGTCAGACAAAAAGAAAGAGAAAAAAAATTGTCTTTTATTATTTATATTTATATATTTGCTTCAAAGGGTTTACCAGGTTAGGAAAATACAGTATCTAGCAGTGGGTTTCAGACTGTGAGGCTGAACTATATACCCTGATCTGTGAGGATGAGCTATATACCCTGATCTGTAATGCTGAGCTATATACCCTGATCTATAATGCTGAGCTATATACCCTGATCTGTGAGGATGAGCTATATACCCTGATCTGTAATGCTGAGCTATATACCCTGATCTGTAATGCTGAGCTATATACCCTGATCTGTGAGGCTGGGCTATATACCCTGATCTGTAATGCTGAGCTATATATCCTGATCTATAATGCTGAGCTATATACCCTGATCTGTGAGGATGAGCTATATACCCTGATCTGTAATGCTGACCTATATACCCTGATCTGTAATGCTGAGCTATATACCCTTATCTGTGAGGCTGGGCTATATACCCTGATCTGTAATGCTGAGCTATATACCCTGATCTGTAATGCTGAGCTATATACCCTGATATGTGAGGCTGAGCTATATACCCTGATCTATGAGGCTGAGCTATATACCCTGATCTGTGAGGCTGAGCTATATACCCTGATTTGTAATGCTGAGCTATATACCCTGATCTGTGAGGCTGGGCTATATACCCTGATCTGTAATGCTGAGCTATATACCCTGATCTGTGAGGCTGGGCTATATACCCTGATCTGTAATGCTGAGCTATATACCCTGATCTGTGAGGCTGGGCTATATACCCTGATCTGTAATGCTGAGCTATATACCCTGATCTGTGAGGCTGAGCTATATACCCTGATCTGTGAGGCTGAGCTATATACCCTGATCTGTGAGGCTGAGCTATATACCCTGATCTGTAATGCTGAGCTATATACCCTGATCTGCGGGGCTGAGCTATATATCCTGATCTGTAATGCTAAGCTATATACCCTGATCTGTGAGGTTGAGCTATATACCCTGATCTGTAATGCTGAGCTTTATACTCTGTCCTGTGATGCTAAGCTGTATACTCCTGACACTATGGGTGAGTGGAAGCAAGTGGAATACAGGGGACGAAGTTGTTGGATTCTATAAGGGGTAGGGCTTATGGGAAGTGGGAGGGGTAAAAAAGGAAGGGCGCCCCCCAATCCTAAAACTTCACCAGCCGCCACTGCAATGGAATTACTCTTTATTGAACAAAAATACAGGTTTTTATACTCTTCAAAAGTAAGCCAGTCACCGCATGAACAATGAAAGCAAATATTTACCCAAAACATCACACAATGGTTAGATAACGAGGTAGAGCTGACACAAGGCTAGTCCCATCATAAATAACTCCAAGAGTTAGTCAAATTAGACCTCCAAGAGTTAGTCAAATGAGCCAACAGACAGAAACAATAGGTGACTCAATTAACAATGGGAATGCACTCTTAGGAGGCACACTATGGGAGAGACACAAACTTTGTCTTCTGATGACTTGTCTAGTGGACAGAATACACAACAATGTTCCAGCAGTGTGATAAAGTGGAATAAAGTTATCTTCGTAGATTTGTTGAGGGATCTTGTTGATAAATATTTCTGTCCTAAGTGAGGGAACCTCTTCAACCCAGTCTGCAGGAGGGCCACCATATTCCCTCTGACCATTACTCTGTACAAGATTAATATTAAACCTTTCCATCCACTCCAGAAGGGAACATTTATTGTCCTTATTCAGAGAATTAATCCAAACCACGCTCTCGACGTTCATCACATTGTTGTCCATCATTCTAGAATGATCTGCTCTCTCTATGGGCCATAATCAGTGGGTTAGGAGTCTTGATCCTAGTCCTATCCAAAAGCCCCTGTCCTGGTTGGGTCTGTCACAAGCTAAATTCCTGGGATTCACCTTTAAGGACCCCTTATAGGGCCAGCGGGAGCTGGCAATAAGGGGTTAATCACTCTTACAGCAAAGAACATTTTTAATAATAATATCCACTTCAAGACTGCAATACGTATATATATTGCAGCTTTGATGTGGATAAGGGGTTATGGCTGAAACAATCCGCCATATCTCCGGAATTTGTATTTTAGCCGGTGATTCTCTTTCTCATAAAAGCGATCCGAGCAGCTGATTAGCCGATGTTTCTTGGGCTTACCGTTCTTACCAATGAGGCCAGGAAATGATGAGAAGGTTTGGGCAGCTGGCCATAGAGGTGAAGAGAGGAGAAGAGAGACAAGATTGTCTCTGATCTACCGTATGATCTAGGAGGACCGGAGAGACGTCATGACGTCACCACCGGTCTAGGGGGGAAGTAAACCTTTTTTTTTTTATTGATCTTTTGCTTTCAAAGGTGGAGGAGAGATTTGGGGGTCTTAAAGACCCCCGATCTCTCCATAAAGAGGACCTGTCATTCCTTATTTCTATTTCAAGGGATGTTTACATTCCTTCTAATAGGAATAAAAGTAATTAAAAAAATTAAAATTAAAAGGACGGTGTAAAAAAAAAAAAAAAAAAAAGAAGAAGAAAAATGATGTAAAGCACCTTATCCCGCCACGCTTCCTCGCAGAAGCGAACACATACGTAAGTCGCGCATGCATATGTAAACGGTGTTTGCACCACACATGTGAGGTATCGCCGCGAAGGTTAGAGTGAGAGCAATAATTCTAGTGCTAGACCTCCTCTGTAACTTTAAACAGGTAACCTGTAAAACAAATTTAAAGCGTCGCCTATGAAACTTTTATGATTCGCAGTTTGTCGCCATTCCACGACTGTGCACAGTTTTAGAGTGTAACATGTTAGGTAGAGCTGCACGATTAATCGTTAAGAATCAAAATCTCAATCTTTTTCCCTTCCCGATCTTCAAGACAGCATGTTACGATCTTTCTAACAAGTGCAGAGTTCTCACAACTGGGAAAAAAAAAATAATCCAGGCAGCCTGCCAAGTTTTATTACAACATGCGAATAAGTAGAAACAAAGTATCTTTTCATTCTTTTATCAAAGGAAAGAACTCCAGCGTGTAGATGAGGGAAGTTTAACCATTTAAAGTGGGGTTCCACCCAAAAAAACAAAAATACATGAAAAATCCTAAAAAAAAAACCCCAAAAAAATTTGGATATTTTTTTTTTTAACTTACCTCTAAATGCCTGTTGCTAGGTGGTCTCTCGTAGTCTGCCTCTTCCAGTGCCTGGGCTGGTGACATCACTTCCCCCTCGGCAAAGGAAGGGCTCGGCTCTGCTCCTTCCCTCCTGTCAATCATCTGGGACCCATTACAGGTCCCAGGTGACTAAGCAGCCAATCACGGTGCGCGGCGCCGCTCGCGCATGCGCAGTGGGTGCCAGGCTGTGAAGCCACAGCCCGGCGCCCACAGTAGCAATGCTGGCGCCGCTGAACTGAGGGGGAGACGAGGGGGGCATCGATCCCCTGCATCGCTGGACCCTGGGACAGGTAAGTGTCCAATTAAAAGTCAGCAGCTGCAGTATTTGTAGCTGCTGACTTTTAATTTTTTTTTTACTGGACCCCCTGGGTGGAACTCCTCTTTAAAGACCAAACCTTTGTTGACATTTGTTGCTTACAAGCAAAAGTCATTATTTTCTGCTAGAAAATTACTTGGAGCACCCAAACATGATATATTTTTTTTTTTAGCAGAGACCCTAGAGAATAAAATGGTGGTTTTTGCAATATTTTATGTCACACTGTATTTGAGCAGCAGTTTTTCAAACACAATTTAAAAAAAAAAAAAAAAAACACTTTAATGAATTAAAAAACTAAACAGTAAAGTTAGCCCCATTTTCTTTTGTATAATGTGAAAAAAGATGTTACACCGCGAGAATCGTGATCTTTATTCTAAGCAAAAAAATCACGATTCTCATTTTAGCCAGAATCGTGCAGCTCTAATGTTAGGTATCTATTTACTCGGAGTAACATCATCTTTTATATTTTACCAAAAATGGGGTTATATATTGTGTTTTTTGCCTTCAAATTTATTAAAGTTAATTTTTTCCAAATTAATTCAAAAAACCTCTGCGCAAATACATTTATAAAATTGCAATGGTCGCCATTTTATTCTCCAGGGTTTCTGCTAAAAAAATATATACAGTATATAATGTTTGGGGGTACTAAGTAAGTAATTCTAGCAAAAAATACAGATTTTTTACTTGGAAACAAAAAGTGCCAGAAAAAGCCGGGTGACGGGTCCTTAAGTTTATTTATTTATTCTGCATCTTTATCACTCACAGTCCTTTTTTATTCAGCAGCTCCATACTTGTGCGACAAACAACTTTTTTCTTTTTTTGCACCTTACGGTATCAGCGTTTATGGTAAAAACTCTTTTCTTTTCTACATCATATCAACTTTCACAGGGAACAATGCCATTGTATCCTATAATGTATCCACTATCACAGGAAATAACATTTCACAAAGCTTAGATGCTTTTGTAGCTTAAAGTGGAGCTTTCAGTAACTTTATAAGTCTGCAAGAAGAAATATCTGGCATGTTATAGAATAAAGCTACAGTAACATTATATAAAAAAAAAAATCTTTTATAATATAAAAAGCCATCCTTGAGCTTCAGTCCAGTGACTTTGCCAAGGCTGAGATGATGTCATCAGTCTGCTGCAGGCAGGAGGAAGAATTAAAGATTCCCTTTCCTTTTCAATCTGCAGCCCTTTAACCTCTTGCCTACCTAGCACTTTCACCCCCTTCCTGCCCAGGACCATTTTCAGCTTTCAGCGCTGTCACACTTTGAATGACAATTGCGCGGTCATACAGCACTATACTCATATAGAATATTAGAGCTTTCTTTTGGTGGTATTTAATCACTGCTGGGATTTTATTTTTTGCTAAAGAAACAAAAAAGACAGAAAATGTTGAAAACAAATGAATAATAATTTTACATATTTTGTTTTAAAATTTAGCAAACAGGTAATTTTCTCCTTCACTGATGGGCGCGGATGAGGCTGCACTGATGGACATTGATAGGCTGCACTGATGGGTGCTGATAGGTGGCACTGATGAGGCTGCACTGATGGGCACTGATAGGTAGCACTGATGAGGCTGCACTGATGGGCACTGATAGGTGGCACTGATGAGGCTGCACTCATGGGCACTGATAGGTGGCACTGATGAGGCTGCACTGATGGGCACTGATAGGTGGCACTGATGAGGCTGCTCTGATGGGCACTGATAGGTGGCACTGATGAGGCTGCACTGATGGGCACTGATAGGTGGCACTGATGAGGCTGCACTGATGGGCACTGATAGGTGGCACTGATGAGGCTGCACTGATGGGCACTGATGAGGCGGCACTGGTGGGCACTGATAAAACTGTACTGATAGATGGCACTGATGGGTACTGATAGGCACTGATGAGGTTGCATTGATGAGGTGGCACTGATAGCACTGATGGGCACTGATAGGTTGCACTAATGAGGTTGCACTGATGGGCACTGATGAGGCAGCACTGGTGGGCACTGATAAAACTGTACTGATAGGTGGCACTGATAGGCACTGATGAGGTTGCATTGATGAGGTGGCACTGATAGCACTGATGGGCACTAATAGGTTGCACTAATGAGGTTGCACTGATGGGCACTGATGAGCCGGCACTGGTGGAAACTGATGGGGAGGCACTAATAAGACTGCACTGATTGATGGCACTGATAAGCACTGATAGGTGACACTGATTAGCAGCACCGATGGGCACTGATTAGCAGCACTGGTGAGACTGATGTCCCTGTAACAGAAGCCGGTTACCGGCTTTCTTCCTTTCTCCTCATGCTGTCAGTGCGAGGAGAAAAAAAGCAGATAACCGACTTCTGTTTACTTGCGTGATCAGCTGCCCCCCCCCCCCCAGCATTGGAAGACTGCAATGTAGTCGTGGTTGAAGTGGTTGATTTTCTGTAAAATACAAAATGCCAACCTGGAGGTATTCTGAACACAGATGGTTAAGGGAATGCGCCCCCCCCCCCCCGCAATTCTTACTTGTGTGATTGACTGACTGATTTTCCCAGAAGTCTGCACTAAGATACAAATCAGATTTTGGGCATCCCCTGCAACAAAGGTGTCATTTTTGGTGAGATACTCCCAAAGGGAACGCATAGCTTAAGGGATGCAGACCCTGCCCCTTTCCTCATTAGAACCCTGAGCTGCTGCCATGAGTGCCTCCTGCTGCGGGTCGTCTCCTTTCAGCTCACATGCTGACTGCAGTGTTTTGATGCAGTGGAAGACAGCTTGAATGTAATCTACAGACTCCCAAATCGGGTCCATCAGTCATATGCAAAAAACGCTTGTGTCTCCTCCAAAACCCTGCTCATATAAGCCTAAATGCTTGCATGTTTAAGAATGCCTTCCAGCTCCATAACTTTACTGCTCTTACTGTAGAGAATCCACTGCGGCTGGGTGTCTTCTCCTTTCAGCTCACATGCTGACTGCAGTGTTTTGATTCACTGGAAGACAGCTTGGATGTAATCCACAGACTCTGTTTATTCTACTACACGTGAGTAACCCAGTATTTGTTTTTCACAATAAAGACTAACTTTTTGCACTTAGATTGCGCCCTCTTGTGTCTCTTTAAAGCCAACCCAAACCAGGTTCTTCTGTCATGTTCAAAGAACACGTGTGCCTCTTCCAAAACTCCATTCATGCCTAAATGCTTGCTTGCTAAAGAATACCTTCCAGCTCCATAACTTTACCGTAGACATGTGCCATTCGTTTGGTCCCGAATTAGTTTTTTAACAAATTTTCGACAAATCCGTTAATTCGGAAATATCTGAATTAACGAAAACCTGTTTAACGATTTTTTCCGAATATTCAAAAATTCATAAATTTAAAAATTCATAATTTCAAAATTTCGGAAAATTGAAAACTCGGAAATTCTAAAGTCAAAAAATAAGAAATTCGGAAATTAAAAATTTGAAAAATTCGGAAATCCGAAAATTCTGAAATTCGAAAATCCGAAAATAAGAATGAAAATTAGAAAACCTGAAAATTCGAAAATCTGAAATAATAAGTAACTAATAATAACTTAACTATTATTAAACTATTAAATGATAGGTATTGGAATTTCCTTTCATATTTGGCTGTTAGTGAACGTAACAAATAGGAATTATCCGAAATAACAAATGCCGTTTTTAAATGAATGGAACGTAACAAATTACTTTTTATTACTGTTATTATTTATTATTAATTTGTTCCGTTGGATTTGTTTAGACGCGGGTTTTGTTATTTTGGATGATTCGTAACGTCAGATAAATTCATATTCGTTTTGTTCACTAAGAGCCAAATTTGAAAGGAAATTATAATTTAGTAGTTATTTATTATTAGTTAGTTTGTTATTATTTAGAATTTTCGGATTTTCTTTCTTATTTTCGGATTTTCGAATTTTCAGATTTTCGAATGTCCGAATTTTCGAATTTCTGAATTTCCAAATTTTCGGATTTCTGGATTTTCGAATTTCCGAATTCCGAATTCTCGAATTTCCGACTTTATGAATTTAAGAATTCTGAATTCGTGAATTTTCGAATTTACGAATAAAACAAAAAACGAATGAAATGAAAATGAACTCATTTTTCGGCAGTGCACATGTCTATTTTACTGCTCTTACTGTAAAGAATCCTTTCCTTGTTAAAGTGATACCAGTGTTTAAATAAGGCTTAATTTCAGTTTTCACAGACCTCTCTCACCTTTGCTCGGGCCCATTAGTCCTGGACAGGGAAGAAATGAATTCCAACCCACATTCTCATGATCTGGGCTGCTTAGCGCTTTGTTCAGACAAATGGAAATCAGCTGGAGGCCGAAAAAAAATGATGTTGAACTCAACGGGGCTCATGCTCTCCTCCCGCACTAAAAAAAAAAAATCCTTTCCTTTTTTGTTTTGTCAAAGAAGCAACACATCATTTTTAGTCGGCCTCGGAGACCGAAACGCATTTAAATGTTGAAGCGTTCATATATTATTTATGGCGCTAATCAAGCACCTTAGTGTCGCCAAAATTCCCACTGAGTTCAGCCGGTTTCCTCGTCAAGCCTTTTGTGGTTTTTTTTTTTTTTTTTTCCAATATGCTGCTTAGTTACTTGTAACCCCCTTTGGTTGAGCTTCAATCCCCCCTTTACGCTGGGAGGCAGGAGAGAGGGAAAAAAAAAAAAAAATACATATTCATAAGCGGCTCGGCACTCAATTACCGCCGAGTGAAATCGCGGCACAGATAATGAACTGAATTAATTCCGATTTTCACTCCACGCAAGATACACACAAATGACACGCATATGTTTTACTCCGAGGAAGAGATGACTCCTTGTTGGTCACAACGCATCTGATCTCCCGTAAATTCAATATGGTCCCTCTTTTACGCGGCACGCCAAGGGTTTTCCGCGGCACGCCGGGGCTCATATGCATATGGTTGACGTGGCAACTGCTGATCTATAATAGCGATATAATAGAAGTGGAAGTCTGGAGTTTAATGAACTGGGAGACTGTGAAGTTATTTTAAATAATAAGAGTGCCATTAAAATAATCTTAACTCCTTTGATATATCCAGGCAAGTCGGAAAATGTGACATCTCAGGTTCTTTTTTTCCTTTTCCTTCCTCCTGCTGTCCTTGAGAGCTCCGCTGGTGCCATCAAGGACCCACAGGTTGGCACTCAACTACCCATATCACAGGTTTAAAGCCAACCCAAACCGAGTCCATCATACTCAAAGAACGCATGTGTGCCTCCTACAAATACCCTGCTTATGCAAGCTCATGGTAAAGAATGCTTTCCAGCTCCATAGCTTTACTGCTCTTACAGTAAAGAATCCACTTCTAATTAAAGCGGCGTTCCACCCAAAAAATGGAACCTCCGCTCCCCCCCCCCCTCCGGTGTCACATTTGGCACCTTTTAGGGGGGAGGGAGGAGCAGATACCTGTATAATCCAGGTATTTGCTCCCACTTCCGGGCATAGATAGCCGCAGTATCCCCGGATATCTATCCCATATCCGGCACCTCCTCCGCCCCCCCCCCCTCCGACGTCTTCTGGGAGACACACAGGTCCCAGAAGACAGCAGGGACCAGTGGAATCATGCAGCGCGACTCGTGCATGATCAGTAGGGAACCAGGCTGTGAAGCCGCAAGGCTTCACTTCCTGATTCCCTTACCAAAGATGGCGGCGCCTCCACCCAAGAGCCGAGGCACAGATCGGCTTCAGGTGAGGACATCGCGGGCCCCCTGGACAGGTAAGTGTCTTTATTTTAAAAGTCAGCAGCTGCAGTATTTGTAGCTGCTGACTTAAAAAAAAAAAAATAGGCGGAACTCCACTTTAACCACTGGCACTGGTCTAGATGCCCCTTGTTTGACATTAGGGGATAATTGCAACCAATATTTTAATTCTGCTTCTTCACTCAAGATCTACTCATAGTTTATTTAAGGTATTGTGACATACCTAACAAAAAAGCATCAATGTAGAACTCTATAATATATATGCCATATGCATTAGATATGATGTTCTAATGTGATTTCTCTGTTGTAGAAAGTAATTTCCTTTCTATAATGTGTATGCACCCCTGAAGAAGAAAATCTAGTTCGAAACACGTTGGATGTTCAGCAACTTCCATTCTTTGTTCTTTGGTGAGTCCATATAGAATGAAGAAATGGTCGCACTCTGAATTTCCAAAGAACATGCTTGATGTACCTTTATTGTCACAAGTGTATCAGACAAACACAGGACGGGCAGTTGACGCGTTTCACAAGCGATAGTTTGCTTGTTCACAACAAAAATAGCATACACTGAGCGGGCTGTTTTAAGGAGTAAACCCCAATCAGTCACACCCAAAAACCACCTTCCCAGGATTATGCTCAATGCAAAAAACTTTGGTGAGTCCAACTGATTACAGTGTTAAGAACATTTTTTTTCCATCATTTTTAATGATGTATTGTAATGTTTTATGCAATTTGTATTAATAAAGATTTACAGTGCCTTGAAAAAGTATTCATACCCCTTGAAATTTTCCACTTTTTGTCATGTTACACCCAAAAACATAAATGTATTTTATTGGGATTTTATGTGATAGACCAACACAAAGTGACACATAATTGTGAAGTGGAAGGAAAGTGATAAATGGTTTTCAAAATTCTTTACAAATAAATCTGTGAAAAGTATGGGGGATATTTGTATGGCGCCCCCCGGAGTCAATACTTTGTAGAACCCCCTTTCACTGCAATTACAGCTGCAAGTCTCTTTGGGGATGTCTCTACCAGCTTTGCACATCTAGAGAGGGACATTTTTGCCCATTCTTCTTTGTAAAATATCTCAAGCTCTGTCAGATTGGATGGAGAGCGTCTGTGAACAGCAATTTTCAAGTCTTGCCACAGATTCTCTATTGGATTTAGGTCTGGACTTTGACTGGGCCATTCTAACACATGAATATGCTTTGATCTAAACCATTCCATTGTAGCTCTGGCTGTATGTTTAGGGTCGTTGTCCTGCTGGAAGGTGAACCTCCGCACCAGGTTTTCTTCTAAGATTGCCCTGTATTTGGTTCCATCCATCTTCCCATCAACTCTGACCAGCTTCCCTGTCCCTGCTGAAGAAAAGCATCCCCACAACACGATGCTGCCACCACCATGTTTCACGGTGGGGATGATGTGTTCAGGGTGATGTGCAGTGTTCGTTTTCCACCACACATAGCGTTTTGCTTTTAGGCCAAAAAGTAAAATTTTGATCTCATCTGACCAGATCACCTTCTTCCACATGTTTGCTGTGTCCCCCACATGGCTTCTCACAAACTGCAAACAGGACTTCTTATGGCTTTCTTTCAAGAATGTCTTTCTTCTTGTCACTCTTCTATAAAGGGCAGATTTGTGGAGAACACAACTAATAGTTGTCCTGTGGACAGATTCTCCCACCTGAGCTGTGGATCTCTGCAGCTCCTCCAGAGTTACCATGGACCTCTTGGCTGCTTGTCTGTGTAAAGCTATGAATACTTTTTCAAGGCACTGTACTAACTTTTATACTACTTAGAAACACTATCCATTTAGGATTGGTGTCTGCAATAAGATAGTACAGCCAGCCCTCCTGCTTGGCAGGTGCCTGAGCCCCCCTTTTCAATTGATGGGGCCTGGGCCCAGTACAGGAGGGCTGGCTGAACTGCCTTATCAGCGGCTCTGACTGCATAAAAAGGAGCTGAATGAAAGTGTCAACATGAGATATAAAGTAAATTATTTCACAATATTTTTATAGTTCTTAACACAATAACTACTTTTTTTTTAACCCTTTACCTAATGTGGCAGGAATCAAAGTATTTAAACATATTTTTAATTACCTGTGTTAGAGTACACAATAAAGCAATATTATACACCGATCAATGGGGAAAAATCTCATGCTGGATATCTATACTGGTATGGACTGGGTAATGTGTTTGAATCTATACTAGTATGGACTGGGTAATGTGTTGGAATCTATACTAGTATGGACTGGGTAATGTGTTGGGATCCATACTGGTATGGACTGGGTAATGTGTTGGGATCTATACTGGTATGGACTGGGTAATGTGTTGGGATCCATACTGGTATGGACTGGGTAATGTGTTGGGATCTAAACTAGTATGGACTGGGTAATGTGTTGGGATCTATACTGACATGGACTGGGTAATGTGTTGGGATCCTTACTGGTATGGACTGGGTAATGTGTTGGAATCTATACTGGTATGGACTGGGTAATGTGTTGGGATCCATACTGGTATGGACTGGGTAATGTGTTGGGATCCATACTGATATGGACTGGGTAATGTGTTGGGATCTATACTGATATGGACTGGGTAATGGGTTGGGATCTATACTGATATGGACTGGGTAATGTGTTGGGATCTATACTGGTATGGACTGGGTAATGGGTTGGGATCTATACTGACATGGACTGGGTAATGTGTTGGGATCTTTACTGGTATGGACTAGGTAATGTGTTGGGAAGGAAAGGATGCCACATTGTTTAATGGAAATGCAAATTATCAACCTACAGAGGGCTGAATTCAAAGACACCCTAAAAATTAAAGTGAAAAAAAGGATGTAGCAGGCTAGTGC
The DNA here is from genome assembly GCA_037952925.1 of Lithobates clamitans. NCBI lineage: Eukaryota > Metazoa > Chordata > Amphibia > Anura > Ranidae > Lithobates > Lithobates clamitans. The sequence goes on along the minus strand of JBBGZY010001027.1, from coordinate 167,692 downwards.
ATTTTTCTGAAATTTCATTGCAGCAACTTAGAATGGTACTCAGTAGTTTGTATGGCCTCCACGTGCTTGTATGCATGCCTGACAACGTCGGGGCATGCCCCTAATGAGACAACTGATGATGCCCTGGGGTATTTCCTCCCAGATCTGGACCAGGGCATCACTGAGCTCCTGAACAGACTTAGGTTTAACCTGGCGGCGTCGGATGGCCCAAAACATGTCCCAGAGGTGTTCTATTGGATCTAGGTCAGGCGAACGTGGGAGCCATTCAAAGGTATCAATTCCTTCATCCTCCAGGGACTGGCTGCATACTCTCGCCACATGAGGCTAGGCATTGTCGTGCACCAAGAGGAACCCAGGACCCAGCACACCAGTGTAGGGTCTGAAAATGGGTCCAAGGATTTTACTCCAATACCTAATGGTAGTCAGGGTGCCATTGTCTAGCCTGTAGAGGTCTGTGCATCCCTCCATGGATGTGCCTCCCCAGACCATCACTGACCCATCACAAACCAGTCATGCTAAACGATACTACAGGCAGCATAATGTTCTCCGCAGCTTCTCCAGACCCTTTCACATCTGTCACATGTGCGCAGGGTGAACCTGCTCTCATCTGTGAAAAGCACAGGGCGCCAGTGGTGGACCTGCCAAATCTAGTGTTCAATGTCAAATGCCTATCGAGCTCCATGGTGCCGGGCAATGAGCACTGGGTCCACTAGAGGACGTTGGGCCCTCAGGCCACCCTCATGAAGCCTGTTTCTGATTATTTGGTCAGAGACACTCACACCAGTGGCCTGCTGGAGGTCATTTTGTAGGGATCTGGCAGTGCTCATCATGTTCCTCCTTTCACAAAGGAGCAGATACTGGTCCTGATGATGGGATAAGGACCTTCTACAGCCCTGTCCAGCTCTCCTAGATTACCTGCCTATCTCCTGGAATCTCCTCCATGCTCCTAAGACTGTGCTGGGAGACACAGCAAACCTTCTGGCAATGGCAGGTATTAATGTGCCACCCTGGAGGAGTTGGAATAATGGAAACTCTGATGATTGGTTCCACAACCATTTATTCATAAGTCCTTCAGTTTATATCCATATAAAAAGATTCTAGCAATGTGACAGTTTGTGTAACCATAAAATGTCCGTCCACACATGGAAGCCTCCACAAGGGGATTAGAAGCAAAATCCAGCGGGAGCTCCAGAGTATGAAAGAGAAGAGAGGCGCCTCTAAGTGTAGCAATATGGTTACATTTAATGAAGGTACAACATTTAGCAACTCACATGATTGATGATTAAATGAGACACATCTAAATATTCACGCATCTGGGGGTCCACATAGACCGTTAGTCGCATCGCCGGCTCTCACCGCTGTTAGTCTGCAATCGTGACTGGGAAGACTACCCAATATCTCCCAACTGTCCCAGATTGCCCGTGAAAGTCCCACCGTGGGAAGTCTGTCCCGTGTCCCGGGCACTTTCATTCCGGGACAATACAATGTCCCGGAATTGCCCCCGCCATCCCCCCACCATCATATTTCCCTCAACTACCATCCCTCCCATTATACTGCTCTCCCCTACCCCCCCACTCCCGTCATACTGCCCTCCACTACCACCTCTCCCATCATACTGACCTCCATTACCCCCCTCCCATCATATTGCCCTCCACTACCCCCCTCCCATCATACTGCCCTCCACTAACCCCCCTCCCATCATACTGCCATCCACTAGCACCTCTTCCATTATACTGCTCTCCACTACCACCCTCCCATCATACTGCCTTCCACTATCCCCCTTCCATCATACTGCCTTCCACTATCCCCCCCTCCCATCAGACTGTCTTCCACTATCCCCCTCCCATCATACTGCCTTCCACTATCCCCTCTCCTATCATACTGCTCTCACTGCCTACCACCCCACTCCCGTCATACTGCCCTCCACTACCACCCCTCCCATAATACTGCCCTCCACTACCCCCTCCCATCATATTGGCCTCCACAACCCCCCTCCCATCATAATGTCCTCCACTACTCCCCCTCCCATCATACTGCCCTCCACTACCACCCCTCCCATTATACTGCTGTCCACTAGCACCTCTTCCAATATACTGCCCTCTACTACCCACCTCCCATCATACTGCCTTCCCCTACCCCCCTCCCATCATACTGCCTTCCACTATCCCCCTCCTATCATACTGCCTTCACTGCCCCCCTTCCCATTATACTGCCCTCCACTAACCCCCCTCGCTTCATACTGCCATCCACTACCCACTCCCATCATACAGCCCTCCACCATCCCCCCTCCCATCATACTGGCTTCCACTTTCCCCTCTCCCATCATACTGCCCTCAATGCCTCCCTTCCCATTATACTGCCCTCCACTAACCTCCCTCCCTTCATAATGCCCTCCACTACCACCCCTCCCATTATACTGCCCCCCACTATCCCCTTCCTATCATACTGCCCTCGACTACTACCCTTCCCTTTATACTGCTCTCCACCACCCCACCCCCCATTATACTGCCATACACTATCCCCCTTCTATCATACTGCCCTTGACTACCACCCCTCCCATTATACTGCCCTCCACTACCATCCCTCCCATCATACTGCCCTCCACTACCATCCCTCCCATCATACTGCCCTCCACTACCCCTCCCATCACACTGCTCTCCATTATCCCCCTCCCATCATACTGCCCTCACTGCCTCCCCTCCCATTATACTGCCCTCTATCATACTGCCCTCCACCCCATCATACTGCCCACTGCCACCCCTCCCATCATACTGCCCTCCTCATATCCTGTATATATAATTTAAAGTTAGATTTTTTTGTCTTTTTTTTTAACAATAATTTTTATTGAAATGTATTAGGTTACAATACAAATTGTCAATAGTTTCTGTAATTCAGGAATGTTGCAGTGTACTTATATAACACTTGATATCCTGGACCAGCCTACCTCTAATGGGTTCTAAAGTTAGGTTTCTAATTATATTCTGTAGCCGAATTTTACCCAAAAATACATATCATTATGGATTAATATTATACATTATTAATAATAGGTAAAATAAAAATAATTACTAGTAATAGGTTCTACATAAAACCAAGTAATATAAATCACAGTGGGATTCAGAGGCCCGAATAATAACATCTCAGCGGGCGGACAGAACGGAGGTGACTAGCTGTTTAGCTTTTTGTATAATCACGATGAAGTAAATATATTTTTATGGAACGATTAAATGCTGTTTATGACCTTCTTACCGATTCCGGCATAATTATTAGAGATAAGATGCTGCTGATAGGACGCAGGGAGGGCCGGATAATTCTACTCTAAATGTATTGTAAATGACTGTTTTCTAGGCTGCCCCTATACAGTGAGACTTCTCAGAGACTTTAGAAGGCGATTGGACATGAAGGAAATTAAAGGCGGCCGATCAATGATTTTCTTTGCAGGTACCCATAGTCAGAGGGATTTAGGTATATCGATATCCAAAAGTTTAGTTTTGAATAAAGTAGTAAAGGGGTAAAACCTGACAATTTTTTTTTTATGTTTGTGTTTCCCCGGGGAGATTTACCTTCATTCTCTGTCAACAGGAATTAATAAGGAACCCCCTCAACAGGAAGTGGGAGGGATTCCGCCCAATAGAAAGTGGGAGGGATTCCCCTCAATAGGAAGTGGGAGGAATTTCCCCTCAACAGGAAGTGGGAGGGATCCCTCTCAACAGGAAGCGGGAAGGATCCCACTCAACAGGAAGCAGGAAGGATCCCTCTCAACAGGAAGCAGGAAGGATCCCTCTCAACACCAAGTGGGATGGATTCCTCTCAATGGGAAGTGGCAGGAATTTCCCCTCAATAGGAAGTGGGAGGAATTTTCCCTCAATAGGAAGTGGGTGGGATTCCTCTCAATGGGAAAGGGGGAAGGATCCCTCTCAACAGGAAGCAGAAAAAATCACACACAACAAATAGGCGAGAAGGATCCCTCTGAACAGGAAGTGGGAGGGATTCCCCTCAATGGCAAATGGGAGGGACTCCCCTCAACAGGAAGTGGGTGGAATTCCCCTCGATAGAAAGTGGGAGGAATCCCCCTGAATAGGAAGTGGGAGGGAATCCTCTCAATGAGAAGCTGGAAGGATTCCTCTCAACAGGAAGTGGGAGGAATTCCTCCCAACAGGAAGCAGAAAGGATCGCTCTCAACAAGAAGTGAGAAGGATTCCCTTCAACAGGAAGTGGGAGGAATTTCCCCTCAATAGGAAGTGAGAGGGATTCCTCTCAATGGGAAGCGGAAAGGATCCCTCTCAACAGGAAACAGGAGGGATTCCTCTCAACAGGAAGCAGAAAGTATCACTTTCAACAAGAAGTGAGAAGGATTCCCCTCAACAGGAAGTGGGAAGAATTCCCCTCAATGGAAAGTGGGAGGGATTCCCCTCAACAGGAAGTGGGAGGAATTCCCCTCAATAGGAAGTGGGAGGGATTCCTCTCAATGGGAAGTGGGAGGGATTCCTCTCAACAGGAAGTGGGATAAATTCCCTCTAACGGGAAGTAGGAAAAATTCCTCTCAACGGGAAGTGAGAAGGATTCCCCTCAACAGGAAGTGGTAAGGATTCACCTCAACAGGAAGTGACATTCCTCTCAGACATTGGCACCAAAATAGGAAGTGAGGTGAATCTCTGCACCAGTTCAGAAGAAGTCTGCCGTCCCCTGCTGAGTCAGAGCTCCAGCTCTCCAATCATCAGAAAGCATGGGATTTGCTGATTGGAGAGCTCTCACTCAACAGAGAGCATGTCAGGCCTCTGCAGAGAGACCACTGCTTCTACACAAAGAGCAAACGTTTTTCCCTGCAGAATGCTGGCAGGGGCAGGCTTTAATCTGCTAAAGAAAACAAACTAAGGACCTGTTTACACTTGCAGCTGTAGGTGACGTGGTTGAGTCGCAGTTTTACCACGTCTCGACCACCCCCCTACCGTTTAACCTGCAAAGGCAGTTGGATGGGGTTGTACACCTGCCGCGGCCGTTGTGGGTTCCACTGTCCTAAACAACGATAAAAGGCATTCAGGAGACAGCAGTATTACCTTCTGAATGCCTGTCAGCAGCTCCTGTACCGCTCTCTGAAAAGCGATCCACTGCCGATCACTTTTCAGAGTTCTCCGCAGGTGTAAACTAGGTCTAATGCCACGTACACACGACCGGACTTTCCGTCAGAGTAGACTCTGACGGAGTTCCGCTGAAACGGACTTGCCTACACACGATCACACCAAAGTCCGACCGTCTAGAACGTGGTGACGTACGACGGGACTAGAAAAAGGAAGTTCAATAGCCAGTAGCCAATAGCTGCCCTTGCGTCGTTTTTTGTCCGTCGGACTAGCATACAGACGAGCGGTTTTCCCGATAGGAACTGAGTCCGTCGGAAAGATTTGAAACATGTTCTATTTCTAAGATCCGTCAGAATTTTATAAAGAAAAAGTCCGATGAAGCCCACACACGATCGGAATGTCCGACGGAATGATTCCGTCGCACCTTTTCTGCCGGAAAGTCCGGTCGTGTGTACGCAGCATTAGATTCACCTGGGAAGAGTTTAGCTGATTTTAATAAAAAAGTTCATCAGGGCTTTAACAGTTTCTAAGTTTATTATAGATCACATTCCTTGCCTGGAGTTAACTTTAGGAAAACATTTTCATTCGGGAAATTTCTGTGATTAAAGCGCAAGGATCTTATGATACCTTATACTGTAGATATGTAAATGCGCGGCCATGAATATTTATGTCGGAACAAAGGATAAAAATTCTACTGTGCTTTAACAAGCAATTGTCGTAAAGCAATTTCAGGATTAAACAGTGGCCTGTGAAAATGAGAAATTTGCAACTGAGCAATTCATCTTTGTGCGTCGGAGAGAAAAAAAAAAAAAAAGACTTATAAATGATAATTCAGAGAAAAATGAATATTCAGAGAAGAAATCTCTCCCTTGAAGAAAGAAGAACATTTCATTAAAGGTTCATTCTTATGGAAAATTAACATACACTATACTGTCAAAAGTATTGGGACGCCTGCCTTTACACGCACATGAACATTGGCATCCCAGTCTTATGCCCCGTACACACGGTCGGATTTACCGACGGAAAATGTGTGATAGGACCTTGTTGTCAAAAAATTCCCACCGTGTGTGGGCTCCATCACACATTTTCCATAGGAATTTCCGACACACAAAGTTTGAGAGCTTGCTATAAAATTTTCCGACAACAAAATCCGTTGTCGGAAATTCCGATCGTGTGTACCCAAATCCGACGGACAAAGTGCCACGCATGCTCAGAAGAAATGAAGAGACCAAAACTATTGGCTCCTGCCCCGTTTATAGTCCCGACGTACATGTTTTACGTCACCGAGTTCAGAGCGACCTGACCTATCGGGTGGAGCAGGGGCGGATCCAGGGGGGGGGGCAACGGGACATTTGCCCCCCCCCCCTGAAAATATTAATAACTCCCGTCCCGGGCCGACTCTCTCTCACATCAGCAGCGGCGGCAAGAGAGAGAGAGACCCGGTTCTCTTCATGCCGCGCTGGAGCCTGGAGAAGATGGAGGGAGGACTCGGAGGTAGGTAGGTGGAGCCGTGCCGCTGGCCTTGCCTCTCTAATGCTGACGTCAGATCACCGTCAGTCACGTCCCAGCCGCTGCTGAGGGTCAGGAGAACGAGGCGCCGCATTCAGAGCCTTCTAACTCCTCTGCGCCTAGTGTGAGAGGGTTGGCTCCACCCACCTCCTCCCGCCATGATCTTCTCCAAGTCTCCAGCGCAGCGTGAACATGAGGACCCTGACAGGATGAAGAAGACATGAAGGCTGCAATGGCTGTTTCTTGTGAAGTGATGGTGATGCTGCCTTCAATCCTATTTATCTCTCTTGGTCATTGGAAGCCCCTCCCCCCACCAGAGCATCAAAGTATAGGAAAAGTGAGTACAGAAAGTGATGGATTGTGTAAAAACGCAGAATACATGTATGCCAATAATTTATGAAGAAAAAAAAAACTGCTCTTTTAGTATTGTCATTTTCATCTTCAGCCCCGGAAGGATTTACCCCCTTAATGACCAGGCCATTTTTTGCGAGACGGCACTGCGTTGCTTTAACTGACAATTGCGCGGTCGTGCGATGCTTTACCCAAACAAAATTGATGTCCTTTTTTATCCCCACAAAAAGAGCTTTCTTTTGGTGGTATTTAATCACCTCTGTGTTTTTATTTTATTTTTTTTGTTATAAACAAAAGAAAACCGACAATTTTGAAAAAAAAAAACAATATTTTGTACTTTTTTGCTATAATAAATATCCCAAAGTTTTTTTTTAATAAACCAATTTCTTCATCAGTTTAGGCTGATATATATTCTTCCACATATTTTTGGTAAAAAAAAATCGCAATAAACGTATATTGATGTATAGTTGGATAGTTTGCGCAAAAGTTATAGCATCTACAACATTTTTTAATTTTTTACTAGTAATGGCGGCAATCAGCGATTCTTAGCGGGACTGGGACATTGCGGCGGACATTCGGACACCTGACATTTTTAACACTTTTTGGGGACCAGTGACACTAATACAGTGATCAGTGCTGAAAAAATATGCACTGTTATTGTACTAATGACACTGGCAGGGAAGGGGTTAAAATCAGGGACAATCAAAGGGTTAAGACCCCTTTCACACTCAGGTGATTTGCAGGCGCGATAGCGCTAAAAATAGCGCCTGCAAAGCTCCTGTAAAGAGCCTCTCCTCTCACTCCAATGTGAAAGCCCGAGTGCTTTCACACTAGAGCGGCGCGCTTGCGGGACGTTAAAAAGGGTCCTGCAAGCCGCATCTTTGAGGCGCTTTAGGAGCGGTGTATACATCGCTCCTAAAGCGCCCATTGAAATCAAGCGCCGCTTTAAGGGCGCTTTAAGGGCGCTTTAAGGGCGCTTTAAGGGCGCTTTGCGGCGCTTTTAAATCTTTTTCGGGCGCTAGCGGGGGTGACCCGCTAGTGACCTAAAAGTGCCGCTAAAACGACAGTAAACGCCGCTAAAAATAGCGGCACTTAACCACCGACGCCCCCAACACCCCAGTATGAAAGTGCCCTTAGTGTATCCCTAGGGGGTTCTTGCTACTGTGTGGGGATGGATTCACTAGATGAACAGAGTGCTCCATGTTCCTGGTTAGCAGAAACACAAGATCACTCTGTTCATCTCTGACAGAATGGCAGTCTGCCTCGTTTACATAGGCAGACCACCGTTCTATCTCTGTGGGGAGCGATCGAGGGTGGCCGGCGGACATTGCTGATTTTCTGGCAGTGCCCCTCCCGAGACTAGACTCTGGATCCGCCCCTGTGGTGGAGGTCAGGCCAGTCCGTCAAGTTCCTCCACCCCAAACTCACTCATCCAAGTCTTTATGGACCTTGCTTTGTGCACTGGTGGTCAGTCATGTTGGAACAGGAAGGGGCCGTCCCCAAACTGTTCCCACAAAGTTGGGAGCATGAAATTGTCCAAAATGTCTTGGTATGCTGACGCCTTAGGAGTTCCCTTCACTGGAATTAAGGGGCCAAGCCCAACCCCTGAAAAACAACCCCCAACACATAATCCCCCCTCCACCAAATGGTTTGGATAAGTGCGCAGTGCTTTACATTGTTAGGGCAGACAGTACAGTTACAATACAATTCGGTAGTACAGGAGGAATCGGAGGACCTTGCTCGTTAGAGCTTACAATCTAAGAGGGAGGGTCAAGTGATACAAAATATAATAACTGTGGGGAATGAGCTGATTTAGAAAATAAAAGTACGATTATCAGGTGTGGGCAGAATGAGCTTCTCTGAAGAGGAAGGTTTATGGCTGAAGCTATCAGCCATAACCCCCGGTAATATTATTTTTTTTTTCAACTGGTAGCTGGCTTTCTCATTAAAGCAGTCCACGCAGCTAATTAGCCACTGGATCGCTTTCAGAAGCTCGCCAGTGTTTCTTGGGCTTACCGTTTTTACCAGCGCGCCTGAGAACGTTCCGACTGGTTGCCACGGCTCGGCTATAGCGCGGACGCGAGGAGGATCAACTTATAAACAAAAAGTGTCAGAAAAGGCCCGGTCGGCAAGTGTGTATATATCTATATATATATAGATATATAGATATATATCTATATGTATATATAGATATATATATATCTATATATATCATATATAGAAATATATATCTATATATGAATATATATATATATTTTTTTTAAATATATATATATATATATATATATATATATATATATATATATATATATATATATATATATATATATATATATATACATTTTTTATTAATATTATTATTATATCAATATTATAATATTATTAATATATTAATATATAAATACTAAATATTGAACCAATTATATCAAGGGCAACCCGTTTCCGTTTAGGTCAGCGTGTGATTCTTCGCACATTCCCAACTCACAGTGGGTGTGAACCCAACCTACTGCAAATAAGAAAAGTCTATGGCGTCCCTTGAAGGTTGATGGGCGCTTTATCTGGGATAACAGATGTATCCGATCGCTGTCATTGAAATAAAACAATGAAATTCCGGGAGAGATTCCTCGCCAGATCGGGGGAATTGAACGTGGAGCTGCAAATAATACATAATATCTGCAATAAGAATAATCTCATTTTTCAGCTGTAGTTTTTTTTTTGTTTTTCTTTTCCTTATTTCGGATTTCGGAAACTTGAGGCGGAAAAGTGATAAAGTAGAAAGTGAACTGCGTGATTTATTTTGCCTATTTCGGCAGAGTGTTTATCTATCAATACATCATGGGGCTGACGGATAAACCTGAAGAGGATTCACGTTTGAGCCGCTATCAATTTGTCAATTGTCTCTTACGAGCGCGCTCGCCGCCGCAATGAATACTTGTAAAATGGAGATAAAATAGTAATTGACGAAGCGCTCTGTTTATTTCCTGTCTGCGACTGACATTTTGGCTTTTACGTTGAATAATAATGTATTTATTAACATACAATACAAACACAAGCTGAGCAGGAGGATCAAGAAGTTGTCAGCAGGAAGATCCAGAAATGGCAGCCGGGCGGATCGCATCACCTATTAGAGGACTGAAGGGTCCGTTCCCACTATGGCCGCTCCACTGCGTTTGGCTGCGCTGTAACACTCACACATAGAAGAGATAAAGACCTGAGGCCTCAGCATTCGCACAGCTGACGCAAATAATACCCAAAATGTGTCTAGTATGTGTAGTTCCTACGATATTCACCTCCATCTAGTGGCCATAAGGTGGTACGCAGGCTCCGCGGTGATCAATGCCATGTCTGGCCCCTCCTCCGTCCCCCACCCCCCCGCTGTCTTCTGGGAGACACACAGGTCCCAGAAGACAGCAGGGACCAGTGAGGACGCGCAGCGTGACTCGCGCATGTGCAGTAGGGAACCAGGCTGTGAAGCCGCAAGGCTTCACTTCCTGATTCCCTTACTGAAGATGGCAACGCCTCCACCCGAGAGCCGAGGGACAGATCGGCTTCGGGTGAGGACATCGCGGGCGCCCTGGATAGGTAAGTGTCCATATTTTATCCCTTTCATGACTAAGCCTATTTCTGACATTTGGTGTTTACAAGTTAAAATCTGTATTTTTTGCTAGAAAATTACTTAAAACCCCCAAACATTCTATATATTTTTTTCAATATTTTATGTCACATGGTATTTGTGCAGCGGGGTTTTAAACGTAACTTTTTGGGAAACATGAATTTAAAAAAAAAAAAGAAACAGTAAAGTTAGCCAAATTTTTTTGTATAATGTGGAAGATGATGTTACGCCGAGTAAATAGATACCAAACATGTCACGCTTTATAATTGCACGCACTCGTGGAATGGCGACAAACTAGGGTACCTAAAAATCTCCATAGGCGACGCTTTAAAAAAGTTTTACCGTTACCAGGTTAGAGTTATGGGGCGTACACACGGTCGGACTTTTCGACCGGACTGGTCTGACGGACGCCGACGGACCAAATCCGGCGGACAATCCGATCGTGTGTGGGCCTCACCGGACCTTCAGCGGACTTTTCCAGTCGCAAATCTGACTTTAGATTTGGAACACGCTTCAAATCTTTACGTCGTAACTCCGCCGGACCCAGAAATCCGCTCGTCTGTACGCTAGTCCGATGGACAAAAACAGACGCTAGGGCAGCTATTGGCTACTGGCTATCAACTTCCTTATTTTAGTCCGCTGTACGCCATCACGTACGAATCCGTCGGACTTTGGTGTGATCGTGTGTAGGCAAGTCCGCTCGTTAGAAAGTCCGTCGAAAGTCTGCCGGAAAGTCTGTCGGACCAGTCCGGTCGAAAAGTCCGCCCGTGTGTACGCGGCATTACAGAGGAGGTCTAGTGCTAGAATAATTGCTCTCGCTCTCTCTGATCGCGGCGATACCTCACATGTGTGATTTGAACACAGTTTACATATGCGGGCGCGTTTTCTTTGCTGCGTGAGCTCGCGGGGACGCTTTAATTTTTTTTTTCTTATTTATTTTATTTATTTTTATATAATTAAATTTGTGTTTTCAAAGAAAAACAAAAAAAACATTTGATCATTTTTATTGCTGTCACAAGGGATGTTTACATCCCTTGTGACAGCAATAAAAATGATCAAATGTTTTGTTTTTTTTGAAAACACAATTTAATGATATAAAAAAAAAAAAAAAAAATAGGTGGTGACAGGTATTCTTTATGGAGGGATCGGGGGTCTAAAAGACCCCAAAACCCTCCTTTGCACTTCAAAGTATTCAAATCGCCGAAAACAGCGAATCTGAATACTTTTTTTTTTTTTTTTTTAAATCTGGCGCCATTGGCAGCCGAGTAAACAGGAAGTAAACAGGAAGTGACGTCGTGTTTACATTCAGGAGACGTTCCAGTCTGTCTCTAGACACCCATAGCTCCCAACCGTCCCTGATTTGGAGGGACTGTCCCTGATTTGGAGCAATGTCCCTCTGTCCCTCAATCCTCCTCATTTGTCCCTTATTTTGGTTTGATCTATATAGATGTATATAAAATGCACTTTTTATCTATCAAAAAGGGTTCCCAAGTGCTAAACCTTTCATCTGATTTTTAAATTGCTGCATTTGTAAATTCCAAAAGCCAAAATAAAGGAATAGTAGTGGTAAAAAAAAACACTTGTGGGTTTAACTAATCTTGTTTTTTGTGTACAATTCTCCTTTAAGGGGGCGTGGCAAGGGGTGTGTCCTATGCCTGCATAGTTTTGCTGATAGGTGTCCCTCATTGCCATCTCAAAAAGTTGAGAGGTATGGACACCGGAAGTGGATCAGGACCCCCGTTGGGACGGGAGCCCCGGTAAGAGTGGCGGGAGGCGGCGGGAGGGGGGGATTACCCCTCCCGCTCCTCCGGTATAACAGGCGAGCTGCATCGGTTGTTATTCCTGGAAAGCCGATCGCCGGCTCTAAAAACCGGTACCGGGATGATGCCTGCAGCTGCGGGCATCATCCCGGTATAACCCCTGAAAGCCGAGGCCGCACATCTGCGTACGCTCGGCGGGAAGGGGTTAAAAGTCATAAGCTGCAGTATTAGTAGCTGCTGACTTTAAAAAAAAATAAATAAATTCGGCGGAACTCCGCTTTAAGTTGACTCTCAATTTCATGGGATTTTGATTTTAAAGATACTGTAGCAAACGCAACTTGACATAAATAAGGTATGTATATATTATATAAAAACAAACACAATATACAAACATATGTAAGTAGTATATAAGACGTTATAAGAATATAAAATCTTTTAAAAGGACTTTTTTACTTTTATTTACCATCGCATTTATTTCACAGCACGGTTGGATTGTCACATGTGTGTGTTATATTGCAGTTGTATATATGATTTATTGTCACATTATTTTTGAATAAGCGCACCATTCTTCCAATCTGTTTTTATTGTAGTGTAAAGATCACTTTTTAATGGTGCAGCTGTTCTGGATGTTTATAACACAGTCTAATAAGCACACATAGCTGCGCTTTAGTAACCCCTAAAAAAATTGCAATATAATACCTGCTGTTGTCCAGTCATTTAGTCGTGTCCGACTCTTCGTGACCTCATGGACCATGGCGTTTTCCACTCTTCCACTGCCTCCCGGAGCTTGCTTAAAGTGGAGTTCCACCCACTTTTACAACTCTTCAGCATCCCTCACTAAACTGTGCACTGTAAACAAATTGGATATATTTTTTTTTTCCCTCAGCACCTACTGTATATCTGCTGTATTCATTTTTCACTTCCTCCTCCCTGGCCGCGGCCCATCGCATCATTTCCTGTTTGCAATGCCTTCTGGGAAGGGGCGGCAACTTCCTCTGACACTGCCGTTGCTATGGAAACCTGACCTGAAACCTTTTACACTGCTTGTGCTGCACTGAGCATGTGCGAGATCTGCAAGGATGAGATCCAGGAAGAAATACAGTCTGGCTTCAGATGCCCACACTTAAGATGGCCACGGCCTGCTGTAAGTTTATAAAATAACAAACTACTGCTATAAACTAACAAAACAGACCTTAGTTTACAGAGTACCTTTACTAGAATACATTAAGCTTGTGTATTATAGGGGTATTTTTATTTAAAAAGTATAATTTCGGCCACACCACTAAACACTACTTTAACTTCATGTCCATTGTTTCCATGATGCTCTCTAACCATCTTGTTTTCTGTCCTCCTCTTCTCCTTTTTCCTTCCATGTTTTCCCAGCACATGTGAAAAACTTTTTCATAGTGAAAAACTTCCAGTGATAAGTGACACCACCTCCACTACCAAGGGAATTGCCCGCTCACCTTAGGGGGGCGACACCACTGGGTCTAATCGTGCCTTTAAGATATTATATCTGAGATGTTCCTGGAGGGGATTTGCTGCTGTATTGGGTCTCTCCAAGCCTTTCTTAATGGGAAACACCAGCTACTCTCTAGAGTCACTCAGAGCAAAAGAAAAAAAAAAAACTTTCATCGCGCAACATTGCATTGCAAGTGGATTTATTTAAAGGTAACAGTAGCCCACTCACAAAATAATCTTCTTGTGTAGAGTAAGTAAAACAAATTGTAGACAAAAGAAAATGTGAGTCTTTCCTCCTCACCGCTACTGCCGAGTACCAGCAATGCTGGAAGTGATGTCACTGACTCTTCCCGACGTGTTGCATCACAGATCACGTGTCTTCGTCAAGGGATATGATCCCTCATCCCTTGAAGAAGTCACATGATCTGTGACGCAACACGTCGGGAGGAGCCAGGAACATTGTGCCTTTAAGATATTATATCTGAGATGTTCCTGGCAGGGATGTGTTGCTGTATTGGGTCTCTCCAAGCCTTTCCTAATGGGTAACACCAGCTACTCTCTAGAGTGACTCAGAGAAGAAAACATTTTTTTTGTCGCGCAACATTGCATTGCAAGTGGATTTATTTAAAAGTAACAGTAGCCCACTCACAAAATAATCGTCTTGTGTAGAGTAAGTAAAACAAATTGTAGACAAAAGAAAATGTGAGGCTCTCCTCCTCACCGCTACTGCCGAGTACCAGCAATACCGGAAGTGACACCACTGACTCTTCCCGACGCATTGCGTCACATATCACGTGTCTTTGTCAAGGGATATGATCCCTTATCCCTTGAAGAAGTCACATGATCTGTGATGCAACACGCCGGGAGGAGCCAGGAACATTGTGCCTTAAGATATTATATCTGAGATGTTCCTGGAGGGGATTTGCTGCTGTATTGGGTCTCTCCAAGCCTTTCTTAATGAAAACACCAGCTACTCTCTAGAGTGACTCAGAGCAGAATTTTTTTCTTTTTGTCGTGCTACATTGCATTGCAAGTGGATTTATTTAAAGGTAACAGTAGCCCACTCACAAAATAATCGTCTTGTGTATAGCAAGTAAAAAAAATTGTAGACAAAAGAAAATGTGAGGCTCTCCTCTCCTCCGAGTATCAGCGATGCCGGAAGTGACGTCACTGACTCCTCCGGACGAGTTGCGTCACAGATCACAAGACTTCTTCAAGGGATATGATCAACGCGTTGGGAGGAGCCAGGAACATCTAAGACATGATATCTTAAAGGCACAATTAGACCCAGTAGGGTTGCCCCCTAAGGTGAGCGGGCAATTTACTTGGTGGTGGAGGTGGTGTCACGTTTTCACTGGAAGTTTTTCACTGTGAAGAAGCACTATAAGAAGGTATAAGAATATATAGTCTTTAAAAAGGACTTTTATATGGGACTTTTTTACTTTTATATACCTTAACATTTATTTCATAGCATGGTTAGATTGTCACATGTGTGTGTTATAATGCAATTGTATATATGATTTATTGTCACATTATTTTTGAATAAGCGCACCATTCTTCAAATCAGGTATTATATTGTGTTTGTGTCACCCAACATAAAAAATTGCAAGAGCCACCATTTTATTCTACAGGGCCTCTGATTTTAGAAAATATATAATGTTTGGGGGTTGTAAGTAATTTTCTAGCAAAAATGCTAACTTTAACATATATGTGTAAACTGTCAACATTGCCCCAGACAGCAAGTGGTTGATAAACTGTACGGATTTATTGCCCAGTTTTCATCACATGTGACCAATTTCTGGTAGTCAATCGAACCCATGGGTGGTAGATTGCTTAGTTTCTGACAAATACTCGCCTTGTATGTGCAATTCCTGGTGGATGAAAATAAAAATTGACACGTGTATGGTAACTGGAGCCAAGGACATCTTAGAGCAGGTAAACTGACGCATTTAATAACCTCGGCCCGGCAGGTGGATGGCTCACCAGAGCTCCCCACCGCCTTCACAGTAGAGACCTCTGCGAGCTCCGATAGAATTCACTCGTGAAACGATTCATTCAAATGACAAAAGGTGTTTCGCTAATCAGACAAAAAAAAATTAGAAAAAAAAATTGACCGCCGCATCAAAGCCAACTCTATGGAATTCTCAAACGTTGTGGCGGGATTGGCGGCCGGGATTAGCATCTTGACGTCTCTGACAGTTTACATTATTCAAGGCCGTCCTCTACGGGAGGGAGATCAGGCCAGACGTGGCGCAGAGGAAAAATACCTTGACGCTGCCAAAAGCCTTGTATGTGTGCAAATGAGGGATAACGGCATTAATAAACAGCCCAGCTGAGCCCGGACCGCGTCTCGTCCTCCTCCACATTTACAAGGATAGTCAGGAGGGATGATAAACCAGCTGTGCGCTGCCTTGTTTCCTCGTGTTACATTCGCGTTAAGGCATATTTAACACTGAACAGTCGGCCTCGCCGCTGTCACTTAGCTCCAATTCATTATGACAAGTTTCCTGCTTCTCCACATTTTTTTTTTGTATTTGCATCATTGATTTTGCTACAGTTGCCCATATTTGTGCCAATCTGCTTATAAGTGGTCTGATCATCAGGCGGTTCGGCAGGTGGGGGTTGGGCTGAGCTTTCATGCATGGCATATAAATAGCCCTCTGGGCTTTATCCCAAAGCTTATCATTTATATTATGTTATCCATTAACATTATAAGAGATAAGGAAGTGTGATTCTGTTCAGCTAATCATAAGACCCAGGTTAGTCACCGACCCACCACCCAGGCTGCTGATTGGACAGTGAAGGAGCATCAGCACACTGATGAGGTCATCACTCTGCTCACTCTAGTCCAGGCAAACAACCTGTAAACTAATATCTGTATATATGAACTGTTCTAAAAGGAGGTGTGATTCTGTTCAGCTAATCAAAAGATCCAGGAACCCTCCACTAGAGAACACAGCGGGTCCCTGACCTTCTCTCCACTGCAATTAAGGGCTGCCATTTAGTCACTGGCATGCCACTAGGCTGCTGGTTGGACAGCGAAGGAGCATCAGCACACTGATGAGGTCATCTCTCTGTTCACTCTAGTCCAGGCAAACAACCTGTACACAACTAAAATCTATATATGTGAACCGATCTAAAAAGGGTGTGATTCTGTTCAGCTAATCATAAGACCCAGGGTTATCAGCGTTAGAGCGTTTTTACAGCTGAAAAACGTCTCTCAGAACCCACTAGTTTGTTTGTTTTTTTACTGCTCAAAAACGCCACTGCCCAAAACTGCTGATAACAGCCTATGTCTGCATGGACACATAGGATAACATGATGGAGAGTTTAATGACTGTAGAAAAAAAATCTACTGCCAAAAACAGCTGCTGTCAAAAAAACATCCAAAAACGTCCAGTGTGCATGAGGCCTAACTGGCCTTCACAGCAAGGAGCACATGGAAAGGTGAAAACAAAATGTCAAACAAAATCAAAGAAAATTCCTAGCTCAACTCACCAGCCAGCCTGCAACCAACCGAATTCTAGTGTCTAATTTATGTTAAAAAAACAGGGGTTTCGTTAGCACACATTTTCAAATACATGCTTAAGCTGCAGAGCCTCTTTACGGCACCCCAGTATTATCTACAGTCCTAAGTCTGTAAATTTATAAGACAGGAAAATTCGGTTAGTTGCATGCTGGCTGGTGAGTTGAGTTGGGAATTTTCTTTGGTTTTGTTTGAGATTCTGTTCAGCTAATCATAAGACACAGGAAGACAACAGGTCCCTAACCTCACTGCAAATAAGCAATTAAGCGCTTAACAGGCTGCCGATTAGACAGTGAAGAAGCATCACCACACTGATGAGGTCATCTCTATGTTCACTCTAGTCCAGGCAAACAACCTGTAAACTAAAATCTGTATATGTGAACCAATCTAAAAGGAGGTGTGATTCTGTTCAGCTAATCAAAAGATCCAGGAACTCTCCACTAGAGAACACAGCAGGTCCCTGACCTTCTCTCCACTGCAATTAGGGGCTGCCATTTAGTCACTGGCATTCCACTAGGCTGCTGGTAGGACAGTGAAGGAACAGCAGCACGTTTATGAGGTCATCACTCTGTTCACTCTAGTCCAGGCTAACAACCTGTAAACTAAAATATGTATACGAGAACCTAAAAAGGGTGTGATTCTGTTCAGCTAATCATAAGACACAGGAACACAATGGGTCCCTGACCTCACTGCAATTACGCAACAGGCTGCCGATTGGACACTGAAGGAGCATCAGCACACTGATGATGTCATCTCTATGTTCACTCTAGTCCAATTCAATATGACAAGTTTCCTGCCTTTCCACATTTTTTTTTTTGTATTTGCCTCATTGATTTTGCTACAGTTGCCCATATTTGTGCCAATCTGCTTATAAGTGGCTGATAATCAGGTGGTTCGGCAGGTGGGGGTTGGGCTGAGCTTTCATGCACGGCATATAGATCGCCCTCTGGGCTTTATTTATCCCAAAGCTTATCATTTATATTATATTATCCATTAACATGATAAGAGATAAGGAGGTGAGATTCTGTTAAGCTAATCATAAGACCCAGGAACACAACGGGTTAGTCACTGACCCACCCCCAGGCTGCTGATTGGACAGTGAAGGAGCATCAGCACAATGATGAGGTCATCACTTTGTTCACTCTAGTCCAGGCAAACAACCTGTAAACTAAAATCTGTACATGTGAACTGTTCTAAAAGGAGGTGTGATTCTGTTCAGCTAATCAAAAGATCCAGAAACCCTCCACTAGAGAACACAGCGGGTCCCTGACCTTCTCTTCACTGCAATTAGGGGCTGCCATTTAGTCACTGGTTAGACAGTGAAGGAACAGCAGCACGTTTATGAGGTCATTACTCTGTTCAATCTAGTCCAGGCAAACAACCTGTAAACTAAAATCTGTATACGACAACCGATCTAAAAAGGGTGTGATTCTGTTCAGCTAATTATAAGACACAGGAACACAATGGGTCCCTGACCTCACTGCAATTACGCAACAGGCTGCCGATTGGACACTGAAGGAGCATCAGCACACTGATGATGTCATCTCTATGTTCACTCTAGTCCAGGCAAACAACCTGTAAACTAAAATCTGTATATGTGAACCAATCAAAAAGAAGGTATAATTCCGTTCAGGATCCAGGAACCCTCCACTAGACAACACAGCGGGTCCCTAACCTTACTTCTCTCCACTGCAATTAGGGACTGCCGCTTAGTCACTGACATGCCACTAGGCTGCAGGTTAGACAGTAAAGGTATTATCAGTACACTAATGAGGTCATTACTCCATTTTAATCCAGGCAAACAACCCCCACAGGACAACACAGTGGGTCACCTCTCTTCTCTCCAATGCAAATAAGCAATGCCACTTACAGTAGTCGCTAACCCGCCCCCAGACTTTTGATTGGACAGTGAAGAATTATCAGCACACTGATGCGGTCATCACTGTGCTTACTCTACTCCAGACAAACGACCTGTACACAACTAAAATGTATATGTGTGAACCACCCTTATAGGTTTGATTCTGTTCAGCTAGTCATGAGATCTAGGAAACCCCCACCAGACAACACAGTGGGTCCTTGACCTCACTTCTCTCCACTACAATTAAGCAATTGGCACCTAGCCACATGCCTACTCTCAGGCTGCTGACTGGATAGTGAAAGAGCATCCGCACACTCATAAAGGTTGTCACTCTGTACATTCTAGTCCAGGCAAACAGATTGTTTTCAAATAAAATCCATATATGTGAACTGATCTAAAATTAGGTGTGATTCTGTTCAGCTAATCCAGGAAGCCTCCACTAGATAACACAGCAGAATGAGGTGTGATTCTGTTCAGCTAAAGCAGGAAACCTCCACTAGATAACACAGCAGGTCTCTGACCTCATTTCTCTCCATTGCAATGAGTCCCTGAACCCCTCAGGCTGCTGATTGGACAGTGAAGGATCATCAGCACACTGATGATGTCATCACTCCATTCTTGTCCAGGCAAACAACCCCCCCCCCCCCCCAGCAGACAACACAGCATGTCCCTGACCTCACTTTTCTCCACTCCAATTAAGTAATGCTACTTAGTCATTGACCCTCCCCCTGGCTGAAAATTGGACAGTGAAGAATCATCAGAACACTGATGAACTCTACGCCAAGCAAATATTCTCTACACAATTGTAATCCATAAACATGAACCATTCTAAAAGGAGGTGTGATTCCGTTCAGCTAGTGATGTGCTCCAGCAGTACCCCACCAGGCACTTTTACAAGGTAATATCTGAATTTCGGAAGACATTTGGTGCACACAACGTTGATTTATATCCTTTGTGGCTACTGAGGAACTAATTAAAAGAAAGTTTTAGTGCCCAGAGTTCCCCTTTAAAAGAATTTGCAGCACATGAATGCGGCCTCCGAGTTTCCTGTAAAAAGTGACAAACTTGGCAGGACTTGGAGATCAGAAGAGGAAAGTAGGACACACAAATCAGATTTTGGCTGTTCCCTGTAGGAAAACATTGTGCTTTGACTCGCCTTTCCAGGCTGATATCGCCCCGAGTAAAAGAAGACAGAAACTGCCCACTGTTCTGGAGGAGTACAAACACCAAGCTGTATCCGACTGTACTGTCTGTGATCACACCAAGAGGAGGAGATGTAGCAATTCAAAGAGACAACTAGAGAATATATATATATAAAATATATACTTCTTTTTTTTTATTGAACTTCTACATTTTTTAATGCTTACAATTTAATTAATTGTATTAATTGTAAAATGTTTAATTTTTTCATTCTTTCTTTAATTGGAGGAATACAAACGCCCCTCAGTATCCTACTGTACTGTCTGTTATGATACCAAGAGCAGCAAAAGTAGCAATTCAAAGAGACGCATATACAATATACAGTATCTACAATGTAAAGTAGTGAGTGTACAGCTTGTATAACAGTGTAAATTTGCTGTCCCCTCAAAATAACTCAACACACAGCCATTAATGTCTAAACCGCTGGCAACAAAAGTGAGTACACCCCTAAGTGAATATGTCAAGGCCCAAAGTGTCAATATTTTGTGTGGCCACCATTATTTTCCAGCACTGCCTTAACCCTCTTGGGCATGGAGTTCGCCAGAGCTTCACAGGAATTACAGCTCTTAAAAATAGCCCCCCCCCCTTTTTCAAGAGACCAAAAGTAATTGGACAATTGATTCAAAAGCTGTTTCATGGCCAGGTGTGGGCTACTCCTTCGTTATTTCTTCATCAGTTAAGCAGGTAAAAGGTCTGGAGTTGATTTTAAGTGTGGTATTTGCATTTGGAATCTATTGCTGTGAACCTACATCGTGCGTTCAAAGGAGCTCTCCATGCAAGTGAAACAGGCTATTGTAAGGCTTCGAAAAGGTTTGGTACATTCTGAGAAAAGAAGAACGCGATCAGCAACATAAAAAGGCCTGGGTGTCCACGGAAGACAACAGTGGTGGATGATCGCAGGATCCTCTCTTTGGTAAAGAAAAACCCATTCACAACACCCAGAGTGAAGGACACTCTCCAGGAGGTGGGCGTATCATTGTCAAAGTCTACAATCAAGAGAAGACTTTACCAGAGCAAACACAGAAGGTTCACCACAAGGTGCAAACCATTCATAAGCCTGAAGAATAGAAAAACATCTAAAAAGCCAGGCCAGTTCTGGAAAAGCAATCTTTGGATGGATGAAACTAAGATTAATCTGTACCAGAATGATGGGAAGAAAAAAAAGTGTGGAAAAGGCTTGTAACAGCTCATGATCCCAAGCACACAACTTCATCTATGGTTACATGGTGGAGCTTGCAGTGTGATGGCATGGACATGCATGGCTTCCAGTGGCACTGGGTCATTGGTGGTTATAGATGATGTGACAGCAGCCGGATGAATTCTGCAGTGTTTAGAGATATACTGTCAGCCCAGATTCAGCCAAATGCAGCAAAGTTGATTGGACGACGCTTCACAGTACAGATGGACAATGATCCAAAACACACTGCAAAAGCAACCCAGGAGCTTTTGAAGGAAAAGAAGTGGAATATTCTGCAATGGCCGAGTCAGTAACCTTATTTCAACCCAATTGAACATGCATTTCACTTGCTGAAAGCAAAACTAAAGGCAGAAAGAGCCACAAACAAAGAACTGAAGACTGGCAAAGCATCAAGAAGGAGGAAGTCTAGTCTTTGGTAATGTCCATGGGTTCCAGACTTCAGGCAATCATTGCCAGTAAAGGCTTCTTAACAAAATATTAAAAATGAACATTTTATTTATGATTATATTCATTCATCCAGTTACATTTGGGCCCCTACCAATGGGGGGACTGTGCATAAAAATAGTTGCAGTTCCTAAAATTTGTACTTGATATTTATGTTCAACCCCTTGAATTAAAGCTGAAAGTCTGCACTTCAAATTAATTTGGATTGTTTCATTTTAATTTTATTCTGGTGGCATACAGAGCCAAAAGTATGAAAATTGTGCTTGTGTCCAAATATCTATGGACCTAACTGTATTTAGACACACACACACTTTTTGTATTGAATTTTTTAAAATTTAATCAATTAATTTATTTTATTGGAGGAATATGAACACCCTACTGTATCCTATTGTACTGTCTGTGAACATACCACGAGGAGGAAATTTATCAATTCAAAGATACAAATATCTATCTATCTATATATACAGTATCTCACAAAAGTGAGTACACCCCTCACATTTTTGTAAATATTTTATTATACCTTTTCATGTGACAACACTGAAGAAATGGAAAAATATAGAATCGCGCTACATATGAATATAATATATGAAATGAATGCACGCTCACATACTAACCCGATATTAAAATTGTGATAACATGCTCATATATGTATGACCATAAATGGTGTGGACAAGAAAAAATGTCATATCATGACACCAAAACAAAAATTGAATAATAATTGATTTAATAAACAATTAACTGAGTAAAGACGTGTAAGAAGAGTGTCCAAAAAGCACCTAGGATGACGATATCACCCGAGAACTATAAAAATTTAATTAAAGTGATGATCAAGTCCTTCCATATAGTGTGGAATCTTCGATGTTATGTGGAGAGCTTGTGTATAATCCACCACCAATAAATAGAGGGTTGCTGCTTACCAGAAGCTCGTGATCCCCCACTACAGAGGATCAAGGGAAGCCTGCGTTAGGAAATGCCCTCCAGGGCATGTCAGATGCAGCCAAAGACCTGGATTAGTTGGTGGTGATAATGTGGTCTCCAAGGACGCCAAACGGAGATCATTATACTTCAAATATCATCATACCATTTCCCAGCTCGTAGGTGGATATGCATGGCATGTAAAGATATAAAAGGCTCCGATAGTGTAAAACCTTCAAATTTTATTAGGATATTAAAGACACAATATTGCACTCACATTTGTAAATGTAGAAAAAGCGCCTGTATGTCTGGTGCGCCGGCCGGTGAGCACTCAGACAAGCCCGTCCTACTGGAATCATCGACAACGATACGAGGTGAAGCAAACGTGTCGCTCACACTGAAGAAATGACACTTTGCTACAATGTAAAGTAGTGAGTGTACAGCTTGTATAACAGTGTAAATTTGCTGTCCCCTCAAAATAACTCAACACACAGCCATTAATGTCTAAACTGCTGGCAACAAAAGTGAGTACACCCCTAAGTGAAAATGTCCAAATTGGGCTTAAAATGTCAATATTTTGTGTGGCCACCATTATTTTGCAGCACTTCCTTAACCCTCTTGGGCATGGAGTTCACCAGAGCTTCACAGGTTGCCAAGGGAGTCCTCTTCCACTCCTCCATGACGACATCACGGAGCTGGTGGATGTTAGAGACCTTGCGCTGCTCCACCTACCGTTTGAGGATGCTCCACAGATGCTCAATAGGGTTTAGGTCTGGAGACATGCTTGGCCAGTGCATCACCTTTACCCTCAGCTTCTTTAGCAAGGCAGTGGTCATCTTGGAGGTGTGTTTGGGGTCATTATCATGTTGGAATACTACCCTGTGGCCTAGTCTCCGAATGGAGGGGATCATGCTCTGCTTCAGTATGTCACAGTACATATTGGCATTCATGGTTCCCTCAATGATCTGTAGCTCCCCAGTGCTGGCAGCACTCATGCAGCCCCAGACCATGACACTCCCACCACTATGCTTGACTGTAGACAAGACACACTTGTCTTTGTCCTCCTCACCTGGTTGCCGCCACACACGCTTGTCACCATCTGAACCAAATAAGTTTATCTTGGTCTCATCAGACCACAGGACATGGTTCCAGTAATCCATGTCCTTAGTCTGCTTGTCTTCAGCAAACTGTTTGCGGGCTTTCTTGTGCATCATCTTTAGAGGAGGCTTCCTTCCCTTCTGGGATGACAGCCATGCAGACCAATTTGATGCAGTGTGCAGCGTATGGTCTGAGCACTGACAGGCTGACCCTTTAACCTCTGTAGCAATGCTGGCAGCACTCATATGTCTATTTCCCAAAGACAACCTCTTGATATGACGCTGAGCACGTGACCTCAACTTCTTTGGTCGACCATGGCGAGGTCTGTTCTGAGTGGAACCTGTCCTGTTAAACTGCTGTATGGTCTTGGCCACCGTGCTGCAGCTCAGTTTCAGGGTCTTGGCAATCTTCTTATAGCCTAGGCCATCTTTATGTAGAGCAACAATTATTTTTTTCAGATCCTGAGAGAGTTCTTTGCCATGAGGTGCCATGTTGAACTTCCAGTGACCAGTATGAGAGAGAGAGAGCGATAACACCAAATTTAACACACCTGCTCCCCATTCGCACCTGAGACTTTGTAACACTAACGAGTCACATGACATCGGGGAGGGAAAATGGCTAATTGGGCCAAATTTGGACATTTTCACTTAGGGGTGTGCTCTTTTTTGTTGCCAGCGGTTTAGACATTAATGGCTGTGTGTTGAGTTATTTTGAGGGGACAGCAAATTTACACTGTTATACAAGCTGTACACTCACTACTTTACATTGTAGCAAAGTGTCATTTCTTCAGTGTTGTCACATGAAAAGATAAAATACAATATTTACAAAAATGTGAGGGGTGTACTCACTTTTGTGAGATACTATATATATATATATATATATATATATATATATATATATATATATATATAAAATATATATATATATATATATATATATATATATATATATATATATATATATATATATATATATATTTATATATTTTTTTATTATTATTTATTTTTTATCAAGTGACGGTACAAAAAAAATGGTTATTTAAAAGAATTAAATTAAAATGAATCAATAAAATTAACATGACCTTGCTGGAGAGATTTTGTTCTGCTTGTCCAGGTTACTGTTGTCACTGGGACAGAAAGTCAGACAGTGATGGGAATTTTTTTTTTCCGTCTACAGGAAGTGATAAGAAATCTGGGAACACCTGTTTTAATGACTAAACCTGGCTATACACAATGCAAATGTCCTTCAGTTCCAAAATTCACTACATGGGTGGCCCTGCCAGCCATCTCTAACCTAACATTCTTTGATTAAAAAAATTGAAGGAAATTTTTCAGCGAGACAGCAGCTCCATTCAATCAGATCAGCCACCTGTACAATTTTTCAATCGAACGATGTTAAAGGGGAGGGGTCACCCATGTAGCCAATATTGGGGGTTCATTAAAATTTGGGTTCATTAAAATTAAGAATTGAAAAAAAAAACCTCCACAATTGGACACTAAAAATACACATTTTTAAAAATTTACCAGGAGCAAGGAGACCCACCCAGGAGCACAACTGGTCCTTTTCTGGAATCCTAATTGCATGAGTTAGACTACGGTAAACGAATAGAACCTTTTGACTTAAGCACAGTTGCAGTGTTTGCTGAATGGCATTAACGGCTCTCCAAGTGGTCGCCTTGAGTACCTTTTTTTAAAGATAAGGCCGACCGTCTCACAATTTGGCTTCCTCGGTTTGGATTCTACAAGACTTATGTTCCTCGGCAGCGGGAAAGCTTTTCCATCCATAATTTCCCCAGAGCCCCAAAGAGTAAGATTATATTCTGCGCTACACAGATATTGAAAGCCCCTTCAGCGGATTGTGTCACCTACTCCAATTTTTGAAAATAATAATTCAATCCCACCTATAATACTGTATATATTTTTCTAAGACTCTCCTGAAGCTGCTGAAACCAACAAAAAAAAAGCAGAAGACTAATTATTTAAGAGCAGCAGAAAATTATATATATATATTTTTATATTTTTTTTATATATTTTTCTCTCCTTTCTTGGTAGACTAATGTTTTATGCAACCGCTAAAGGCATCAGTTTATGCACAGGCTTTATCTCAGGAGAGCTCCTGCCTTGTACACAGTCAACTTAAAAGGAGCCAAACATGAATACAGTAAGTCCTTATAAAGCCATTAACATTTATTAATTTAGCATTCTTGCTCAAGTAGCTTTTGAACCAGGCAAAAAACCAAAACCAAAAAAAAGAAATGCTTTATGCTTTATGGGCAAAGAGACAGTTAAGCAAATTTAATTAATTAAAAAGACATTATATTAGGCACTTATTTGCAAAATAGCTTTTTGTGGAGCTCTTGTGGCTGAATGAACCCAGAGCACAGATGTTTAAATATCATAAGGAAGCTAACAAGCATTTCCATTTGGATTTGGCTGGTGGGACGCTTCAGTAGACACTAAAACCGTGCCACCAAAAGTTAAACATATTACAAGAGAGAGAGAGAGCAATATGGTGTGTAAAGCTGGCCACACATTAGTAGATTTTTGAAGGAAAATTCATTCAGGAATGTTCGTAAAAAAAATTATTCTTGGTACATTTGGTAACTTGACAAATATCATCCAAAAGTGCTTTAAGATTGTATTTGCTTTTTGTGCTTCTGAGATTCTGTATCCCATATGTTAGGGAACCAGCTAGTTTCCTGATGTCTTGTGTCTTCTTCTACCAGCCTTGACCTTGTCTATCTTTGGACTAAGCTCCAACCAGCATTCTTGTCTCATATGTTCCCTGACTTGCACCTCAGCCCCCGCCTTGTCACTTGTGACACCTGCTCAGCACTCCCATCCTACCTTGTCTACTCTGATTCTCAACTAGCATTCCAGTTCCTCTAGACCTCAGCCTTAACTCAAATTCTGCCTTTCCACTTTGAGTCTCCACAAGGTTTCCTGTCCTTGCCTGTCTGTTCCGACCCTCAACCAACACTCTAGAATCTGTCCTGTCTTCTATGATCCCCAAACAGCACACCAGTCCATGTCCTGTGTCCTCTGATCTATGACCAGTACTCCTGTCCATGCTTTGTCTCCTCCAATCACTAACCAGCAGTACTGTCCCAGCCTTTTGTCCTCTGACCCAAGACCAGTCCTCCAGTCCTTGCCTTATGTCCTCCAATCCCCAACCAGCACTAGAGTCTTGTGGCCTCTGATCCACAACCAGCATTACAATCCAATCTTTGTGTCCACTGATCTATAACCAATACTCCTGCCCATGCCCTGCGTCCTCTGATCCATGACCAATACGCCAGTCCATGCCTTGTGTCTTCCAATCCCCAACCAACACTGAAGTCTCTACCTTGTGTCCTCTGATCCGCAACCAGTATTACAGTCCATGTTTTGTGTCCACTGATCTATAACCAATACTCCAGTCCATGCCCTGTGCCCTCTGATCCACGACCAATATTCCAGTCCATGCCTTGTGTCTGCCAATCCCCAATCAGCCTTGAAGTCTCAACCTTGTGTCCTCTGATCCATAACTAGTATTATAGTCCATGCTTTGTGTCCTCTGTTCTATGACCAGTACACCAGTCCATGTCTTGTGTCCTTTGATCTATGACCAATACTGCAGTCCATGCCCTGTGTCCTCTGATTCATAGCCAATACTCCAGTCCATACCTCGTGTCCTCCAAACCCCAATCAGCACTGAAGTCTCTACCTTGTGTCCTCTGATCCATAACTAGTATTACAGTGCATACTTTGTGCCCTCTGATCTATGACCAATACTACAGTCCATGTCTTGTGTCTTCCAATCCCCAACCATTACCAAAGTCTCTACCTTGCGTCCTCTGATCCATAACTAGTATTAAAGTCCATGCTTGGTGCCCTTTGATCCATGACTAATACTCCAGTCCGTGCGTTGTATCCTCTGATCCATGACCAATACTCTAGTCCATGCGTTGTATCTTCCAATCCCCAACCAGCACTAGAGTCTCTGCCTTGTGTCTTTTGATCCTTTACCAGTATTACAATCCATGCTCTGTGCCCTTTGATTCATGACCAATACTCCAGCCCATGCCCTGTGTCCTCTGATCTATGACTAAAACTCTAGTCCTTGCCCTGTGTACTCTGATTCATACCCAGTACTCCAGTCCATTCCTTGACTCCTCCAATCTCCATTCAGCGT
Source organism: Lithobates clamitans (assembly GCA_037952925.1). Lineage (NCBI taxonomy): Eukaryota > Metazoa > Chordata > Amphibia > Anura > Ranidae > Lithobates > Lithobates clamitans. Next base: position 139,511 of record JBBGZY010001027.1, on the reverse strand, counting down.
TAGCGTGCCTGCATTGTCTCCTCTGATCTGACCCCCAGCCAGCAGACCCTGTCTTGTCTCTCTGGACCCTGTGCATCAGGTACCTATGTCTGCCCACCACTTTCTCTGTGCTCATATTGGCATTTTTTTTATTAACTCCAGGGGTCCCCAAAAACGCTAATCCTCACATAACAGCATAAAATAAATAAAAAAATTTGACATCATCTGCATGTTGTAGAATATGTCGTCATTGAGGTAGGCTTCACTGGCCACAGGTCATCCCCCCTTCAGTCTATCATGAATGATGCTACCAGACTCATCTACCTTACCAACCGCCCATTGTGTGCTGCCCCCCTCTGCCAATCCCTCCAATAGATTTCAATCACCCAACATATAAAAATCTAAATACTAACAACAACATACCACGCCCTCCACGACTCCTCCCCAAGCTACATCACCAACCTCATCTAAAAATACCAACCAAACCATTTTCTTCACTCTTCCCAAGACCTCCTGCTCTCTAGTTCCCTTTTCACCTCTTCCCATGCTCATCTCCAGGACTCAGCCCGTGCTTCCCTTATGCTCTGGAACTCCCTACCCCAAACTATCCGGCTATCTCCTACTCTGTCTGCCTTTAAGCGATCCCTGAAAACTCCTCTCTTCCGGGAAGTTTATCTCACCTCCACCTAACAAGTGGAAATCAAATTCTCGAACACCTAATCTCCTCACAGTTATGACCTTTTGTTTCACTTGCCCCTCCCTTTTAGATTGTAAGCACTTGAGCCGGACGCTCATTACTGCCGACTCTGGGTACCAAGCAATTGGTAGTCCGATCCAGCCTCTGGTGAGTATAGGGCCATGCGTTTTGGACCCTCGTGACTAATTGTCATGATACCATGTCTGTGCTGATACTTATTTGGTTCATTATACCTGCTACAGATGTACTACACACGCATCTACCCCTGATGAAGCGAGCATGGTCTTGCGAAACGTGTTGGACTACTTTTCATGCCTGTGTACTTTGCAAACTACATTCTATACCATGATATGTGTAATGACATTTTTTTACTGTATGTATCATTTCCGTGGCTTGGCTATGATTCATGTTAATGTTTGCATGACAATTTTAATACATTTTGAGACTGCATTTACTCTGTCAATTGTTGGCTAACCGCATTCACCTCATTTAAAGTCCAGGGGCGATTTCCTGTTTTTTTGTTGCTCTTGTAAAAAGGGACCTTCAAAGCCCTCTTGTCTTGAATTGTATTGTAACCACACTGAGTGCTTTTATTTTGTAACTATTGACGGCGCTCTATGAATCCTGTATAATAACATTAACATGGTGGCCTTTCGCACATAACTCCCAACGGGGTGAATCAATCTGCAGTATATTGCAGCGAAGCCAGCAATCAGATTTCACGTGCCGTAATCCAGGAGACGCGCTGACTTTTTTTTTTTTTCGGGAACATGCACGTTTAATGTAAATGAGTTTTTCTAATATTCCTATTTTTCCTCTGTAAACTGCGTCAAGGAGTTAAGATCGGAGGTGAAGATAGACTTGAATGATAACTGGCAACCATTCAGCGGATAAATGGAGAATTAACCGTCACATATATTATGTAGATCTCACAAATCTATGGCACTTTGCATCTAAATGAATGTCCTTATTTGGAACTTTTACATTTTACGCGTTCGGAAAAAAAAAAAAAAAACGAGAAGTTAAGACTCAGCCGGAGAGATGTATACCATTGATGTCAGTCGTTATGCAGAGGAATGCAATTTAAATTCCATTCTCCTATATTAACCTTGTTTATGGAGGAAGAATTACTTTGGGTAAAATATGGAGCATATTGAAGAACAGGACACAAGGGGCAATAAATAAGCAGGAAAATGTATTGATATAGTCCAGAGACGCAAGCCAATCTCATTTCATACACGCTGCTGTACCTTTCTGGATTGTCAATTTGTAAGTCATCGAGAGGAACTCTGATAAACGCTATTAGCATCTAAACCAACCTCTATGGAAGGGAGAAACTGAGTTTCCATTTCCCAAAAATGCTGACGAAAATCAAAATATTTTTGAGAAACGCATTACCCTTTTTTGATAAGATGCATTTGAGTCAATGGGAAGGATGAAATTAAAGTGCATGAAAACCCCAACAAGCAGCTTCTCTTATTTGTTCCTTTTTGGTCTGCTAAATATACCATTAAAATTGTATCTGATGCACAAAATACCTGTTGATCCTGCCAGAAATCCAGTGAGCTGGGTCTGCTTGTACTACACTTTTATCAGTTGTTAGAATTGTTCCTAGCTCTGTCTGTGGAGTACAGAACATCTCACCTTTGTGTTATGGGTGCAGCACCCTTCTAGATTAGAAATGGTTAAGGTAAAAAAAGGAGTCTTTTTGGCTCCTCTGTAGTCAGTGGAGCAGTGTGTGATTAGTTCTGGCTGCTCTGGGTCTCACGGTCTGCAGGCTCAACTGCTTCTCCCTGCCTTCTAGTAGGTTCTAGAACATGGGTAGGCAACCTTTCAGAGGTTGAGATCTACCTGGACAACATGGAGGAAATCAAAGATTCCTGGGGGGGGGGGGGGTGCATCGTTGTCACCCTTTAAAAAAATAAAAATAAAATAAAGCCCCCGATATAAAGACTGCACGAAGAACACATAGTGTGTCACAGTAGTGTCTTCTGCTCCACTTAAAATCACCCCCCCCAGTAATGTACTCTGCTCCCCCACTGTAGTGTTCCCTGCCCCTCTGTCTCTCCCACACTGTAGTGTCCTCTGCCCCCCCACATAAGGTAGAGTCCCTTGCCCCCCAAACACAGTAGTGTCCCCTTGCCCCCACACACTGTAGTGTTCTCTGCGCTCCCACACGGTAATGTCCTTGCCCCCCCCCCTTGGTAGTGTCCTGTGCCCCTCCAAAGCAGTGTCCTCTCCCCCCCCCACAGTATTGTTCTATGCCCCCTCCAAAGCAGTGTCCTCTGCCCCCCCACAGTATTGTCCTATGCCCCTCCAAAGCAGTTTCCTTTGCCCCCCTCCCCCCCACTTTTTGTGTTCTCTGCCCCCCATAGCAGTGACCTCTACACCCCTCCAACATTAGTGTTCTCTGCCACCCCCTGCAAAAGCACTGTCCTCTGTACCCAACACACATACAGACACACAGTAGTGTCTTCTGACCCCCTTTCCCCCTACTTTAGTGCCCTCTGCCCCCCAATAGCAGTGTCCTCTGCCACACCCCCACCACACTAGTGCCCCCTGCCCCCCCAATAGCACTGTCATCTGCACCCCCCCCCCAACATTAGTGTTCTCTGCCACCCCCTGCAAAAGCACTGTCCTCTGTACCCAACACACATACAGACACGCAGTAGTGTCTTCTGACCCCCCTTCCTCCCTACTTTAGTGCCCTCTGCCCCCCAATAGCAGTGTCCTCTGCCATCCCCCCACCACACTAGTGTCCCCTGACCCCCAATAGAAGTGTCCTCTGCACCCCCCCAGCATTAGTGTCCTCTGCCCCCCTGCATAGCACTGCCCTCGGCACCCCCATAAACACACAGAAACACACACAGTAGTGTCCTCTGAACCTCATGTGTAGGTAGCTTTCTCCTACCTTACACTGGCTGTACATCAGAGCGGCGTGAGAGACAGCACAGTGCTGGATAGAGGGCGGGAGCAAGAGCTGCCAGAGTTAACTTTTCATGTTTACAAGCTGGTGATTGGCTGCTAGGACCCCCTAGCAACCAATCACCCGCTAGTTAACTTGCAAAGTTAACTAGAGCAGATGCGATGCTCCTGCCCTCCACCCAGCACTGTTTTGCCTCTCACTCAGCTCTGCTATTAAGGAAAGCGGTGGAGGCTGGGGGGGGGGGAGGAGGCATCGGCACAGCCCTGATCGTGAGCTACATGTTGATTTCCCGCGATCGACCCCGGCCTCGGTTCTAGAATGTAGCGGGCTGGAAGAGGCAGAAAGGAGCTTGAATATTTATGGAACTCTAGCCAATCCCTGGGGAGGTTTGCCCAGAAGAAGGAAGGAGAGCCCATATTTAGTCTGGGGCCATGGAGCAACGGGGCTCTTGTCCTGGATAAGGAGATCCCAGCCTGGAAGGGCTGCTACCCTTCTGGGCAAGTCAGCTGAAAGCCTGCAGAGGCTTCATCAAGGTCCCAGCTCAGGAGGAGCTGGGGGCCTATTTTTCTAGAAACAGTTCAGAGCCAAGTAAAGGGGGTGCACTGAGGATCTGGCCTGGAGATCCATGGTACTGTGTTTATCCAATATTGGACAGGAGGTATCCAAGTATCTGGAGACCCAGTGAGTAGAGGCCTGGAAGTGGGATCCTAGTGACTGTCTGCTGTTTAACCCTTTGAGTGGCAATGTTAGTGCTGCTAAAGTCTATGCTGTTCAGTGTGTGCCATCAGAACCCCCCCCCCCCCGTCCCGTCTTCTGGAGCTCACAGATGCTGTATAAATTCTGGACTTTGAACGGCTGTGGTGTGGAGAAGACTGCAGATAAACAGGTACAACTTATGTAGGAGGATTTATTTCATCTCTGTATCACCTGAGGCCAGTCTTTTCACTGGGTATATGTAAGGGTTTACAACCACTTTAACCGCTTCAGCCCTGGAAGATTTTACCTCCTTCCTGACCAGAGCACTTTCTGCGATTCGGCACTGCGTCGCTTTAACTGACAATTCCGCGGTCGAGCGACGTTGTACCCAAACAAAATTGACGTCCTTTTTTTCCCACAAATAGAGCTTTCTTTTGGTGGTATTTGATCACCGCTGCGGTTTTTATTTTTTGGGCTTTAAACAAAAAAAAGAGCATCAATTTTGAAAGAAATGCATTATTTTTTACTTTTTGCTATAATAAATATCCCCCAAAAATATATATAAAAACTATTTTTTTCCTCAGTTTAAGCTGATATGTATTCTTATACATATTTTTTGTAAAAAAAAAAATCGCAATAAGCGTATATTGATTGGTTTGCGCAAAAGTTATAGCGTCTACAAAATAGGGGATAGTTTTATGGCATTTTTAGTTTTAATTTTTTTTTTATTAGTAATGGCAGCGATCTGCGATTTTTTATCGTGACTGCAACATTATGGCGGACACATCGAACACTTTTGACACTATTCTGGGACCATTGTCATTTATACAGCGATCGGTGCTATAAAAATGCACTGATTACTGTGTAAATGACACTGGCAGGGAAGGGGTTAAACACTAGGGGGCGATCAAGGGGTTAAGTGTGTCCTAGAGAGTGATTCTAACAGTGGGGGGATGGGCTTCAAGTCACATGACAGCGTTCACTGCTCCTGGTGACAGGGAGCGGTGATCTCTGTCATGACACAAGCAATAACGGGGAAATGCCTTGTCTACATAGGCACTTCCCCATTCTGAGGCTCCATGACACGGTCGCCGGGAGACCGCCGGACATTGAGTCCGCCGGTCCCGGGGGGCACGGTCACGCTGTACGCGTTTGGCCATGTGCCTGCCGTCCCTGGCTCTTAAAGGGGACGTACCGGTACGCCCATTTGCTCACCGCTGCCATTGTGCCGATGTATATCGGTGCGCAGCGGTCGGCAAGTGGTCAAACAGATCATAGCTCTTCCTTTTTCCAGCAGCTATAGAGGCTGTTGGATGTGTTTTGACAGGCGGAGTACCAAAAAAGAGGCGTGTACCAAAAATAAAAAAATTGCAAGCCCAGAAAAAGCAGTCTCACTCTTCTTCCTATGGCCCTAAAACAAGAAAGGGCGGCACAGAAAAAGAAAAAAGGCAGGCAGCCACAACGGGAACTGCTTGAGCACGCTCTGTTTCCCCCCTTGTGACTGGAGTCGCTTTTTAAATTCACCTTTCCGATCACATCTCCGGCTAGTTTATTTAATAATCAACTCCGCGGAAAAGGTGTATTATTTCCTCGGCTCCCCGCAATATGAATGCAAATTTGAATTTAGGAAACAATCACTATGATGAATTAATACGGAGCGGAGAGGAGAGATAGCGGACTGGAGTGCCCCTCCGGGGGGGAATATCTTTAATTCTCCTGGAAATTGGAATGTGTGTTTGCTCCTGGAGAACCGTGTCTCGTGATTCACCTTGGGATTATGGAGCCGCGTCTTGAATGGGGAGGTTTGTAATGGCCTGATTCAGGCTGGAATTACATGGCTGGTAGGATGCCGTCCGTTTTGTTGGCCTCAGTTGGATACTAAATTAAAGTGTGTTGGCATTAATGCCGTATCTCCGCATATTCATCCCTCCTACAAATGTTTGCATCTCGCCTTTTACTTTCCGGAGAAGAAAGGAAGACTTATCAGTGGAGCCGCCGGTTCTGCCCAAGCTTGCCGCTATCATGGAATTCAATTTATTCCTATCTTGTCATTTCTGCTTTCACCTTACAGCTGTATTTCAAGATATAAACTGCTTTATATGCAATACTTTCCACCGCTATTCAGTGGCCAAAATATGTCAGAGCTGGATCACAAATAAATAAAAGGTCATCGACAGTCTTTAATAAATGGATAGGCTGTAATCAAAGTTATGTGACAGGTTTCTAGTGAATGGATAGGCTGCATTCTCAGTGATGTCACCGCTCTCTAGTGAATGGATAGGCTGCATTCTCAGTGATGTCACCGGTCTCTAGTGAATGGATAGGCTGCATTCTCAGTGATATCACCAGTCTCTAGTGAAGGGATAGGCTGCATTCTCTGTGATGTCACCAGTCTCTAGTGAAGGGATAGGCTGCATTCTCTGTGATGTCACCAGTCTCTAGTGAAGGGATAGGCTGCATTCTCAGTGATGTCACCGGTCTCTAGTGAATGGATAGGCTGCATTCTCAGTGATGTCACCAGTCTCTAGTGAATGGATAGGCTGCATTCTCAGTGATGTCACCGCTCTCTAGTGAATGGATAGGCTGCATTCTCAGTGATGTCACTGGTCTCTAGTGAATGGTTAGGCTGCATTCTCAGTGATATCACCGGTCCCTAGTGAATGGATAGGCTGCATTCCCAGTGATGTCACCGGTCTCTAGTGAATGGATAGGCTGCATTCTCAGTGATGTCACCGGTCTCTAGTGAATGGATAGGCTGCATTCTCAGTGATGTCACTGGTCTCTAGTGAATGGATAGGTTGCATTCTCAGCAATGTCACCGGTCTCTAGTGAATGGATAGGCTGCATTCTCAGTGATATCACCGGTCTCTAGTGAATGGATAGGCTGCATTCTCAGTGATGTCACCGGTCTCTAGTGAACGTATAGGCTGCATTCTCAGTGATGTCACCGGTCTCTAGTGAACGGATAGGCTGCATTCTCAGTGATGTCACCGGTCTCTAGTGAACGGATAGGCTGCATTCTCAGTGATGTCACCGGTCTCTAGTGAATGGATAGGCTGCATTCTCAGTGATGTCACCGGTCTCTACTGAATGGATAGGCTGCATTCTCAGTGATGTCATCAGTCTCTAGTGAATGGATAGGCTGCATTCTCAGTGATGTCACCGGTCTCTAGTGAATGGATAGGCTGCATTCTCAGTGATGTCACCGGTCTCTAGTGAATGGATAGGCTGCATTCTCAGTGATGTCACCGGCCTCTAGTGAATGGATAGGCTGCATTCTCAGTGATGTCACCGGTCTCTAGTGAATGGATAGGCTGCATTCTCAGTGATGTCACCGGTCTCTAGTGATTGGATAGGCTGCATTCTCAGTGATGTCACCGGTCTCTAGTGAATAGATAGGCTGCATTCTCAGTGATGTCACCGGTCTCTAGTGAATAGATAGGCTGCATTCTCAGTGATGTCACTGGTCTCTAGTGAACGTATAGGCTGCATTCTCAGTGATGTCACCGGTCTCTAGTGAATGGATAGGCTGCATTCTCAGTGATGTCACCGGTCTCTAGTGAATGGATAGGCTGCATTCTCAGTGATGTCACCGGTCTCTAGTGAATGGATAGGCTGCATTCTCAGTGATGTCACCGGTCTCTAGTGAATGGATAGGCTGCATTCCCAGTGATGTCACCGGTCTCTAGTGATTGGATAGGTTGCACCCTCAGTGATATAACAGATGTTCAAAAGCTAACACTCCTAATGTTATTCTCTGTCCACGTACACATTCTGAGGTTAAAGAACAATATATATATTTATATATATATATATATATATATATATATATATATATATATATATATATATAAAAAATGGTGCTTACTTATTTTTCTATTGGTTCTTGCCCTTTTCCAGCATGGAGTGCTATAGAACCAGATCACATTGCATGAATCTGGTGGATGTTTTTTTCTAAAGCGCAGCGCAGTTAACACGCTCTTAACATTGAGGCATTTCTCCTGGAATAAAACCGTGCAGCCAATAACCCGCCCTTTTGTTCCAGGGTTTAGTATAATTACAGCTCTTAATATTTGTGTGTTGAACAATATGATTATTTTAGACGTGTGTTTTCAAACAAGGGTTTTTGGGCAAACACGATTTTCATAGGAATGTAGAGAAGTCTCTTTATTGCATTTTTATTCACAATGTATCCATTACCTCTGTATTTAAACCATTATATTCACAGTATGTCGTGTTATTACAGACGCCAGCTGAGGTTCACAATTAGATAAGCAACAAATACAGCAGATTTTTGTATATTTTACAATGAAAGATTAATGTGCTGGCTATGACCAGTACTAATTACACAGTGCTTTATACTGCGGTAGAGGTTATTAAAGCCGAACACCAGCCAATAAACAATCTAAAAATGAATAGCTCATTCAAAACCAGCTTTTACTGCAAATATTCACCTTCAATCCGGAGATTTCCCCTGCAGTACTTTATTTCTGCCACTAGATGTCCTCATTCTGTTGTCCAGCATCATTCAACCCACTTCCATTGAGCTGACTCCACTTCCTACCAACAGGTTGTCCCGGACGAGCCCCCAGTCTGTGACTGGACAGTGAAAAGAGAAGCAGCACAGTGATGAGCTTATCTCTCTGTCACTCTGCTTTCTCCTACTATCAGCATGCTTCTTGCCACATGAACAGATTGGCTTATTGTGCTGCTTCTTCCTCTCTACAGCCTTGCTGTACAGGGATTGCAAGAGACAGAAATCAGGCCATATTCAGGAACGTACACTGCTGGCATATAAAACATACATGTGCAGACAAGAGGCATAATGATAGGAGGAGAGAGCAGACAGCCTGCATATGGATCCATGTACCAGACCCACATGTACTGTATGTACACTCCAGGATGTAATTGGAAATACATGCTGGTCTGTGCAGCCAATAGCCTGCTCAAGCTGCACAGACAACCTGTGCATGCTGCGTTGGTAAGAATGGCTCTTCACACGGTTGTGTGTATCAGTACGGCCACAGATAATTAGAAAGAGTCCCATATATGCCTATGGGGATGTAATGCATAAAGTAGAGGCAACCAGGACAGTGAATATTGTTTGTTTACATCCAGCAGACCAAGTCTTCATTGCCCTCACTGTGCTTGTGTCTTAGTTACATAGTAGGTGAGGTAAAAAAAAGACACAAGCCCAACCTATGTGTGTGATTATATGTCAGTATTACATTGTATATCCCTGTATGTTGCGGTCATTCAGGTGCTTATCTAATAGTTTTTTTAAACTATCGATGCTCCCCACTGAGACCACCGCCTGTGGAAGGGAATTCCACATCCTTGCCGCTCTTACAGTAAAGAACCCTCTACGCAGTCTAAGGTTAAACCTCTTTTCTTCTAATTTTAATGTGTGGCCACGTGTCGCGAAAAAGTTTTCTCCCTATTGTGGGGTCACCAGTCCGGTATTTGTATATTGAAATCATATCCCCTCTCAAGCGTCTCTTCTCCAGAGAGAATAAGTTCAGAGCTCGCAACCTTTCCTCATAACTAAGATCCTCCAGACCCTTTATTAGCTTTGTTGCCCTTCTTTGTACTCGCTCCATTTCCAGTACATCCTTCCTGAGGACTGGTGCCCAGAACTGGACAGCATACTCCAGGTGCAGCCGGACCAGAGTCTTGTAGAATTATCCAGAGAATTATCGTTTTATCTCTGGAGTTGACCCCCTTTTTAATGCCAATATTCTGTTTGCTTTGTTAGCAGCAGCTTGGCATTGCATGCCATTGCTGAGCCTATCATCTACTAGGACCCCCAGGTCCTTTTCCATCCTAGATTCCCCCAGAGGTTCTCCCCCCAGTGTATAGATTGCATTCATATTTTTGCCACCCAAATGCATTATTTTACATTTTTCTACATTGAACCTCATTTGCCATGTAGTCGCCCACCCCATTAATTTGTTCAGATCTTCTTGCAAGGTTTCCACATCCTGCGGAGAAGTTATTGCCCTGCTTAGCTTAGTATCGTCCGCAAATACAGAGATTGAACTGTTTATCCCATCCTCCAGGTCGTTTATGAACAAATTAAACAGGATTGGTCCCAGCACAGAAGTGCTCTACAGACTTCTATGAGGTTGTGTCTGAAGGCCACAGATGATTAGAGAGGGTCCCATAGATGTTTATAGGGCCCAAATGTATAGAGGCAACCAGGACAGGGAAGGCTGTTTGTTTACATCCAGCGATCCAAGTCTTCACTGCCCTAATTTGTGCTTTAGTGTGGTGCCGCATAGACTCTAATGGGGCTGTGTCTAAAGGTCGGAGATGATCAATAAGGGTCCAATTGAAGACTATGGGGCTGTAATGTGTAGGGGCAACCAGGACAACTATGCCGCTGTTGGTATCGCAGCTATTGGATCAAGGAAAGTATGCATCTGTAGAAGAGGAGGTTGGGTTAGGTTAGGTCAGAGGGGGGAGGGGGGGTTGAGGATAAGTGTATAGACTCTAATGGGGCTGTGTCTAAAGGTTGGAGATGATTAGTAAGGGTCCAATTGAAGACTATGGGGCTGTAATGTGCAGGGGCAACCAGGACAACTATGCCGCTGTATGTAAACAAACAGCGGTATCGCAAGCTATTGGATCAAGGAAAGTATGCAACTGTAGAAGGGGAGGGTGGGTTAGGTTAGGTCAGAGGGGGAGGGGGGGTTGAGGATAAGTGTATAGACTCTAATGGGGCTGTGTCTAAAGGTCGGAGATGATTATTAAGGGTCCAATTGAAGGCTGTGGGGCTGTAATGTGCAGGGGCAACCAGGACAATTATGCCGCTGTATGTAAATAAACAGCGGTATCGCAGCTACTGTATTGGATCAAGGAAAGTATGCACCTGTAGAAGGGGAGGGTGGGTTAGGTTAGGTCAGAGGAAGGTGGTGGGGGGGGGGGGGTTGAGGATAAGTGCACTTTGTTTTAAAGTGAACTTATCCTTTAAATGACTTTTTATTTCTAATTCATCCCTGTGACAAATGACCCATCACAAGGGTTTTCATGGCATACACAGCGCAAAGCACGATGGCGAGCTCTGCCCTAATTTTTCACAAGTCTAGAAACTCATAAACGTAATAGGTAAGGGGATTAATCAATGGCTGTACAGAGTCCAGGAAACTTCCCATCAATACACTCTTTAATACAGACAATCTACGATTAGGCAAATAATTCATGGCGGCGGATCTAGCGAGGATGATGAAAAATAAAGCAAGATTTATGGTGGCTGGTTCTCATTACAGCGTGCGAGACAGAAGGAAAAAAATTACAGGTGACGTGAAATATTCCAGAATTCTTGTCTCACCTTAATTGATGAAATGCTTTACACGATCAGAATATTTAATTCCGGCAATTACTCTTGCCAAGTTTTTTTTTTTTTTGCCACTGACGGGTAATTCGGAATATATTGAAGGAGCCAAAGTTCTCCCTAGGTGTTGCGATCGTTTGTTTGTGAGCGATAAACCGAGGCCAAGTTCTTATTTTAAAGGGATTGCACTTCAATATTGTATTGGCTTGAAACATTGTATTTAAAATATATATATATATATATATATATATATATATATATATATATATACCGTATATACTCGAGTATAAGTCGAATTTTTCAGCACATTTTTTTGTGCTGAAAGTGCCCCCCTCGACTTATACTCGAGTCAAGCACTTTTCTGCAGCAAAAAACTTCATTTTCCAAACCGACTTTGGGGCCCCGTATCTCAGGGCCACTTGATGCTAGGAACCCCAAATTTGGTGTGCAAACCCAGTGGAACTGGTCCCACAACATATCCAAAGCTGAAGTTCCTAGCACTAAGTGGCCCGGAGATACGGGGCCCCAAAATCGGTTCGGAAAATGTCATTCTCTGCTGCAAAAAAGTGCTTGACATTTTCTGAACCGATTTTGGGGCCCCATATCTCAGGGTCACTTGGTGCTAGGAACCCCATATTTGGTGTGCAAACCCACTGGAACGGGTACCATAACATATCCAAAGCTGGGGTTCCTAGCACTAAGTGGCCCCGAGATACGGGGCCCCAAAATCGGTTTGGAAAATGTCATTCTCTGCTGCAGAAAAGTGCTTGACATTTTCTGAACTGATTTTTGGGGCCCTGTATCTCGGGGCCACTTGGTTCTAGAAACCCCAGCTTTGGATATGTTATTATTATTATTAAATTTTATGCTGCTAGTTCCACTGGGTTTGCACACCAAATTTGGGGTTCTTAGCACTAAGTGGCCCCGAGATACGGGGCCCCAAATTCGGTCACCTGTGTCCATCTGCAGCAATGTCATTTCGGGACCCTTTGGGTTCAGAGACCCCAAATTTTTGCTGTAGCTAGGGGGCATCTAGGAACACTTAACTACCGAGTTTAAAGTTCAGGGGACTGCAAATGGGCACAGTGAGGCATGCAAATGGGCATTGTTGACTCTCTTTTCCACTTACAGTAGCTGTGCATTTCTCACCCTCGTCTTATACTCGGGTCAATAAGTTTTTCCCATTTTTTGTGGTAAATTAGGGCCTCGACTTATACTCGGAACGACTTATACTCGAGTATATACGGTAAATGTACAGTATGTGAAAGTGATTAGTAGAAGTACCATATCTGAATGACATTTCATTGGCTAAAAAAACGGAGTATCATAAACAATGCCATATATTAACCACTTGCTCTCTTGAAGATTTACCCCCCTTCATGACCAGGACATTCTTTTGCTTTTTGTGACTGTGTTACTTTTAAAGCGGAGTTCCGCCTAATTTTATTTATTTTTTTAAAGTCAGCAGCTACAAATACTGCAGCTGCTGACTTTTAAAATAAGGACACTTACCTGTCCAGGGCGCCCCCGATGTCAGCACCCGAAGCCAACCCGTCTCCCTGCTCTTGGGTGGAGGCGCCGCCATCTTTGGTAAGGGAATCAGGAAGTGAAGCCTTGCGGCTTCACTTCCTGGTTCCCTACTACGCTTGCAACTCGCGCTGCGAGATCCCACTGGTCCCTGCTGTCTTTTGGGACCCGTGTGTCTCCCACAAGACAGCGGGGGGCGGAGAAGGCGCCAGAAGTGGCGTAGATATCTGCGGTTGGCTCGGCTATCTATGCCCAGAAGTGGGAGCAAAATACCTGTATTAGACAGATATTTGCTCCCCCCTCCCCCCTCCCCCCTCCCCCCTGAAAGGTGCCAAATGTGACACCAAAGAGGGGGATTCTGAAAAGCGGAAGTTCCATTTTTGGGTGGAAGTCCACTTTAACTGGCAATTGCACGGTCATGCAATGCTGTACATAATAATTATAGTGGAACAGCGCTAAAGGTTGATATTGTGATAAACGAGCCTATCACACAAAATTCTAAGTATATATATATATATATCCAAATTGGTTGCAACTCACCAAAGTGTAAAACTGATATATAAATAAAAAAATAGTCCATAAATTGAAAAACATCAAATGAACTGTTATCTTCAAACCCCACCATGAATCCGTGCACCACCAACGCATAATGTGCGTGCTTACCAGGAAGGTAAGCTGTTACAAGCCTGCGGCTAATACCCAGCCAGGGCCTTTATCCAGGGAGTATATACCACCAACTCTGAACAACTTGATCGATAGGATGGATTGGTATAGCAAAAACGACCAGAAAAAAGAGAGGCTCCCATCATATCACATAGAGCATGGTGGTCCCATCCCTGTCAAATAGGGAAAAATGGTAACCCCCTCAATTCAGGTTTTGACAGACCACCCACTTAAAAATATGTAAAAAGTACTCTTTAATAATATAAAGTAAAAAACATATAAAATCGACATATGACAAAGATGCATGACGTATGTTACATGGAAAATCAAACAAGTGCTATACACATAATTAGCATACAATGTAAATGCCCAAATGGAAACGCAAAAACGACCAGGGAACTCGATCACTCAGTGGTCAAGGTTAATGACCAGGTATTACCCAAAATAGAAAGGAGCTCACCATAGTGTAAATTGTTTCATACACTGACGTCGTCCTGGGGCACGTGTGTGACGAAACACGCGGCGGGAGGAGTGGCGTGCTGGCGTCATCGCGCTGTTTAGCTGACAGGACGGGTGTTCGCAAGCCGGCCGGCTTTTAACAAACCGTGACATTTTACTTTCTACTTTTGTAAGTGCAACTTTTAAAGATCCTATAAATTTTTGTATGAAACGATTTACACTATGGTGAGCTCCTTTCTATTTTGGGTAATACCTGGTCATTAACCTTGACCACTGAGTGACTTTCTTCCACCCTGGCAACAACACAGGAGAGGAAAGTGCGGCAAACTAATCCCTGGTGATCCAGGCATGAAGGTTCTTATTCAGGCACTTCCTGTTTTGTGGTAACAACTCTACCAGTTGTGCTCCTGCGTTGTCACCCCATCACATGTAACTACAAGTGACCGTGTTGACACATAGAGGTTGCTTTACTAAACCTGGAGAAAACCCCCTGACCCCAGGCCCACTTCATAGTCCACCTTAGGGTTGCCCAGTGACTGGGCAGTCCCGACCAAACCCTGTTTCACCCAAATCCAATCTCTACTTATGTGAAGACTGGCCAGTGGCCACTCATGATCCTAGATTACTTTAATGAATGCCCCATTGGGGTACTAGGCATGCACACTTTGTTTTAAAGTGAACTTATCCTCAAAAAACTCAAATAAAGGTGACACTGTGGTCCCGGGACATTGACACTGTGATCCCGGGACACAGCCCGGGACATAACATCATTTGGACTAAGTTCCAAGATGTGGAACTTTCCTGGCAAATCCAATCCATGTGATACACAGTGCTTTGATAAAATGAAAATGTCATCCAGTTGGAGTTTCCATCTATTTCAGGAGAGAACAAGCTCTGGCATGTTCGTTACTGATGGGTTGTCACTGTTGGGTAGAGCAATTCTGAAACAGACAAGACATTGCAGCACAGCGCAGTAAATCATTCACCATCATATGGATGGAATTATCTTCTGAGATGCTCACATACAGTCTCAGCATCCAATTCTCGTCCCTGCTCACCCATGTTGTACGTGACGCCATTTGTATTCCTGTTGCTTCTCATTGATCAGGTCACTTTGACAGGCGGCATTATTTGTGCAATGCTACAAACACAAAACACATATTTATGACCTGCGTGAGCCATCTGACCCCCCGAGCCAGAAACAAAGGAGGAGGAGGAAATGAGGCTGATACGTCGGAAGAAAGGTCAGGACTGCGGGAAAACAATGGAAACGCCAACCTGCTTATTGAAAGTCCTACCATGGGGGACAAAGACAACAATGGATTATTTATAAAACACAAAGTTTAAACCACTGGTGCCCAACCTGCGGCCTGAGGGATGCATGTGGCCCTTTGGTAGTTTTGTGTGGCCCTCTGGGCCCCAGCAGGCTTTAATCTGTGTTTCCCTATTACACTGTTTTAACATTTCTAGCATTTCTATCAGTCTCGTGTGATATGTCTTCAGTCAATGACTATGTTCTGAAGAGTTTCCTCTGTCTGCAATAACTCCTATAGCATGTTCACAGTCTCCAACCATCTCCTTGTCCATGCCTGCGGTCTCTGGCCATCTTCTATATTACATCTGCAGTCTCTGACCATCTCTTGTATCATGTCCACAGTCTCTGACCATCTCTTGTATCATGTCTGCAGTCTCTGACCATCTCTTGTATCATGTCCGCAGTCTCTGACCATCTCTTGTATCATGTCTGCAGTCTCTGACCATCTCTTATATCATGTCCGCAGTCTCTGACCATCTCTTGTAACATGTCTTCAGTCTCTGACCGTCTCTTGTATCATGTCTGCAGTCTCTGACCATCTCTTGTATCATGTCTGCAGTCTCTGACCATCTCTTGTATCATGTTCACAGTCTCTGACCATCTCCTGTATCATGTCTGCAGTCTCTGACCATCTCTTGTATCATGTCCACAGTCTCTGACCATCTCCTGTATCATGTCTGCAGTCTCTGACCATCTGCTGTATCATCTCTGCAGTCTCTGACCATCTCTTGTATCATGTCCGCAGTCTCTGACCATCTCTTATATCATGTCCGCAGTCTCTGACCATCTCCTGTACTATGTCTGCAGTGTTTACCCATCTCTTGTATCTTGTCTGCAGTGTTTACCCATCTCTTGTATCATGTCTGCAGTTTCCAACCATCTCTTGTATCATGTAAACAGTGTCTGACCATCTCTTATATCATGTCCACAGTCTCTGAACATCTCTAAGCATCATATCCACAGTCCTTGGTCATCTCTAGAATCATGTCCACAGTCTCTGACCATCTCCTGTACCAGTCTCTAACCATCTCCTGTATTATTTCCACAGTCCCTGACCATCTCTAGTATCACATCCACAGTCTCTGACCATCTCTTGTATCATGTCTGCAGTCTCTGACCATCTCTTGTATTATGTCTGCAGTCTCTGACCATCTCTTGTATCATGTTCACAGTCTCTGACCATCTCCTGTATCATGTCTGCAGTCTCTGACCATCTCTTGTATCACATCCACAGTCTCTGACCATCTCCTGTATCATGTCTGCAGTCTCTGACCATCTCCTGTATCATGTCTGCAGTCTCCAACCATCTCTTGTATCATGTAAACAGTCTCTGACCATCTCTTATATCACATCCACAGTCTCTGACCATCTCTTGTATCATGTCCACAGTTTCTGACCATCTCTAGCATCACATCCACAATCTCTGGCCATCTCCTATATCATGTCCACAGTCTGATCGATTGTTGTGTGTCTGCTGTCTTTGACACAGAGTATTCCCATTTGGTGATGTTGGGGGGGGGGGGGGGGCACACTTGAAGCCCCTCATATCAAGAAAGTTGACCACTGCTAGCATAAGCCACTATATGGTTTTCTTCCAGGGAGACATAATTTACATGGAAGTCAGGGATCTGGCACCATAGAAAATGATGTAATAGATAGATAAGAAGATATGTCACCAGCATACCATGGATCTGTACACAATAGTCCCAGTATTTAATAAACGTGATCACATCAAAACAATGTTGGTGCAACAATTCAAGGCCACACAGGATCTCTTCATCAGACATGATAAAGGGGTCCCACATAGTCTCAAAAAAATGACTACAGCCTTTATGATTGGGCCCTATTACTGTATACGTGATCTGGCGCGGGTGGACCTTAAGTGGTTAATATTACATTGGAATAATCCTACCTTAGAAAATTTCAATCCAAGGACATCCGAGCAAAACTTGTATGAATTGTAGCAATATCATGAGTAGTGAATATATACATCTACGAATGGCCCATTGGAAATCCATACAAGAGACGTGAAGCCGCCCAACATTGATTGGCAGATTGCAGTAATTAGTCTATGCACCCAAAGGTAACAATGCCGCATCCACGATCAATATAGATCCAAAAAAATAATGAATCAATATGAATGAAGACCCCGTGCTTGTCTGCAGTAAGTGATTTTATGGGTATTAAACAGTAGTAAACAATGCAGCAATATCTGTACCAGTAGTAGTGTAACAATATCAATGAAAGCTCTACACTGGCACCAATAATTTGCAACAAAGTAACAATGTTTTCTACTTCAATTTACTACAATCTAAGCGGATTGTGGAGGAAACCAATCTCCTGCATGTGTTTCAGGCTCCATTCATAACATGCAGGTGTGGCGGAGTACATGCCGAGTTCCCGCGAGTAGCGCTCAGGGCTGCCCAGTCATTTCAATTGCACATGAGAAGCATGGAAAAGAAGTCCCTGACCCTTTCCCAAATGCACACACTTTCCCGTCACCCCCACACATCTGCTAACAGTGGCGGCTGGTGCTCAAAATTTTTGGGGGGCGCAAACAAACTGAAAAATTCTGAAAAAAACCCCATCAATCGCAGCCACTGTGCCCATCAATCACAGCTACTGTACCCATCAATCGCAGCCACTGTGCCATCAAACACAGCCACTGTGCCCCATAAAATGCAGCCACTGTGCCCATCAATTGCCGCCACTGTGCCCATCAATTGCCGCCACTGTGCCATCAAACGCAGCCACTGTGCCATCAAATGCAGCCACTGTGCCCATCAATTTCCCCCACTGTGCCCATCAATTTCCCCCACTGTGCCCATCAATTGCCGCCACTATGTCATCAAACGCAGCCACTGTGCCATCAAATGCAGCCACTGTGCCCATCAATTTCCCCCACTGTGCCCATCAATTGCCGCCTCTGTGCCATCAAATGCAGCCACTGTGCCCATCAATTGCCGCCACTGTGCCATCAAACGCAGCCACTGTGCCATCAAATGCAGCCACTGTGCCCATCAATTTCCCCCACTGTGCCCATCAATTGCCGCCTCTGTGCCATCAAATGCAGCCACTGTGCCCATCAAATGCAGCCACTGTGCTATATCGAATGCTGCCAGTGTGCCCCCAGCTGGCCCACCGTCTGCACTTACCTGTCTCGGTGGGACAGCTCCTCGATGTCTTCTCCCATCCTCTCTTCCCGTCCCCTGCTATGATTGGACGCCTGGCGTTCAATCACATCACCTGTCGTTTCAGCCAATCAGGTGATGGGTAACAGATCCGAGCACCTGATTGGCCGGAGAGGCGGTTTAGTGTTAGAAAAGCAAATGAATATTCGCTTTCCTAACACAGCTGAGTGACCTGCGAGCGCCCAGCATGGCGCTCGCAGGTCACCTTTTTTGACGCCTATTAGAGCCTATGGCTCTAATCAGGTGCTTCAAAAACACCCCCCGCCGCTGTAATTCAGGCGCCCTGCACCCAAAAAGGGTCTGGGCGCCTGAATGCATGAATCTATCTATTGGTGCTAGAGGGGTGTGGCAGGAGAGAGGGGGGAGGCAGGAGAGAGGGGGCGCCGCCCGTGCGCCCTTAATGCACGGGCCGCTACTGTCTGCTAATGTGCGTTTTTTTCTTGTGCCGCAGCACCATGTGGCTCATGTGCAGAACATGTGTGCACGGTGTGAACAGAGCCTTACATACACCAATCAGCCATAACATTATGACCACTGCCAGGTAAAGAGAATACCATTGATTTTCTCATTACAATGGCATCTGAAAGTGGGTGGGATATATTAGGCAGCAAGTGAACGTGTTGACCCTGAAGTTGATGTGTTGAAAGCAGAAGAAAATGGGTTTGTTGTGTATGGGGCTGTGTGGTCACAGATCCTTCAGATTGCCCATGCAGACCCCATACCTCCCAACCATCCCGGATTCACCGGGACTGTCCCGGGAGTTCAAGTAAATCCAGGTGTCCCGCAAATCTGGGCTGAATCCCGCAGCGGGGCCCAGTGTCAGAACAAGTTCCAGCTCTTGACTCCGCTAGTCCAGCTTGTGGCACAGCAATGAAAGCATATTTTATAGGCACAAGGAAGCCCAGGTTTTGTTTCGCCACGCCCTTAAACTCCTCCCACTCTCATGTTTGGCCACACCCGCTTGCGCATCGCAGGTCACTGTCTCCCTGAAATGTCCCTCATTCTCAAAAGTTAGGAGGTAAGGGACCCGTGACCACAGCCAAAAGAGTCTGCAATGGGCGCGTGAGCATTAGAACTGGACCACAGAGCAATAGAAGAAGGTGGCCTGGTCTGATGAATCAAGTTTTCTTTTACATCGTGTGGATGGCCGGGTGTGTGCGTTACTTACATGGGGAAGAGGTGGCACCAGGATGCACTATGGGAAGAAGGTAGGTTCGCGGAGGCAGTGTGATGCTTTGGGCAATGTTCTGCTGGAAAACCTTGGCACCTGCCATTCAGGTGGATGTTACTTGACACATATCACCTACCTAAACGTTGTTGCTGACCAAGTATACCCTTTCATGGATACCCTGATGGCAGTGGCCTCCTTCAGCTGGATAATGTGCCCTGCCACACTGCAAAAATGGTTCAAGAATGGTTTGAGGAACCCAAAAACGAGTCTGAAATGTGTTGACTTCCTTAAAAATTCTCCAGATCTCAATCCAATTGAGTATCGATGGGAGGTGCTGGAAAAAACAAGTTCAAACCACGGAGGCCCCACCTCACAACTTACAGGACTTTAGGGATCCGCTTGGTGCCAGATACCACAGCCCACCTTCAGAGGTCTACTGGGGTCCAGGCCTTGATGGGTCAGGGCTGTTTCGGCAAAAGGGGGACCTACTCAATATTAGTTGGGTGATCATAAAGTTATGGCTGATTAGTGTATACGCCAGCATGTATCCAGCTATAGCCACATGATCTACTTTTTGGTCTGCTGTATAGTGATCGTGGATGCGCCATTCTTACCTCTGGGCACATAAGACTATATACTGCATAATATTATCTGCCAATCAATATTGGACGGCTTCACGTTTCTCATATTGATTTCCAATTGGACATTCATAGATATGCATAGCGGTTCGTGTATCTGCTACCACTTATACAAATGTTGCTTGGATGTCCTTGGATTGGAATGTTCTGAGGTGGGAATATTCCAATGGTTTTCATGTCTCATTGACATACAAGAGCGATACGTGCGAAACTTCATAGAAATCACCGACAACTCAAGAGAAAGTCTATGCATAGATAATCTCCACCGGGGGGTCAACGATTTCTTCAATTGGACATTTGAGACAATGTGTAACATGAGAAGGTTCCCCCAGGGGGGCTTTAAAACAGCAATACAAGCAATTCAAAAAGGAATTATATAAAAAAAAATATTTTATTTGGAAACATGTGAGGTCAATAGCAAGCATGTTGCCGTATCATAAAGTATACTCTGGTTAGGGGATGACAAAAACATTTCACTTTTACAGAAAGCAAACACAAAGTTACAGCATCACATATCATTGGTCTGTTGTGATGATGCACTGACGCGTTTCTGCCCATGTGGTCTTCTTCAGGAGGTTGGTGTGCTATAAAGAGATCATCCAACGGTTTTAAATTTCTGGTCAGGAGATCTCTCTTTTCACTTTTCAGTGGTAACTATACCTTGTATATATGAAATTGAATACATGTTGGAATATCTCCTTCTTTTGAGATACTAAATGTATCTCTTTATAGCAAACCAGCCCCTGAAGAAGACCACATGGGTCGAAACGCGCCGGGGCATCATCACAACAGACCAATGATACGTGATGCTGTAACTTTTGTGTTTGCTTTCTGTAAATGTGAAATGTTTTTGTCATCCCCTAACCAGAGTATACTTTCTGATACGGAAACATGCTATAGACCTCACATGTTTCCAACATGTTTTCCATAAAACATTTTTTTTTTATATAATTCCTTTTTGAATTGCTTGTATTGCTGTTTTAAAGCCCCCCTGGGGGAACCTTCCCACGTTACACAATTTGTTTTGGGCTGTGCAGCTGTTGTACCTCTCCTGTATGTGTCCTCTCTTTGGACATTTGAGATATTTATCTCAATAATTGCTGGGCACATAGTCTATCTAGCATGGTGGGGACAAGGGGCGGGCAATAGGGGAAGTTTCCCTGGGTGCCATAGCCATCTTTAATTGGACCCTGGGCACACATTTTCTTACCCCTCCGCTCCCTGGGCAGTGTGGGCTCAAGGGGCAGCCGCTTTGGGCACCACAAGGATGACTGGGCCTGGGGCAGCTGCCCCTTTTGCCCTGTGTTAAAGACAACTCTACTGGGTAGAGCAGTAGGTGACCAGTGGGTCAGCTACTGCTGTCACACTGTGCTTCATCATGCCCGCTCTACAACAAGGATGACTGGGCCTGGGGCAGCTGCCCCTTTTGCCCTGTGTTAAAGACAACCCACCCCACTCCCCCGCCACAGCTGACACAAAAACCACACCGTACATGCACAACTACCTTCTAGCTGCTAAAAAGCGATTGGCCATTTGTGTGCAGTGCACACCCAATGCTAACTATGGACAGCCGGAGCAAGGGGGCAAAGAATGAAGGTAGGGTGGTACCCCCATTCTACCTGTATCCATGTGTACATGTGTGTTCCATTCATCTCCTATTACCCCCCCCTTCTACAGCATGCATTAGCAGCGAGGGAGGGGGGGGGACGCAGATCCACATCCTTGCCCTGAGTGCCGGGCAAGAGTGATGTAACCAGACCCCTTGGGGGGGTCACTTTGAGACCCACTGGGGCATTTCTGCGCACAGTCCTGTGAACTGCCTCCTGAAAGCAGGTCAGCCGCCTGGCTATGCTGTGTGGCAGAGCTGTGTAATTCTCAGGACTGGATGTACAGAATTACAAATCCTTTGACAAGGTAAACCAGGTCCCTTATAGGTATTTCACCCGCGCATTCATCTGGAGTTCATCTTTAATCCTGCAAAATGCATTTTCCAGGACGGTAAAAAAAAACAATGGCGGAATTTTGGGGGGGGGGGGGGGAGGGTGGGGGACGCACCCAGCACATTTTCTGCAGAATATTCCACCAGCGTAAATATTCAGACAATCCGCAGCAGGCTGCAACGGGGGAATTCTCAAGGCAGCCGAGTAAAATTGGTTGTCAGTCACGGAGACTAGGTCATGCAAACTAATTAGTTCTGAGAGTGAGTTGCTTCCCTCTAAATCCATCTTCCAGCCGGCAAAGCCAAATATTCACATATGGAGAGAACGTTCCTGAAGCGCGCCGAGGCTTTCCGAGGAGTAAATAAAGGCGAGAGGAAGGCGGGGTGACTATAGCGGAATATATGATGGATGTTCTTAGACGCGCTCGGTGCTGTCGGCTCCCTATATGGAAAGCCCGCGTGAAGATCGGCGCAAGATTCAGCATTGGTTTTTCATAGAAGCTCCACCTTCCGTCATTACAGGTGACTCTGTCTTAGACACGTGCAGAACGAAAAAAATGTCTTTCATTTCGTTTCAATCCGTCATTTACATAAATTCTTTTAGGTAAATTCGTTTTTCGGAATTAGTTTCATTTATTAGTTTTCAAATCGATCCGAATTTTTCGAATTCGGATCGAATCGAAAAGTTTTTCGAATCAATTTTCGAATAGTTTTCGAAATTCAAAAAGTTTTTCGAATTCAGATCGTTTTCCAATTTCCAAAGAGCATAAAATAAAATAGAAAATAGAGGAATAGAGTACAAAAAAAAAGAATAGAATAGAAAAGAATATAACAGAAAATACAAGAAAATAATATAATAGAGTGAAAGAGAACATAATAGGATAGAAAATAAAAGAACAGATTAAAATGGAGTAGAATAGAATAGAAAGGAGTAGAATAGAATTGAAAAAAATTAAAATTAATTTACAATAGAATAGAAATAATAAAAGGAATGGAAAATAAAAGAACACAATAGGATAGAAAATAAAAGAACAGATTAAAATGGAATAGAATAGAATAGAAAGGAGTAGAATAGAATAAAAAAAAGAATTGAAAAAAAAAAAAGAAAGATTATAACCATCTTCTGAATTTTCGAATAGAATTGAAAAAATTTAAAATTAATTTACAATAGAATAGAAAAAATAAAAGGAATGGAAAATAAAAGAACATAATAGACTAGAATATAATAGAAACAAATAGAATAGAATACCATAGAAACAATATAACCATCTTCTGAAATTTGAATTTCAAATAGAATAAATATGAATTTGAATACATAAGAAAAAAATAGAATAGAAAGGAATAGAATAGAAAAAATAGAATAGAATAGAAAAGAAAAGATTAGAATTAAAAAAAAACAATAGAATAGATCAGAAAGAATATAACCATTTCCCAAAATTCAAATAGAATCAATTCGAATTTGAATAGAATAGAATAGATTAGAATAGAATAGAAAATAACACATTATTATAGAAAAAAAAATAACAGAATAGAATAGAATAATTATAACCATCTTCCTATTCTAATATATTCTTTTTTATTTTATTCAAATTTGAATTGATTCTATTTGAATTTGGGGAAATGGTTATATTCTTTCTGATCTATTCTATTGTTTTTTTTTAAATTCTAATCTTTTCTTTTCTATTCTATTCTATTTTTTTTCTATTCTATTCTTTTCTATTCTATTTTTTTCCCCAAATTCAAATAGAATCAATTCAAATTTGAATAAAATAAAAAAAGAATATATTAGAATAGGAAGATGGTTATAATTATTCTATTCTATTCTGTTGTTTTTTTTCTATAATATTGTGTTATTTTCTATTCTATTCTAATCTATTTCTATTCTATTCAAATTCGAATTGATTCTATTTGAATTTTGGGAAATGGTTATATTCTTTCTGATCTATTCTATTGTTTTTTTTTTTTTTAATTCTAATCTTTTCTTTTCTATTCTATTCTATTTTTTTCTATTCTATTCCTTTCTATTCTATTTTTTTCTTATGTATACAAATTCAAATTTATTCTATTTGAAATTCGAATTTCAGAAGATGGTTATATTGTTTCTATGGTATTCTATTCTATTTGTTTCTATTATATTCTAGTCTATTCTGTTCTTTTATTTTCCATTCCTTTTTTGTTCTGTTAGGAAATTGGAAAACTATTCGAATTCAAAAACCTTTCGAATTGGAATTTGAAAACTATTCGAATTTAAAAACTATTTGAATTCGAAAAGTATTCGAAAAGAATGTGAAAACTATTCGAATTTGAATTTTGTGCAATTTTTTTTTTTTTTTTAGTTATTTTGGATTAGTTTAAATTCGGTACTATTGTCATTCGAAAATTCGGATACATCCACATTCAAGAAAATTCATCCGAAATTTAATTTTAATATCTTGTCTAGGTTAAAATAATGTCATCAGTCTGCTGCAGGAGGAAGCCTTTCCTCAGTCTCCTCCTTACCAGTGTACACTGCAACTTTGTAGCAAGTCACAAGGCTGCAGTTACAGTATACCAGGAGGATAGGTGCAGCGGCAGGCATCATCCCGGTGCCTTTCTTTTTAGAGCCAATGGTCGGCTCTCTTGTAAGAGCAATCCTAGCGGCTAATTAGCTGCTGGAATGCTTTTACATGCAACGGGAGGGGACATCCCCTTCCCTCCTCCCACCCTCCTTCTGTAGCTTCACCGGGATCTCCCGTCCCACCAGGAGAATTGATCGTCCACCCGGCGCTTCCGCCGGCTGATCACAGAGCCCAACAAAGACCCCATGATATAGTAACCCGGAAGCAATGGCATCACATCACTTCCGGGTTACCCGGATGTAAACGGCACCATTTTTAAAAATTCAAAAACATTTGATCTCACGGATCTTGGTGTTTTGAATGCTTTTTATAGTTATAAAGTTAATATAATTAAGTTAATATAGTTAAGTTATTATTAGTTAGTTATTATTTAGGATTTTAGAATTTTCAGGTTTTCGGTCTTTTGAATTTACGAATCTACAAATTTACGAATTTTCGAATATCTGAATTTCCGAATATTCGGAAAAAATTTGTTAAACGGGTTTTCGTTAATTCGGAAAACCCGTTTATTTTATTCTTTGGAGTGTTCGGATTTTCTTTCTTACGTTCGGATTTTCAAATTTACGAATTTATGAATTTCCGAATTTACAATTTTACGAATTTCTCGAATTGCGATCATAACGAATAACCTGAAAAACAGGGAAGAAAAAAAAAAAAAAAAAGCCGAATGAAACAAAAAACGAAGACGATCAGCGGTGCACTTGACTAATGCCCCGTACACACGGTCGGACATTGATCGGACATTCCGACAACAAAATCCTAGGATTTTTTCCGACGGATGTTGGCTCAAACTTGTCTTGCATACACACGGTCGAACAAAGTTGTCGGAAAATCCGATCGTTCTGAACGCGGTGACGTAAAACACGTACGTCGGGACTATAAACGGGGCAGTAGCCAATAGCTTTCATCTCTTTATTTATTCTGAGCATGCGTGGCACTTTGTGCGTCGGATTTGTGTACACACGATCGGAAATTCCGACAAGGGATTTTGTTGTCGGAAAATTTTATAGCCTGCTCTCAAACTTTGTGTGTCGGAAAATCGGATGGAAAATGTGTGATGGAGCCCACACACGGTCGGAATTTCCAACAACAGGGTCCTATCACACATTTTCCGTCGGAAAATCCGACCGTGTGTACGGGGCATTACTCCCATTGCAAGCCTACTTTCAACTTTCAGGTGGTTTGCAGAATTTTCAACATTCAGACTGATTTCAAGTAATTGCACTAGCTGAGGAAGAATAGGGGGGGGGGGGGGAGGGGGAGAGATGATGCGCCAACAGCATGTAACCGTGATTATCCCGTTACCGCCATCTCTACAGAAAGTTGATACGCTTAAATTCAATGGCTTTTTTATGCCTCTGTGTGTAATTTTGTCATTATGAAAACGGCTTCTATTCTGGGCTGAATAAAAAAAAAAAAAAAAAAAAAAAAACATTCCTCACGGCTCAGAAGCAACCTGCGGAAATCGCAGGGAGACACAATTGCGCGTGATTATGGCGCTCTTGTTGACAACACTTTTCAGGATGGAATCTGCGCGCCGCGTGTCAGTCATCCGTCGAATGTCGAAGCGCCAACAAAGCTTTTAGTTGCTCTAATTGTGAAAGTAATTTCAGCCTCGGCGACGCTCAGGTAGAAGGGCGCCGTGTGATCCTCATTAAAATGCATTGCAGGGGGAATAAAAAAAAAAAAATCAATCCCGGATAGACATCGCATTGTTTAAACGCAGAACTCGCGCTCTCTTTGTCTCCCATTGACGACTGAACTTCCTATTGTGCAACATAATCGTTATGTTTAATTATCAGGGGCTGGTGTGGAAAAATTCAACACGGACGAAATAGTCACAATGTATCTTTTGTAGCGGACCTGAAATACCTAAATATGTTCCGGGTTTATCGAAACAAAAGGGCTGCAAAGTCTTGCCGTTCGTCTTCATTAAACAGCAGCCACAGCCTGAGTAGAAAAGCCAGTCCCATGCCAGCATGCCAGCAAGAGACTTCTTGCAAGGGCCCATTCACTGCAAAACACATGCTGCTCTTGTTAGATGCATATGGGTGCTATTTATTCTTAATAGCATCCCAAACGCGTTGCGGCCACCAAGCCGCATGGTAGAGTAGTACCATGTGGTTTGGTGCGGCGTGATTTAAAAGTCACGTCTGCCATACTTTTCTAGTATCTACCTAGTAGATAGGCCCAGTGGCGTCACAGGGCTTGGTGTTACCTGGTGCGGCAAAACATGGTGTCCCCCCCCCCCCCCAATTTTCGGCCTGGAAGTCCTGCATTGGAGCTCGTTGGCGCGCGTTACGTCAGTCAATAAGGCCTAGAGGATAGCAGGTTAGGCACTTCCTCAGTCCCCAGGAGCAGTAATGGATAATGGCCAATAGGCCCCCTTACCAGACCCAGCGAAACTGCAGCAGTGATCCTTCCAGCTGGACGTTCGCTCACTCTGGTTTGCCCATGCAGACTCTGCTCAGTAGTGTAGCATGTCTGCACCATGGCGTGGCTCCCTCTCTGGTGGTGCGGGTACAGCGTGGCTCTCTCTGGTGGTGCGGGTACAGCGTGGCTCCCTCTTTGGGGGTGCGGGTACAGCGTGGCTCCCTCTGTGGTGGCACGGGTACAGCGTGGCTCCATCTCTGGTGATGTGGGTGCAGCTCCAAACACATTGTGGCCACCAAGACGCATGGTAGAGACGTACCATGTGGTTTGGTGCAGCATGATTTGATTTTTGTGCGTTTCACACATGTTTGGCAGTCCATTGAAATGAATGGGCTGTCAAAAGTGTGCAGCTAGGGAAGACGCAAAGACGCAATCGTTCTGGAGTGAACTAGCCCTAAAGCCTTACTCCTGCCATTTTGTTTTCCTTTTTAGTTTTGGATAGAGTAGGGATTAGAAAATCCTGTCCCCTGTCAGAATGCTGCAGAGAACGATCCTTACTCTCTGTGTGGAAACAGTGGTCTCTCTACATAGGTCAGACATGCTCCCTATTGAGCCTCCAATCATCAGGAAACGTGAGCTTTGCTGACAGCCCACTGTCAGCCTTATCTGAAACTTCAGCAAGTGAAACTTCAGCAAGTGTGCAAGGTATGACAAAAATGCCACATAATGTAGGACAGTGATGGCGAACCTTGGCACCCCAGATATTTTGGAACTACATTTCCCATGATGCTCATGCACTCTGCAGTGTAGTTGAGCATCATGGGAAATGTAGTTCCAAAACATCTGGAGTGCCAAGAATCGCCATCACTGATGTAGGGTAACACTTTTCGGGAACCTTTGGAGAATCAGTTTAGGAATTGCGGCCTCCTATAAAGGAATGCAGCGCGTCTTCTCTGCTCTGTACATTTCACTGAGTATGGCGCGTTCGCTCAGCGACAATGATCTGTTATGTTTATGGAGAAGATTAACATTTGTCGCTGACGCCAGCAGCTGGTCTTGTGTCACTGATGAGTAATGGCGGATGCCGGGACCAAATACGGACCAGAAAGATGAATGGCACACCATGAAACTGGAACATTACCAGGAGACGGCACATTTATCTACGGTCGGGGGCGGTGCACCTGTAATATCTGAGCCGGTCGACTCTGGCCTATTTATGCCGGGCTTACCATACACCAGTGATTGTCAACTGATGAGCTAAAGGGGGCCTCAAATGTGACCCCTGACATCCCCAAAGGGCTGTCATCCCTGTGCTGAGTTCTCAGGTCTGTACACCCGCTGTGCCCATTATGAGAAGTTCCCACCATCCCTGTGCTGAGTTCTCAGGTCTGTACACCTGTTATGCCCATTATGAGGGGTTCCCACCATCCCTGTGCTGAGTTCCCAGGTCTGTACACCTGCTGTGCCCATTATGAGGGGTTCCCACCATCCCTGTGCTGAGTTCTCAGGTCTGTACACCTGCTGTGCCCATTATGAGGGGTTCCCACCATCCCTGTGCTGAGTTCCCAGGTCTGTACACCTGCTGTGCCCATTATGAGGGGTTCCCACTATCCCTGTGCTGAGTTCCCAGGTCTGTACACCTGCTGTGCCCATTATGAGGGGTTCCTACCATCCCTGTGCTGAGTTCCCAGGTCTGTACACCTGTTGTGCCCATTATGACGGGTTCCCATCATCCCTGTGCTGAGTTCCGAGGTCTGTACATCTGCTGTGCCCATTATGAGGGGTTCCCAACATCTCTGTGCTGAGTTCTCAGGTCTGTACACCTGCTGTGCCCATTATGAGGGGTTCCCACCATCCCTGTGCTGAGTTCCCGGGTCTGTACACCTGCTGTGCCCATTATGAGGGGTTCCCATCATCCCTGTGCTGAGTTCCCAGGTCTGTACACCTGCTGTGCCCCTTATGAGGGGTTCCCACCATCCCTGTGCTGAGTTCTCAGGTCTGTACATCTGCTGTGACCATTATGAGGGGTTCCCACCATCCCTGTGCTGGGTTCCCAGGTCTTAACACCTGCTGTGCCCATTATGAGGGGTTCCCAATCCTCCAGACCAACATCCATCCATCAAGGCACTTTGATATTTACTTAAGTACGCCCAAGAGCCAGCCCATTGTTTGCATCAGGGCTGAGGGCTCTTGAGAGGACTACCGAGGCAGGGTGATGGGATGTTTTTCGGACGCTATATACAGACCCTTGCTTCCCCCCCCCCACCAGCCATGATCTGCCTGCACTGCATTGAGAAGCACAAAGACCCAGTGATGATTTCATTGGATATTAAAGTTCTGCAATGAAAATGGAAAGGTTTTATTTAAAAATTGAGGGGAGTGGAGGGGAGAAGAACTAGAGAAGGTGAAATATAATTTTGTCGTAGAGATCCCCTTTACAAATGACATCAGCCAAGTAAAACCGGGAATAAAAGATAAGGCTGAGTGGCGCTGCGGCAATTTACCACGCATGGGGCTCGATTGACGTTTGACGACCCTGACAGCGCTGATGTGTTTAATTATCAAACCTGCGCCGCCGTGGCCAGACGCCAAATCCTGAGACCCGGTGAATTATGTTAATCATGACCCGGGCTGGTGAAGGAAGTCTTCTAGTCGGCCAAACTCCGAGTCCTGACAGCTGTGGCATTTCCCGCACGCTGCGACACCGGGGTGGGAGAGACGGCAGCGGGCTGAGTCCGTAAGCAATATAGGTAGTGAGCTGCCATCATCTCTTATTTGTTCCACACCTGCACAGCCTCACGCTGATGTCTTGTCGCATTTCACATGCTAGACGAGGCGCCCTTTCACCCGCCGCTCATGTCTGCTTCTGCTGGAACACGGATTGGCGGGCGTAAGGTCAGCGCGCAATTTACTTCCTGTTTAATAAACAAGGTTTGTTTTACCCGGATCCTGAATATATTATAAAGTTTATTTATACGGCATCATTACATCTATTTCTGGTGTTGTTGTATGGCGGAAGAATGAGGAATCGCTATAAGTGCGGGTTCACACTGCCGTGACTTGTCATGCGAGAGTTCAAAGTCGCATGACAAGTCCCACCCAATTAACGGCAATGGGACCATTCTAATCCCAATGAGTACCCAATTCCCAACGAGTACCCAATCCCCAATGAGTACCCAATGCCTAATGAGTACCCAATTCCCAACGAGTACCCAATTCCCAATGAATATGGTGGAAGAATGAGGAATCGCTATAAGTGCGGGTTCACACTGCCGAGACTTTTCATGCAAGAGTTCAAAGTCGCAGGACAAGTCCCACCCCATTAACGGCAATGAGACCATTCTAATCCCAACGAGTACCCAAGTTCAAATGAGTACCCAATTCCTAATGACTACCCAATTCCCAACGAGTACCCAATTCCTAATGAATATGGCGGAAGAATGAGGAATCGCTATAAGTGCGGGTTCACACTGCCGCGACTTGTCATGCAAGAGTTCAAAGTCGCAGGACAAGTCCCACCCCATTAACGGCAATGGGACCATTCTAATCCCAACGAGTACCCAATACCCAATGAGTACCCAATTCCTAATGAGTACCCAATTCCCAACAAGTACCCAATTTCCACTGAGTACCGGATTCCTAATGAGTACCCAATTCCCAACGAGTACCCAATTTCCAATGAGTACCCAATTCCTAATGAGTACCCAATTCCCAACGAGTACCCAATTCCCAACGAGTACCCAATTTCAAATGAGTACCCAATTCCCAATGAGTACCCAATTCCTAATGAGTACCCAATTCCCAACAAGTACCCGATTTCCAATGAGTACCCAATTCCTAATGAGTACCCAATTCCCAACGAGTACCCAATTCCCAACGAGTACCCAATTTCCAATGAGTACCCAATTCCTAATGAGTACCCAATTCCCAACGAGTACCCAATTTCCAATGAGTACCCAATTCCTAATGAGTACCCAATTCCCAACGAGTACCCAATTCCCAATGAGTACCCAATTCCTAATGAGTACCCAATTCCCATCGAGTACCCAATTTCCAATGAGTACCCAATTCCCAACGAGTACCCAATTCCTAATGAGTACCCAATTTCCAATGAGTACCCAATTTCCAATGAGTACCCAATTCCCAACGAGTACCCAATTCCTAATGAGTACCATTCATATCTGCATGACTTAAAGTCGCAGAAACTTTAAAGTAGCTCCTGCACCGCTTTGGTCTGACTTTTTATCCGACTTGAGGGCCATAGATTTCAATGTAAAACCTCAAAAGTCGCATGAAAGTCACAGCTGCATGCTATACATGTGACTTGTGTGGAACTTTGTAGAGCACAAACAATCACAATGGTTAAGGGGAGGAGGAGTTAATTAGAGCTGATTTGGGTAAACTCAGGCTACTCTCACACTGAAAGCACCCGGCGTTAGTGGTAAAGCAGCGCTAGTTTTAGCAGCGCTTTACCGTAGTTTTAGCTGCCCTTTTTTTGGCCGCTAGCAAGGCGCTTTTAACCCCCACTAGAAAGGGTTAAAAGCCCAGAAAGGGTTAAAAGCGCCCGTGTTGCGGCACTGCCAAATCGCTTTGCAGGTGCTTTGGCAGCGCTGCCTATTCATTTCAATGGGCAGGGTGTTTTGGGAGCAGTGTATACACCACTCCTAAACCGCCCCAAAGAAGCTGCTTGCAAACCTGCCAAGAGACGGCCGCACACCAAAATTTGCAGACCGGGCAAGGAGGGCATTAATCAGAGAGGCAGCACAGAGACCTAAGGTAACCCTGGAGGAGCTGCATAGTTCCACAGCAGAGACTGGAGTATCTGTACATAGGACGACAATAAGCCGTACGCTCCATAGAGTTGGGCTTTATGGCAGAGTGGCCAGAAGAAAGACATTACTTTCAGCAAAAAACAAAATGGCGCGTTTTGAGTTTGCGAAAAGGCATGTGGGAGACTCCCAAAATGTATGGAGGAAGGTGCTCTGGTCTGATGAGACTAAAATTTTGGCCATCAAAGAAAACGCTATGTCTGGCGCAAACCCAACACATCACATCACCCAAAGAACACCATCCCCACTGTGAAACATGGTGGTGGCAGCATCATGCTGTGGGGATGTTTTTCAGCAGTCGGGACTGGGAAACTGGTCACAGTTGAGGGAAAGATGGATGGTGCTAAATACAGGGATATTCTTGAGCAAAACCTGTACCACCCTGTGTGTGATTTGAGGCTAGGACAGAGGTTCACCTTGCAGCAGGACAATAACCCCAAACACACTGCTGAAGCAACAATTGAGTGGTTTAAAAGGAAACATGTAAATGTGTTGGCATGGCCTAATCAAAGCCCAGACCTCAATCCAATAGAAAATCTGTGGTCAGACTTAAAGATTGCTGTTCACAAGTGCAAACCATCCAACTTGAAGGAGATGGAGCAGTTTTGCAAGAAGGAATGGGCAAAAATCCTAGTGGTAAGATGTGGCAAGCTCATAGAGACGCAAAAGGTGGCTCTACAAAGTATTGACTTTAGGGGGGTAAATAGTTATGCATATTGACTTTTTCTGTTATTTTGTCATATGTGTTGTTTGCTTCACAATAAAAAAAAAAAAAAACATCTTCAAAGTTGTGGGCATGTTCTGTAAATTAAATAAATTAAATTAAATCCTCAAACAATCGGTGTTAATTCCAGGTTGTGAGGCAACAAAACACGAAAAATGCCAAGGGGGGGGGGGGGGTGAATACTTTTGCAAGGCACTGTATATGTGACCAGGGGAGTAACTACAGGGGTTGCATTGGCAACCCGGCCCCATGCTCCAGGGGGCCCGTGCAGCTACCCTATACACCTGGACAGGAGGGGCGGCATATAGAGGAACCGATTCCCTCCATTTTCTTCCTGCAGCCACTGAAAATCTTCTTCCTCCTCCTTCCTCCTTGGCTGCAGGAGAAAAATGGAGGGCATCGGTGCCTGTATATGCCGCCCCCCACCGCCCTTCCTATCTAGGTCCTGCTGTCCCCTAGATAAAATAACAAAAATAAAAACTACTGACACCGGTGGTGGAACTACCAGGGTCGCAAAGGTCGCACATGCGACTGGACCCTGGCGTTACGGCACTGTGGGGGGCCATGGGTGTGCGCAGCCCAGTGCATTAGGGTGTGCACCCCAAAGCTCAAACACACATCAGTGTCAGTAGGGCAGAGAACGGTGTCAGCAGAGCAGTGGACGGTGTCAGTAGAGCAGTGGATGGTGTCAGTAGAGCAGTGGACGGTGTCAGTAGGGCAGTGGACAGTGTCAGTAGAGCAGTGGACGGTGTCAGTAGGGCAGTGGACAGTGTCAGTAGAGCAGTGGACGGTGTCAGTAGGGCAGAGGACGGTGTCAGTAGAGCAGTGGATGGTGTCAGTAGTGCAGTGGATGGTGTCAGTAGGACAGTGGACGGTGTCAGTAGAGCAGTGGATGGTGTCAGTAGGGCAGTGGATGGTGTTAGTAGAGCAGTGGATGGTGTCAGTAGAGCAGTGGACAGTGTCAGTAGGGCAGTGGACAGTGTCAGTAGAGCAGTGGACAGTGTCAGTAGGGCAGTGGACAGTGTCAGTAGAGCAGTGGACGGTGTCAGTAGAGCAATGGACGGTGTCAGTAGAGCAGAGGATGGTGTCAGTAGGGCAGTGGACAATGTCAGTAGGGCAGTGGACAGTGTCAGTAGAGCAGTGGGCGGTGTCAGTAGGGCAGAGGACGGTGTCAGTAGAGCAGTGGACGGTGTCAGTAGAGCAGAGGACGGTGTCAGTAGGGCAGAGGACGGTGTCAGTAGAGCAGTGGACGGTGTCAGTAGAGCAGTGGGCGGTGTCAGTAGGGCAGAGGACGGTGTCAGTAGGGCAGAGGACGGTGTCAGTAGGGCAGAGGACGGTGTCAGTAGGGCAGAGGACGGTGTCAGTAGGGCAGAGGACGGTGTCAGTAGGGCAGTGGACTGTGTCAGTAGAGCAGAGGATGGTGTCAGTAGGGCAGTGGACAGTGTCAGTAGAGCAGTGGATGGTGTCAGTAGAGCAGAGGACGGTGTCAGTAGGGCAGAGGACGGTGTCAGTAGAGCAGTGGACGGTGTCAGTAGAGCAGAGGACGGTGTCAGTAGAGCAGTGGGCGGTGTCAGATGGGCAGAGGATGGTGTCAGTAGAGCAGTGGACGGTGTCAGTAGAGCAGTGGACAGTGTCAGTAGAGCAGTGGGCGGTGTCAGTAGGGCAGAGGACGATGTCAGTAGAGCAGAGGACGGTGTCAGTAGAGCAGTGGGCGGTGTCAGATGGGCAGAGGATGGTGTCAGTAGAGCAGTGGACGGTGTCAGTAGAGCAGTGGGCGGTGTCAGATGGGCAGAGGATGGTGTCAGTAGAGCAGTGGACAGTGTCAGTAGAGCAGTGGATGGTGTCAGTAGGGCAGAGGACGGTGTCAGTAGAGCAGAGGACGGTGTCAGTAGAGCAGTGGGCGGTGTCAGATGGGCAGAGGATGGTGTCAGTAGAGCAGTGGACGGTGTCAGTAGAGCAGTGGACAGTGTCAGTAGAGCAGTGGGCGGTGTCAGATGGGCAGAGGATGGTGTCAGTAGAGCAGTGGACAGTGTCAGTAGGGCAGTGGACGGCGTCAGTAGAGCAGTGGGCGGTGTCAGATGGGCAGAGGATGGTGTCAGTAGAGCAGAGGACGGTGTCAGTAGTGCAGTGGATGGTGTCAGTAGTGCAGTGGACGGTGTCAGTAGAGCAGTGGATGGTGTTAGTAGGACAGTGGATGGTGTCAGTATGGCAGAGAATGGTGTCAGTAATTTTTTATTATTTTTATGTTCCAGAGGATTGGCTACCCATCACCTGCTCATAATTGATGGGTAGATTGTGATCAACAGGTTGTCGAGCCCTAGATTAGGGTGTGCCCAGGCACACCCGTTACACCCTGTGCGCACGCCTATAGGGGGGGCCCAAGACGGCAGGAAGGGAGCTCACTGCAGAACATGTGTAAGGGTACTGCCGTGGGAATGTAATAAAGGGCCCCGGGATTAGTGGGAAGGGTCCTGGCTAGGGCTCCGGGGGGGGGGGGGGGGGGGGGCCTTCATGGTTTCTTGCACTGGGGCCCTGAAGGTCCTAGGTATGCTTCTCACCGTAACACATTACTAAGCATGTATAATAATGATAAATATATCTGATGACCGGTGCACTTTAACAAGCCCTGATTTTGGTCTAATATCTGCAGCACTTTTAAAAATCAGCTTTAATACCCCGTGGCAGGAAATCGCCGATAATTTAGCCAAGGGGAAGCAAAGGGTTCATCAAGACATCCACTCAAGTCAAGATAATAGAAAATGGTCCTGTCCCATCCGTTTTCTGCTTGATGGAAGCGACAGGTTTAATCCTGCGTGGATTCCCCGCGCTCTCCTGCGTACGGCTCCTACCAAGAGGAACTCATCTTTCTTTTATAAACCTGTTGGCGACATGACTTGACAACATGATTATAGTAATTCTCCACGCTGCCCCCGCTCCCCCCCCACCCCTCCAGGCCGGCGGTACACC
Organism: Lithobates clamitans; assembly: GCA_037952925.1. Classification (NCBI taxonomy): domain Eukaryota; kingdom Metazoa; phylum Chordata; class Amphibia; order Anura; family Ranidae; genus Lithobates; species Lithobates clamitans. The sequence goes on along the minus strand of JBBGZY010001027.1, from coordinate 103,466 downwards.
CCCCTCCCCTCGTCCTGCCCTCCAGAATTTCCAAAAAGCATCTCCTTGCACGCTCAGCAGCCAAACCTGACACTCATTATCGACCACCTATAAACACATTAATGGCAGGGTGCTATTATCCAAGCCGGGACCTGACAGCCGGCATGACGGAGGCTCAATTAGTTCTATTCAGGGGCTTTCATCTTATGCGCAAATATTTTAATGTGTAATTCCGCTCAGCCGTTGCGGGTCAAAGAGATTCTCTTCTGTATTATACGTTATAAAAGTATATTCGTTTCTGTAAACATGTCAAATGTTTAACAGAAGATATAGGAAAGGAGTAAATACTCCTGTTTGGCAGACGAGAAGAGGGCCTCCAGCACTGGTGCTCAAGGTAGCGCAATAAAGCAGACCCAGCTCCTGGCTTGTACTCAAAATGGTACAATTTTAATAAATATTTAGGCAAAAAAAAAAAAAAAAGACGTGTATAATATATTTATTCATTTATTTATATTTACTTAAATATATGTTTATATATATATATATATATATATATATATTTATTTAAAAATGTTTAAAGAGTGTGCAAGGTTGATGAATGCTCCTTATTAACTCTAGTTTTGGTTGTAATGTACATATTTTTGGACCCATGGCGGTCCATCTCAGGCAATATTGGAATATATATATATACACACACAATATATATATATATATATATATATATATATATATATATATATATATATATACACATATATATATATATATATATATATATATATATATACACACACACACAATATATATATATATATATATATTGTGTTTATATACAGTATATTTATATTATATATATTAAAATATAAATATATATTAAAATATATATATATATTAAATATATATATATATATATATATATATATATATATATATATATATATATATATATATATATATATTAAAATATAAATAAATAAATAAATATATATATATATATATTTCTGTGTATTTTTAAATACTTATCTATTTATATTTTAATATATGTTCATATACAGTATATTTATATACATATCTATCTATCTATATCATTTATGAATATACTGTATATAAACATATATTTAAATATAAATAAATAAATATTTTAAAAATACACTGAATTATTTTTTTAGTAAAGTAATGGATCAGAATATCAAAACCCTTCACCTCATTCTCTGCCCTATGGAAGATCTCTTACAATTTACCATTGTTTACATTTGTAGAGATACACAGATGCACGCCTACATATAGGAGCCAATTTAATGGTGAACTCTAGGCACAAAAACTTTAAATACACTATATTGTCATTTAATGGCATCCCAGTCTTAGTCTGTAGGGTTCAATATTGAGTTGGCCCACCCTTTGCAGCTATAACAGCTTCAACTCTTCTGGGAAGGCCGTCCACAAGGTTTAGGAGGGTGTCTATGGGAATGTTTGACCATTCTTCCAGAAGCACTTTTGTGAGGTCAGGCACTGATGTTAGACGGGAAGGCCTGGCTCGCAGTCTCTGCTCTAATTCATCCCAAAGCACAAAGCATGGTCCATAAAGACATGAATAACCGAGTTTGGAGTGGAGGAACTTGACTGGACTGCACAGAGTCCTGATCTCAACCTAATAGAACACCTTTGGAAGGAATTAGAGTGGAGAATGCAAGCCAGGCCTTCTCATCCAACATCAGTGCCTGACCTCACAAATGCGCTTCTGGAAGAATGGTCAAACATTCCCATAGACACACTCCTAAACCTTGTAGACAGCCTTCCCAGAAGAGTTGAAGCTGTTATAGCTGCAAAGGGTGGGCCAACTCAATATTGAACCCTACAGACTAAGACTGGGATGCCATTAAATGACAATATAGTGTATTTAAAGTTTTTGTGCCTAGAGTTCACCTTTAAATTGGCTCCTATATGTAGGCGTGCATCTGTGTATCTCTACAAATGTAAACAATGGTAAATTGTAAGAGATCTTCCATAGGGCAGAGAATGAGGTGAAGGGTTTTGATATTCTGTAAACTGCTGCGGAATATGTCAGCACTCTATAATAAGAATATACATTGAGCAGCAATAGAAACCATTGAGATCCTGACTGCCTCATCACCGTCGTCATTATTCCTTCTATAGCAAAGAAATATAATTAGAGGGTTTTTATTTTCCTTTGAACTGACGACTGCGAAAGTTAAATAATCTCCAGCGGTGACGGAATCTACAGGTGTGACAGATTTGCATTTGTAGGTCACCTTTAAGATTTTTAAGCGCGGGACTCGGGAGCCTTTAGGGCGAGTGTTTAACACTCTTCAATTTACATTTTATTGGGAGGATGGAGCCGTCGGTGGGAATGTGAAAACAAAGCGATTAACTTTTATGGTGATTGGAGCTCTGTGAGATTAACAAGTTGTTTTATATACAGAACTGTGCCACAAAGAACGCAGATTAAAAAAATAAATAAATAAAAAATACTTCATACGCTTCAATTTGTCACACTTTGTGCATTTTCAGCATTGCAGTGCCACCATTGTAGCCTAGACAGCTAACGATGACCCAGAAGCGGGCTTGCAACTGCTAAAATTATGCCGAATCTTTTTCTACAAAAAGTTTTAACTGGAAAGTCCCTTGATCTCTACAAAAGTCAGAAAAGTTGCACTGGCTGGTTCTCGGTTTTGCCTGTTGGTACATTGGTAGCCATTGGGACTTTTCTATCCCCACGTTTGTTCTGGGCTGGTGAATGGGTTGAAATGAGAGACAGCCAGGAAACTAGCATTTTCAGAAAGATGTTTGCTATGGCAGCCCCTATTCATTGAGGAACGAAGGAGAATACTCCTTACACTGGTGGTCAGTGGAAACAGTGCCACCCTTTTACAGATAACTAACATGGTCATTGGTTGCAATAGTTAGTTACCTGAAAAAGGGGTGGAGAAGCTCCACTCATTCCATGGTGTTTGCTCTGGCAAGCCTCATTATATCTCTTTAGAGGTTTCCTGTATCTAAATATAGACCAGTATGTACACCAGCCTTTTTTAACTTTTCTACTATGGAGGAACCCTTGAAATGTTCAGTTCTTGGAAAATATTAGCCATATTACATTTGTGGTCATCAATGAGAGACGGTGGCCTTACGTTTGTGGTCAGTTGAAAGAATGCCCTGTTAAGCTTGTGTTTTTTGGACAAAAATGACCATTGCAATGGTGGTTAGTGTAGTGCCCTCATGTAATGAGGGACAGTGGGTAGTGAATAGAATAACCAGTGAATAGACTGACCCTCTTTTATGGACAGCCAACATGATCATCGGTTTTCAGTGGTTACTTACCTGAAAAAAGAAAGGAGAAGCTCCAATGGTTCCACACTGTTTTGGTTTTGGCAAGTCTTATTATATCTCTTTACAAGTTTCCTGTATATAGATATAGACCAGTAAATAAACAAGCTTTTCACAACTGTTTTACCACAGAGGAACCCTTGAAATCTTGCTTAGGTCTTGGAGAAAATCGATTTTAAATACAAATTATGGTATGTTAGCTATACCCCTAAGTGGTCATTGATGCTCCCCTTATGCCGGGGTTTTTGGAAAGAATGATCGTTACAATAGTGGTCCGTGTAATGCCTCCATGCGTTGAGGGACAGTGAGTAGAGTGCTCCTTACATTGGTGGTTAGTAAATAGACTGCCCCTCTTTTACAGGCAGTCCACATGATCATTGGTTTCAGAGGTTACAGGTACCTGAGAAAAGAGAGGAGAAGCTCTGCTGGCTCCATGCCACTGGCTCTGGCAAGTGGCATTGGTGCCAGAACTATGCAGGCACCATCAAGTGGAGGTTTATTCCACCAGTGCTCAAGGAGTTCCTAAGAACTTCCAGAGGATCCCTAATGCCGCGTACACACGAGCGGATTTTCCGTCAGAAAAATCTTGGATGGTTTTTCCGACGGGATTCCACTCAAGCTTGGCTTGCATACACACAGTCCCACAAAAGTTCGCTAAACTTTCGACCATCAAGAAAGCGGTGCCGTACAACACTACAACGAGCCAAGAAAATGAAGTTCAATGCTTCTGAGCATGCGTTGAATTGTTTCCGAGTATGCGAATTTTGCGCGTCGGAATTGCTACAGATGATCAGAATTTCCGATCTGAACTTTTTTCTGACCGAAAAATTGAGAACATGCTCTCAATCTTTTGCTGGCCAGCAAAAGCCTGATGGAGCACACACATGGTCGCATTTTCCGACCAAAAGCTCTCATCAGTCTTTTGCTGGCCGAATTTCCGATCGTGTCTACGCGGCATAAGAATAGACTGTCAATCTTTTACAGACAGTCAACATGATCATTGGTTTCAAAAGTTACGCACCTGAGAAAAGAGAGCAGAAGCTCCACTGGCTCCATGCCACTGGCTCCATGCCACTGGCTCTGGCAAGTGGCATTGGTGCCAGAACTATGCAGGCACTGTCAGATGGTGGTTTATTCCATCAGTGCTCCAGAAATTCCTAAGAACTTCTAGAGGAACCCTAAGAATAGACTGCCACTCTTTTACAGACAGTGTAACATGATCATTGGTTTCAGAAGTTACATGCTGGAGAAAAGAGAGGAGAAGGTCCAATGGTCTCATGCCACTGGCTCTGGCAGGTGGCATTGGTGCCAAAACTCTGCAGGCACCATGAAGTGGAGATTTATTCCAACAGTGCTAAGGAATTTCTAGGAACCTATAAAAGAACCCTAAAAATAGACTGCCCCTTTTTACAGACTGATAACATGATCACTGGTTCCAAAAGTTATGTACCTGGGAAAAGAGAGGAGAAGGTCCACTGGTCTCATGCCACTGGCTCCGGCAATGGCATTGGTGCCAGAACTATGCAGGCATCATCAGCTGGAAGTTTAATCCACCAGTGTTCAAGGAACTCCTAGGAACCTCTGGAGCAATCCTATGGTTTCATAGAACCCTAAGAACCGTGGTTGAGAAAGGCTGATAAAGACTTACAAACAGATCAGCAGAGATTAGCAAGCAATCCACCACACCCCACCAACGGAAGAAGCACCACAGAGGGTCATGGAACTGCAGATTCAGGCAAGTAATGGTGGGGCTCACAGTACAATACTTTAGATAGTGGTGTTCACCTTAAAAAACAACATGAAGTCCCAAGGATGTGATACGACCATCCAGAAGACCCCATGCAAGAAGGTATAAATGAAAGGATTGTTAAAAAACAGGTATAAAAACCAGCCCGGGGGAATATCCAAGGTCATAGAAGAAAGTTTTGAGGTGAGGGAATTTTTTTGTTTTTTTTTAAGAAAATCAAGTTGTCCTTTACAACTATTAAATTGTACATTGGGCATCAGTAGTACCTCTTAATGTGTGTCTCTTTCTCTTAGTTTTGGATAGAAATGTCAAGTTTTTATTGCTGTCTACATTACCATTGGGGACATTCACCTTTTCTATTTGGATCGGTGAGTTGTCCCCAGATTAAAAGGTAAGGGGAAATCTTCCAATGGGACAGCAGTTTCAGGGTCAACTAAGGGAGGACTTCCCCTCACTTTAAGAGATTTCCTCTAATTTCCTTTTGCATCTCCAGCACAAGAAAATTAAGGGAAATCTCTCAAATGGCATGCAGATAACAAAAAAAAAATAACCTGTCAGGTTTTTTCACTTGTCCCTACGCTATTCAAATTTACAAAAAAGTGATGGATATACACAGGGCCGGGCCAGGCCAGGGCGGGACAGGCCGGGACAAGGGTTGGGCAGGAGGGGAAGCTGCCCTGGGCACAGTTGGGGATTTGGAGAGTTGCTAGAAGAGGTGATTTGTAAGCGGATTTGTACTAGGAAGGTAGATTTGTGTTAGGAAGAGGGATTGTGTGTGTGGGGGGGATTTGTGATAGTAGGGATGATTAGGAGGGGGGGGGGTTGTGCTAGGAGGAGAAATTGGGAAAAGGAAAAGGAAAATGGTAGGAGGGGTGATTTTGGGGGGGGGGGGGGGATTTATGTTCAGAGAGGAAATTTGAAGGGTAGAGGATTTGTGCTAGGATGGGGGATTTGGGGAGGGCGCAGACCAGAGCTGTGTGCGGGGATCTGTACCAGTAGCGGCTGTTTTTTTTTTGGGGGGGGGGGGATCGGCAGGTACATCGGGCGGGGGACAGGCTGAGGTGGGCATCTGGCAGCGTCTCCTGTGTCCTCTTCCCTCTGCACTCTGAGTCCACCCTATTTTGAAGCCTATTAGAGCCTCAAAAAAAAAACACCCCCCCGCCGATGTAATTCACACGCCCGGCATCCTGAAAGGGGCAGGACGCCTGAATAGGGGGTGGTCGTGGCATCATGAATCTATCCATTACCATATGGGGGGGTGGCGTGGATAGAGGGAGCGGCGCCTGTGCGCCCTTTATGGACGGCCAACCACTGATCCGTACTGAAATTTTGACTTAGAGAGTAAGTGTAGGGGTGGGGGGGGGGGGCAGGGAGGGGATTTTTTTGTTACACTGGTTTAGATCCTCTATGTAACCTTCATGTTAACAAAACTGGGCACAATAAAGCCTATGTTATTTTGTGGTGCTGTCCAGGGCCGTGCGGTGAGGTCAGTGGCTGGTGAGGCACTGGCTAGGATCAGAGCCAGATACACACAGGTTCCATACGCCACGATCGTTAGAGCGAGAGCAATAATTCTAGCTTTAGACCTCCTCCGTAACTCTAAACAGGTAACCTGTAAAAATTTTTAAAGCATCTCCTATGGAGATTTATAAGTACTGAAGCTTGACGCCATTCCAAAAGTGTGCGCAATTTTAAAGTGTGACATGTTAGGTATCTACCGTATTTACTCGAGGTAACATCATCTTTCACATTATACAAAAAAATCGGGATAATGTTAGTGTTTTTTTTTATTCGTTTTTTTTCCCCAAAAAATACGATTAAGAAAATTGCTGCGCAAATACTGTGTGACATAAAAAGTTGCAACGACCACCATTTTATTCCATAGGGTGTCTGCTAAAACAATATATATATATAATGTTTGGGGGGTTCTGAGTAATTTTCTAGCAACAAAATGATGATCTTTACATGTAGGAGAGAAGTGTGAGAACTATCCTGGGTGACAAGGGGTTAATTATCATAAGCAAGTAATATAAAAATAATTATTATATATTGTTTTTAAGGTAATTTACTATATTTTCAAAATATGTACTCAAGCAGGCGGCTTAACGGACAAATTATTGAAATTTGAAGTTATAACTTCCAACCAGTCATTTCACAGTAAATAGATAAATAATAAATGATTATTTTAATAATTTTAAATTTAATATTATAACATAGAGCGTAATAATATATGATTTAGCTTGTACCTTTTCAGCAGGCAGCAGATTCTCATTCTCCCTCTTAACGATTTTGCAAAAGCATTTGACACAGTTCCCCATAAACGTTTACTATACAAAATAAGGTGCGTTGGCATGGACCATAGGGTGAGTACATGGATTGAAAACTGGCTACAAGGGCGAGTTCAGAGGGTGGTGATAAATGGGGAGTACTCGGAATGGTCAGGGGTGGGTAGTGGGGTTCCCCAGGGTTCTGTGCTGGGACCAATCCTATTTAATTTGTTCATAAACGACCTGGAGGATGGGATAAAGAGTTCAGTCTCTGTATTTGCAGACGATACTAAGCTAAGCAGGGCAATAACTTCTCCGCAGGACGTGGAAATCTTGCAAAAAGACCTGAACAAATTAATGGGGTGGGCGACTACATGGCAAATGAGGTTCAATGTAGAAAAATGTAAAATAATGCATTTGGGTGGCAAAAATATGAATGCAATCTATAGACTGGGGGGAGAACCTCTGGGGGAATCTAGGATGGAAAAGGACCTGGGGGTCCTGGTGGATGATAGGCTCAGCAATGGCATGCAATGCCAAGCTGCTGCTAATAAAGCAAACTGAATATTGGCATTAAAAGGGGGATCAACTGCAGAGATAAAACGATAATTCTCCCGCTCTACAAGACTCTGGTCCCCCCGCACCTGGAGTATGCTGTCCAGTTCTGGGCACCAGTCCTCAGGAGGGACGTACTGGAAATGGAGCGAGTACAAAGAAGGGCAACAAAGCTAATAAAGGGTCTGGAGGATCTTAGTTATGAGGAAAGGTTGCAAGCACTGAACTTATTCTCTCTGGAGAAGAGACGCTTGAGAGGGGATATGATTTCAATTTACAAATACTGTACTGGTGACCCCACAATAGGGATAAAACTTTTTCGCAGAAGAGAGTTTAATAAGACTCGTGGCCACTCATTAGAAGAAAAGAGGTTTAACCTTAAACTACGTAGAGGGTTCTTTACTGTAAGAACGGTAAGGATGTGGAATTCCCTTCCACAGGCGGTGGTCTCAGCGGGGAGCATTGATAGCTTCAAGAAACTATTAGATAAGCATCTGAACGACCGCAATATACAGGGATATGTAATGTAATACTGACACATTATCACACACATAGGTTGGACTTGATGGACTTGTGTCTTTTTTCAACCTCACCTACTATGTAACTATGTAACTGTGTGAGAAAAACATGGGATTGTGGGTAAATCTTATACCCATAAACACTAACCCCCTTCTATGACACTGTAGTGAGAGGCGTGCCTCCACTGCAGCATTTTTATTTGACAGCTGGGACCAATAGTACTTTACCATTGGTCCAAGACTCCAAGCTGTCCATTGAGCTCAGTGCCTCTGACAAGAAGTGAGGAGAGGCACTGTGAGCTCATCCTCTCAGTCTGCTGCAAACAGAGTGTGTCAGCTTGTATTTAACCACTTCCCTACCCGCCCATAGTCATATGACGTCCTGGGATGGGATCTCCCATCCTGGGTGGGCGTCATATGACGTCCTGGGATTCCCGGCCGCCTAGGGGGCGCGCGCGCGCCGCCGGGAGCGCGCGCGCCCGCCGCGTTCCTCGGGACCCGGTGCGTGTGCCCGGCGGCCGCGATGTCCGCCGGGCACCCGCGATTGCCCGTTAACCGGGCCGGCATGTGGATCTGTGTGTGTAAACACACAGATCCACAGCCTGTCAGCTCTGAGGAGAGCGATCTGTGTTCCCAGAACGGAGGAACACTGATCGGTCTCCTCCCCTTGAGCGTCCCCTCCCCCTTCAGTTAGTAATCACTCCCTAGGAAACATATTAACCCCTCCCCGCCCCCTAGTGGTTAACCCCTTCACTGCCTGTCACATTTACACAGTAATCAATGCAATTGTATAGCATTGATCGCTGTATAAATGTGAACGGTCCCAAAAATGTGTCAAAAGTGTCCGATGTGTCCGCCATAATGTCGCAGTCACGAAAAAAAATCGCGATCGCCGCTAAAAAAAAAAATAATTTTTTTTTTTTTAAAAATGCCATAAATCTATTCCCTATTTTGTAGACGCTATAACTTTTGCGCAAACCAATCAATATACGCTTATTGCTATTCTTTTTTTACCAAAAATATGTAGAAGAATACGTATCGGCCGAAACTGAGGAAAAAATTTGTTTTTTAAAAAAAAAATTGGGATATTTATTATAGCAAAAAGTAAAAAATATTGTGTTTTTTTCAAAATTGTCGCTCTTCTTTTGTTTATAGCGCAAAAAATAAAAACCGCAGAGGCGATCAAATACCACCAAAAGAAAGCTCTATTTGTGGTGAAAAAAGCACGTCAATTTTTTTTGGGTACAACGTCGCACGACCGGGCAATTGACGTTCAAAGTGCGACAGCGCTGAAAACTAAAATTTGGCCTGGGAAGGAAGGGGGTGAAATTGCCCTGTATTGAACCGGTTAAAGTGTCCGCTCTATATTTAGTTTCTAACAGGCTGCGCAAGGAGCCCCACATCTCTGGAACCATAGGTCGAAGGAGCCCGTAATACTCACCTCCCAAATTTGGGGTCTCTATGAACCCTGGTCGGTGAGCTACGACCCTCGAAGGTCGATTTTTTTTTTTTTTTTAATGTTCATGGCAGGTGAGGCCTCCCCTGACTGCACGTCCCTGGTGCTATATATGTAATTATGTGGGAAAAAAATATTGCTTGTCTTGCAACCCTAATGTAGCAGAAATAAGGATTTAGTCTTTAATGTTTTAAATACAATGCCTAGGCTAATTTAGCAATACCTCCTTAAAATATTAATGGAAAATTGTTATCTTGACTATCTATTTTATTTTATTTTTATTTTTTTTAAAGAACTGCACAATCCTTTTTAAAATGTTCCCTCTAATTTACTCCTTGTTTCTATGGAAACACGCCTTCTTGATAATCTATCAGCGTTCTCCAGTTAGGGTGTTGGACAGCCTTGCCGGGACCTCATTAAGTATATTCCCACACATTGGAGAGATGGTCAGCGCACTAACGACCACACAATTTACATGACAATCGTGAACAAGGAAGAGTCCGCCAATAATTGATGGACTCCAGTTAGTGTTGCCTGTTTGCTGATTAACCTAATTTTATCTACAAATAGCCCTGGCAATTACTCTTGTTTTTGTTGCCATACGCTTAACCAATGATAGGTTTTTTTTTTCTTTGTTCTTCAAAGGCACTCTGCAAAGTGTCTGCAAGAGGAATTGCATCTGTTGCCTTTAGCGAAGGTTTGACAATTTTGGAAAGAGTATGTCTGGCTATGATGACCTTATGGGCTATTTGTAAGGAGCATAGTTGTCTCTCCTTGTCTCTCCTTGCCCAACCCATGCACAACTGGGCTTGAGAATTCATGCCTTCACCAACACCTGTGTAAACATGCATGAGCTTGTCCAGTATCATACTTATGGCCTCTCTGCCATTGGTGGTTCACACTTGCATCTGTTGACTTTAGCCAAGGTTTGACCATTTTGTAAAAAGCACAACTAGCTATGATAACCTAATGGGCTAAATGTAAGGAAGGCAGGTGACTAGCTTTGACTAGCTAGTCTTTGACTAGCTGTAAGGATATGGATCACCTGCTGGTGGTCAGAGGCGTAACTAGAACCTTCAGGGCACCATTGGAAGAAACCATGTAGGGCACCCTGACCCCTGTCCAGGGGCCCTTCCATCCGCTTTCTGTCTGTCTTTTTTAGAACACACCCTGTTCCTTGTTACAGACTCTTGGTTTTTGCTTCTAGTATTTCTTGCCGGTCTTGATGTGTGGGCAGCCTGACTCTGACTTCTTCGTGGTTTCACAATTTCTTAATCTTGGTTGTGTGTTCTTCTGATTCCAGGCTGCTAGCTTGTCTCCGGCCTCATTTCCTGATCTGCCACTTTAGTACCTGGCACATAAGACCTGGGGGCATTTGAGCACCAGTAGCTTTGGAGAGCAAGCCATTAGCTTTCTTTATAGCTTGAGTTTTAATTCAATTTTGGATAGAATGGGGAAGGGTCAGAGACAGAGTCTTTGAAAGGTCTTGTCTTTTTTGTCATCTGTGTCCATTTTGCAAAGATTTCTGCAGCACTTACTGTCAGTACAAGAAGTAATTCAATCTCTCTTATGGCAAAAGCTAATTTTTAGAAGGCATACTTAGCAACCTTATGAGACTGCATCTCAGGACACTATCAATCCCATTCAGTGTCCACATTTGATCCCACCCAAATCATGCCCGCTTGATGTGTTAGCCCTACCCAGACCCCACCTCTAAATATGTGGGGACCACCCATTCCATCTATTTTGTGAGGATGATCCTGCCCAGATCCCAACCTTCTTGCTGCATTGATCCTTGCCAGCCATGCTTTTTTGAATAGCTGTGCATGTACAGTAACTCAAAAAAGATTTATGCTGTAATCCCGGGACAGAAGGCCAATATGTGGGGTTGTCCCAGCAAATCTGGGACAGTTGGCATGTATGGAAAAAGTTATTAATTCAGTCAACGTTGTCTTCTGCAGCTTCCTGTTCAGGAGACAACTGTGCCCTTTGTTTTTAGTATTGCTGTAACAGGGAAGGGAAGTAAGGGCAGATCTCTCCAACTGGGTCCCATACAAAAATAAAGACCTTAGACTAGTTTTTCTCAAGCTTGGTTCCATAGATCCCCAGGCTTCCTCCTCAGGTTGCTAGGGGTTCATTGAGCAATGAGAAATGGTAAGTTGATCCCCAACTTACATTGACCACAAACAATTTGCAAAGGGGCAAATTTCCATTAGCCACCAATGGAAGGTCTCCCTTCTACACTGATTATTCATTTCATAGGACACCACAATGTTTACTGTTTGCATTTCTTTTCTGTTGGTAACAAATTGATCTGCCCAGGGTGTCAAATATGCTGGGTACGCTACATTATTTATTTATTTATTTGAAACTTTTTTCAAATGATTGATCATACTAATGTACCACGAGCTGGAGGCATTATCCTCTTTAGCGGGGGTTCCCCAAGAGCCTGAAAATTCATTCAAGGTTTCTTCAGAGGTAAAAAGGTTGAAAGGGGCTGCCTTAGACAATAAATGTAAAATAAAAGTAAATGAAAATGATTGCACAAGCTATGTTTTACTATTAAGATCCCAGTAACAATTTGAGATCTATGATTATTGGTGCGCTGGTCATTTTGGTCTATGTTTTTTCCAATGTCTCTCTGTTGGCTGTTAACACAGATGGGCTTCTAGAAGAATGGCCAAACATTCCCATAGACACACTAAACCTTCTGGACAGCCTTCCCAGAAGAATTGAAGCTGTTATAGCTGCAAAGGGTGGGCCAACTCAATATTGAACCCTACAGACTATTGCCCCGTACACACGGTCGGACTTTGTTCGGACATTCCGACAACAAAATCCTAGGATTTTTTCCGTTGGATGTTGGCTCAAACTTGTCTTGCATACACACGGTCTCACAAAGTTGTCGGAAAATCCGATCGTTCTAAACGCGGTGACGTAAAGCACGTACGTCGGGACTATAAACGGGGCAGTGGCCAATAGCTTTCATCTCTTTATTTATTCTGAGCATGCATGGCACTTTGTCCGTCGGATTTGTGTACACACGATCGGAATTTCCGACAACGGATTTTGTTGTCGGAAAATTTTATCTCCTGCTGTCCAACTTTGTGTGTCGGAAAATCCGATGGAAAATGTCCGATGGAGCCCACACACGGTCGGAATTTTCGACAACACGCTCCGATCGGACATTTTCCATCGGAAAATCCGACCGTGTGTACGGGGCATAAGACTGGGATGCCATTAAAGTTCATGTGCATGTAAAGGCAGGTGTCCCAATACTTTTGACAGTATAGTGTAAATATATAATATATATATTTATATACTCTGTGTGTGTGTATATATATATATATATATATATATATATATATATATATATATATATATATATTGTATATATACACACATTTCAATTGAATATTTACCTATTTGGCTATTTGGCTGGCATCCCTCTTTAATAACATGAGTGTATTATAAATACATAATCTTCCTCTTAATTTAAATAGTTTGTTAATAAAAATGCTATATTTTATATACAATAATATATTGTCTTCCCCTCGAGCAAGAAAACCACTTCAGCACAAAATTAACTTAAATGCTGTGTCTGGATTTCCTGGTTATTAAATGTATTATTCATTTTGCTTTCATTGTAAACCTCTGCCAGTTCTGCCAGGAGAATTTTCTGGAAATGGGCAATAGAGGAGAACTTCTGTCACACAGATTGTAGCAAGCCCCCCCTATAGCTCCAATATCTCCTTTACGGAACCCTTCTTAAAGCTAGCCTTGCTGAGATCTCTTTTCTGTGCTTTTCTCTTTCTTTTTGATGGCCAGCTGCGGCCACCAATCTTTCCCATAGGACCAATCTTCCCCAAAATACTCTAGAATGTTTGGTAGATAGATAGATCGATAGATAGCACCCCTGACCCCCAAAGGCATAGGGGGAAGCTCAGAGGCAGGGTGGGCTAGAATTTCACCTCGGGAGCCAATCCTCGGCAATAATGGTGTAACGTAAACAGATAGACATCAGTCACTCTTCGATACAAGAAACTGAGTTAATTGACTCTTTCTTAACACTTTTAGGAGAGAGGGTTGGGGTGCAAGACACCCATTGGCTTTGCAGACTCCAGTAGAGGTACAAAGTGCTTACAGCCTTCACAAATAGAGGACTTTTAAGCCAACCAGCTTCTGGCTGTAAAATACCAAATAATTCAGCTACTGACTTCTTATGGAGAGGCCACCACACTTCGGGTTGAGGACCAATCTTCCCCCAGCTTCTCAGGGACCCCAGTTAGGCTGAAGTTCCTCCATTGTGCTTCAATCTCCTTGTTCAACATAGTAGGCCTCAAACTTAAGCCTCTGTCCAGGCACATGGTCACCATCCTCAGTCAGCAGGTCTAAGAAGATCCAACATTCAAGTGCATCTTTCCCCCAGGCCTTCCTGAATATTTACACCTTCTCCGAGCCTGCACCACTGGAAATAAACTTCCTGGTGGTTGGCCAGACAGATATAAATATTCATAACATTGATTAGTGCAGCCTCCCACACAAATGCCAGAGCTCAGGAGAGACTCAGAGTTGAACTATCAGTCCAGCTCTAAATTTAAAAAGACAATCCTGTTTAGAGTAGGGTGGGGATAGATAGATAGATAGATAGATAGATAGATAGATAGATAGATAGATAGATAGATAGATAGATAGATAGATAGATAGATAGATAGATAGATAGATAGATAGATAGATAGATAGATAGATAGATAGATTAGATATGTATCCCCCTCTAACCCCCAAAGGCATAGGAGAAACCTCATAAGTAGGGAGGGCTAGCATTATACTTCAGGGTCCACTCCTGAAATAGAGTTGATTGACTCTTATTCAACATTCCTAGGAGAGAGGATTAGGACACTGGACATCCATTGACTTTGCAAAATCCAGTAGAGGGGCAAAGTACTTACAGCCTTCACAGTAAGAGGGCCTTTAAGCTAACCCGGCATTCTGCGAATCAGCTCCTGACTATAAAGTAAAAAATAATTCAGCTACTAACTCCTTGGGAGGGGGACCATGCTTCCTCTACTTCTCAGGAACCCCTGTTAGGTTGAAGTTCCTCCACTGTGCTTAGATCTCCCAGTTCAAGATACTAGGCCTCTGTCCAGGCACATGGTCAACCTATTTAGGCAGCAGGCCTAAGATGATTCAACAACCAGCTAGGTCCCTTCCCAAGCATGAGGTATGGGGGAAGATGGACTTCTGAATATTTATACCCTCTCCCAGTCTGCACCACTTGGGGCAGGGTGGGGATAGATAGATAGATAGATAGATAGATAGATAGATAGATAGATAGATAGATAGATAGATAGATAGATAGATAGATAGATAGATAGATAGATAGATAGATAGATAGATAGATAGATTAGATATGTATCCCCCTCTAAACCCCCAAAGGCATAGGAGAAACCTCATAAGAAGGGAGGGCTAGCATTATACTTCAGGGTCCACTCCTGAAATGGAGTTGATTGACTCTTATTCAACATTCCTAGGAGAGAGGATTAGGACACTGGACATCCATTGACTTTGCAAAATCCAGTAGAGGGGCAAAGTACTTACAGCCTTCACAGTAAGAGGGCCTTTAAGCTAACCCGGCATTCTGTGAATCAGCTCCTGACTATAAAGTAAAAAATAATTCAGCTACTAACTCCTTGGGAGGGGGACCATGCTTCCTCTACTTCTCAGGAACCCCTGTTAGGTTGAAGTTCCTCCACTGTGCTTAGATCTCCCAGTTCAAGATACTAGGCCTCTGTCCAGGCACATGGTCAACCCATTTAGGCAGCAGGCCTAAGATGATTCAACAACCAGCTAGGTCCCTTCCCAAGCATGACGTATGGGGGAAGATGGACTTCTGAATATTTATACCCTCTCCCAGTCTGCACCACTTGGGGCAGGGTGGGGATAGATAGATAGATAGATAGATAGATAGATAGATAGATAGATAGATAGATAGATAGATAGATAGATAGATAGATAGATAGACAGACAGACAGACAGACAGACAGACAGACAGACAGACAGACAGACAGACAGACAGACAGATAGAATATTATAAACTCCAAATTGATCTGCATAAATATTTAGTGTTTAAATTTGCTAAAGTAAAATTTTATTGAGAAACAGATGGACCAATGACTCTGTCTCACAGTCTTCCAAACTGTAATGACCCAGATTGTTCCTCCGATACATGGATGACTAGATTCAAGATTTTCAACCTCTATTAAATTGCCCAACAATCACCAGTCTGGTCACATGCCAACTTCCAATGTATCACAGTGGGTTTCAAGGTTGACTGTAGAACCTTCTGTATCCCCCTTCCTAGCATCAAGTCAAGGCTTTTTATTTCCTGTTTTTAGGACAGGTCAGGCCAGGTAAAGAACGTATTGACTGGTTAGAGAGAAACAACGGTTTTTCTGATATTTTATTTGTGAGGCTTCTTTAAGGCTCCATTAGATGTAGCCTGGGCTTTGCAGCCAGGTGACCTTGGAATATTCAATGAATATGTTTGGATGTCGTGCCATTTGAATCTGAGATAGACAGGAGGTTATAATGGCCTATTGAAGACTTCATCCATAAAAGATTTAAGATGCTTTATTCCATTATACATGGAACAATCATCTGCCATGCTACCTGGTAGGCTCAATCTTTTCAATGTCTATCACTTTTTTTTAAAAACACATCTCAAGAGCCGAAACCACAAGATATCCAATATTACTGTTGTAATATATATATAGCCTCTTGTTGGTGACCCTCTACGATTTTGTTACTGGGGTTGGACTTTTCCTGACTTTAAGGCTAAACTCCACCCTAATGGCCAGTAAGGACACTTCTTGGTCGTTAAAATGTAATTTTTGGAGCATATCCATGTTTTAGGGAACCTCAGGTTTCCATTACAAAGGGAAATGAAAAAAAGAACCTTGGATTTTGGTCTCATGACAAGCACCTGAAAAGTAGATTTTCTCCATAGAAGGTACTGTAAATATTTCAGCCTCTTACTCTTTGTGTTTCCATGCTAGTAACGGTGTTTAATTAACCACTTGGTATACTTAGGCCACGTATAAATGGCATGGCTTTAGGTGACTAAAACAAGCTTGTGACTGCGGCCAGTGCCAGGACAAGGTCATCTAGAACCCAGGGCGAACATGCCAAATTGTTCACCCCAGGAAATGGGCCCAAAGAGGATGACCATTTCATTATGTCCTGTTTCTGTTAATTCATTCCTCAGCTGCTGCATCCAGCGATGCAGTTAATCAAGCATGATCTGTGCTTTATTAGCTGCAGTGGGCACAACAGAGGTCTAATAGACCCCTGATGTCTCCATTAAAGAACGCATCACCTGCCCTTGTTGGCACATAGAAGGTTTGTTAGCCTCACCCAGGAGAGATCTGCACACACATTTTTAAAAATGGTGGCACAGAAGAGCACCAAGGGAAGGGTAACAACGCGGGGGAGAAGGTTTGCTTTAACCACTTCAGCCCCGGAAGGATTTGCCCCCTTCCTGACTGGGCCATTTTTTGTGATACGGCACTGCGTCACTTTAACTGACAATTGCGCGGTCGTGTGTTGTGACGCTGTACCCAAACAACATTTTATTTTTTGCGCTATAAACAAAAAAAGAGCTCAAATTTTGAAAAGAACAGAATATTTTGCACTGTTTTTTTTTAAATCAAAAAAGTTTTTATTGAACATGTGTATATTTATTAACAACATCAAAGGCATAAGTACATAGATATGTTTTTTTTGTTCATAGGCTTATGTACATATTTGTTACTATCGGCAATACAACTCAGCGCATTCCACCAAACAGCTGCTTTTCACTTCTCGCAGGCTCCAACACCGCAACCTGTTTCATGCATATTGTTTAAACAGTATACTCCCCCCCCCCCTCTCCTTTTCTAAAGACAATGTAAAAGTCGGGACATCACTAGTTCTCTTGGACTTAGACCTGGTGTATCCAACCAAAGTGACCATATGCGTTCAAACCTGCCCGGACATCCTCTATGTTGGTATATGTATTTATATTTTGTACTTTTTGCTATAATAAAATATCCCCCCCCCCCCCAAAAAAAAAAAAAAAAAGAATTTCTTCCTCAGTCGATATATACTCTTCTACATATTTTTGGTAAAAAAAAATTGCAATAAGTGTATATTGATTGGTTTGTGCAAAAGTTATAGCGTCTACAAAAAAGGGGATAGCTTTATGGCATTTTTATTATTATTTTTTTTTTTACTAGTAATGGCGACGATCTGCGATTTTTATCGGGACAAGTGTCCAATATTTGGGGTCTCCATACTACGGCCTACGTGTCGCATTCGGCCCGCTAGAAGATTTTACCTGGCCCACAGCTAGGGTCAGTGGTGTGTCCTTAATGTGCACAGGTTAAGGATTAATATCAGCGAGGCTGCCTAAGGTCTACTTTTCACTCCCCCCTCCCATGTAATGGGGGACCTTGATGTAAGGGGGACTATGACAGGGATCCTGATATAAGGGGGATTCTAATGAGTACCCTGATGTAAGGAGGACTGTGATGTGCACCCTGATCTAAGGGGGGACTCTGATGGGGACCCTGTCTAAGGGGGACTCTGATGGGGACCCTGATCTAAGGAGGGACTCTGATGAGGACCCTGATCTAAGGAGGGACTCTGATGGGGACCCTGAACTAAGGGGGGACTCTGATGGGGAAGGGGGGGCTCTGATGGGGACCCTGATCTAAGGGGGGACTCTGATGGGGACCCTGATCTAAGGAGGAACTCTGATGGGGACCCTGATCTAAGGGGGACTCTGATGGGGACCCTGATCTAAGGGGGGGCTCTGATGGGGACCCTGATCTAAGGGGGGACTCTGATGGGGACCCTGATCTAAGGAGGAACTCTGATGGGGACCCTGATCTAAGGGGGACTATGATGGGGACCCTGATCTAAGGGGGACTCTGATGGGGACCCTGATCTAAGGGGGGACTCTGCTGGGGACCCTGATCTAAGGGGGGACTCTGATGGGGACCCTGATCTAAGGGGGGACTCTAATGGAGACCCTTATGTCACTGATGGGGGTTTTCTTCCAAAAAATATTTGGAAAATCTACGATGTGGTCCTCATAGTGAAAGGTAAATATTTGGAGACCCCCATACTCTATACGCCTGCCTTTATTTCAGCCTATGAATGAACAGAAGGCTTGGGGGGAAGAATTTCCTGAAATTTCATAAAAAAAGCAGAAACCCCCTTTAAGATGAAGTTGGTTGGGCTTTTGTTCTATGTATCCCATTGACCTTGGGGATTTAAGAAGCCTCCATTAAAAAGAATAGAGTTTGCGCACGCCGCCCTCTTCCAGCAAATCCACGGGAGTCTGTTTTATTACCCATATTTTTGTAGCCTGTAATGAAGCCTTTTTTTTTTATCATTTGGTTTCAAATGGCGCTGTTAAGTCATCCGTCAGCGTCTCCGAAACGGTTTTCAGTTTGGTGGGCACGCTACTGGCATCATAAGCTCTTGTCAGCCCGGTAGGAGCCGGCCTGTTGGATAAGATTATAATTTTGTTTATATTGTGCTATAGGATGACACGCTGAGTACGGAGCGAGGAAATCTCTATTGTCAGCAGGTTAAATAAATCTTCTCGAAAATGTAAGTGTTGTTCTCTGGCTATGTCATTATTTCCCTCCATACCTCGAGTGTTTGGGGAAGGGAAGCTCGATCACTATAGGAAGAAACTCTAATAATTATATCTGTAGGAATGTAAAGTCTTCTGATGGACCAGTCATTGAGAGCTGCAAGGCCTACCATTACTTCTACAGCCGGAGTAAGTGCTGAGTTAAATTTTACTGGTAAAACCTTCCAGAACGGAGCAAAATGAAGACATTCTCAACAATCTTCTTTTCTTGGTTATGAAATACCTTGGCGGGAACTTTTGCAATAAATGCCACAAGACTATTTAGACCCAATTTGGAGATTATGCTGCAGGCGCCATTCCAAAAGTATGAAGGCTATACCAAAAGTTGACATAACTTTTTTATTAGCTTACAAAGGTTGTTCAAATTTCACATGTTGGTAGAGTAGCTCTTCCTCTATAGCAACTCTTCTTCTTCTTCTTTTTCATTAAAGGTGAATAATGGATTCCAAGCAAAGTGCTGTCATTGAATTCTTGATAGGGGAGAAGTACAGGCTGTCCAACATCCACAGAAGGCTACAGAATGTTTACCATTGATGGGCAATGCCTTGTCATTGGTAACTCTGGGTAGTGGTGGCATCTCCCTTAACATTCTGTACTCTTCTGTGGATGTTGGACAACCTGCACCCCTCCTTCATCAAGAACGGTGGCATGTTACTTCTTCTTGGAATCCATTAGTTACCTGCAATGGAAAAGAAGAAGAAGATGAGTTGGGTCCCTTTCACACAAGCAGACTGATCAGGTCCACCTTTCAGTTTTTCAGGAGGACCCGATCGGACCCCCCCCCCTATTGCCCCGAATGGAGCAGCAGACATCAATGGACATGCATCCTTTGATACCCGCCAACATCTGATCCTGTCCACTAAACACAGATGGGTGGGCATCCGTTCCCCATCCGTCTGGAGGATCAGATCAGATGACAGTCAGATGGAAACGGACAGGCGGTCAGTTTCCATCCAACTGCTCCATTGAGAACAGCAGGCTGTGTCCGCGTCTACATAAGTGGAGCGAATCTGTCTGGTGAGATCCGCTGAGTGGGCAGATCTGCTGCCGGAGTCCGCCCCGTGTGAAAGGAGCCTTACTATAGAGCAGGGGTCTCCAAACTTTCTAAACAAAGGGTCAGTTTATTGTCTTTCAAACTCTAGGGGGGCCGGACTGTGGCCAGTGGGAGAGGAAAATGCCCTGGTATCAGCAGGATTAAACAATACCCCATAATTGGTATTTGGGGAAGAATAATGCCCCATCATTGGTATCAATGGGAGGAATAGGGTGCCATCGTTGGTGTCAGTGGGAGGAGTAGTGCCCCATCAATGGTATTAAGAGGGAGTAACACTACCCCATCGGTGGTATCGATGGGAGGAATAGTGGCCTATTGTTGGTGTCAGTGGGAGGAATAGTGGCCTATTGTTGGTGTCAGTGGGAGGAATAGTGCCCCATCATTGGTAAAAGAGGGAGGAAAAGTGCCCCATCATAGGTATCAGTGAGGTATAGTGCCCCATCCTTGGTATCAATGTATCATAGTATCATAGTTGGTGTCAGTGACAGGAACTATGCTGCACTGTTGCTGACAGTGGGTGAAATATTGCCCCAAGGGCCGAATAAGGTAAAGCAAAGGGCCGCATCTCGCCCCCGGCCGCAGTTTGGAGACTACTAGAGGAAGGGTTATTCTACCTTAAAGTTACATTGATATGAATGTGAAGTCTTCTGATGGACCAGTCATTGAGAGCGGCAACGCTGGAGTTTTTTTTTTTTTGTTTTGTTTTTTTTGTATGTTGAATTTCATTTTTTGCATTTTACTGAATGAAATTGATTCATTCAGTTTGTTTTGTTGTGATTAGCCCTGTCTGTACGATGTGATCACTGTGACCAATCACATTTGTAACAATGAATGGCATGAATCAAAGCCATTCTTTGTATATTCATGTGACCTGCTGTGATTGGTCACGGCGATCACATGGAACGGGCAGCTGGCTGGTACACCGATCAGCCGGTGACGGACCGCACCCACAACGAGGCTCCTCCGGGGAGGACGTCACATGACATCCACCCAGAACAACGAAAGTCTTGCTCGGACATCAAATTGCTATAGGCCGGGTGGGAACTGGTTAAAAACACTATTTAGAGCAGCTTATCACTGCTATCTATTAGCCCCCAATTCACACTTTGCCCATCAGAAACTTACCTTTCCGCTTGAGATTTTTTGTTGCGCGGTTTTCAAGTTCAGATCTCACAATCCTAAAACACGTCAGAACACACGACGCCCATTTGGTGGAAAATCCAAAAATTCCAAATAATAACTAACTATTAAATTATACAGTATCTCACAAAAGTGAGTACACCCCTCACATTTTTGTAAATATTTTCTTCTATCTTTTCATGTGACAACACTGAAGAAATGACACTTTGCTACAATGTAAAGTAGTGAGTGTACAGCTTGTATAACAGTGTAAATTTGCTGTCCCCTCAAAATAACTCAACACATAGCCATTAATGTCTAAACCACTGGCAACAAAAGTGAGTACACCCCTAAGTCAAAATGTCCAAATTGGGCCCAAATAGCCATTTTCCCTCCCCGGTGTCATGTGACTCGTTAGTGTTACAAGGTCTCAGGTGTGAATGGGGATCAGGTGTGTTAAATTTGGTGTTATCGCTCTCACTCTCTCATACTGGTCACTGGAAGTTCAACATGGCACCTCATAGCAAAGAACTCTCTGAGGATCTGAAAAAAAGAATTGTTGCTCTACGTAAAGATGGCCTAGGCTATAAGAAGAGTGCCAAGAACCTGAAACTGAGCTGCAGCACGGTGGCCAAGACCATACAGTGGTATAACAGGACAGGTTCCACACAGAACAGGCCTCACCATGGTCCACCAAAGAAGTTGAGGTCACGTGCTCAGCGTCATATCCAGAGGTTGTCTTTGGGAAATAGACGTATGAGTGCTGCCAGCATTGCTGCAGAGGTTGAAGGGGTGGGGGGGTCAGCCTGTCAGTGCTCAGACCATACGCCGCACACTGCATCAAATTGATCTGCATGGCTGTCATCCCAGAAGGAAGCCTCTTCTAAAGATGATGCACAAGAAAGCCTGCAAACAGTTTGCTGAAGACAAGCAGACTAAGGACATGGATTACTGGAACCATGTCCTGTGGTCTGATGAGACCAAGATAAACTTATTTGGTTCAGATGGTGACAAGCGTGTGTGGCGGCAACCAGGTGTGGAGGAAAAAGACAAGTGTGTCTTGTCTACAGTCAAGCATGGTGGTGGGAGTGTCATGGTCTGGGGACTGTATGAGTGCTGCCGGCACTGGGGAGCTACAGTTCATTGAGGGAACCATGAATGCCAACATGTACTGTGACATACTGAAGCAGAGCATGATCCCCTCCCTTCAGGGACTGGGCCGCAGGGCAGTATTCCAACATGATAACGACCCCAAACACACCTCCAAGATGACCACTGCCTTGCTAAAGAAGCTGAAGGTAAAGGTGATGGACTGGCCAAGCATGTCTCCAGACCTAAACCCTATTGAGCATCTGTGGGGCATCCTCAAACGGAAGGTGGAGGAGCACAAGGTCTCCAACATCCACCAGCTCTGTGATGTCGTCATGGAGGAGGGGAAGAGGACTCCAGTGACAACCTGTGAAGCTCTGGTGACCTCCATGTCCAAGAGGGTTAAGGCAGTGCTGGAAAATAATGGTGGCCACACAAAATATTGACACTTTTGGCC
The DNA here is from genome assembly GCA_037952925.1 of Lithobates clamitans. Lineage (NCBI taxonomy): Eukaryota > Metazoa > Chordata > Amphibia > Anura > Ranidae > Lithobates > Lithobates clamitans. The sequence continues at coordinate 80,180 of JBBGZY010001027.1, read as the reverse complement.
CTATTTGTACATTTTCACTTAGGGGTGTACTCACTTTTGTTGCCAGCGGTTTAGACATTAAAAAAAAAAAACGAATGAAACAAAAACGAACACATTTTTCAGCAGTGGTCTAACTCCCATTGCAAGCCTACTTTCAACTTTCAGGTGGTTTGCATAATTTCAGCATTCAGCTAAACAAATGGAACGGAAATAACAAATAAAAATAATAAAAAGTTTTTTTTTATTATTATTGTTATTTTTTATTATTATTAATTTGTTACGTTCCATTCGTTTAGATATGGCATTCTTATTTTTGGATAATTCGTAACTTGAGATACATTTGTTACGTTCACTAACAGCCAAATTTGAAAGGAAATTCCAATACCTATAATAGTTACTATTTAATATTTTCTAATTTTTGGATTTTCACATTTCTAATTCCCGATTTTACCTATTTACGAATTTCCGAATGTATGAATTTACGAACATTCGGAAAAACTCGAACGGGTTTTCGTTAATTCGGATAAAAGAAAACAAACTATTAAATTATAGGTATTGGAATTTCCTTTCAAATTTGGTTGTTAGTGAACATAACGAATACGATTTTATCTGAAGTTACGAATTATCCGAAATAATGAATGCCGTATCTAAAGAAACGGAACAAATTAATAATAATAAATAACAATAATAATAATAAAAACTTTTTATTATAATTATTTATTATTTATTTCTTCCGTTTCATTTGTTTAGATTAATTCGGATAAAGAAACGAATTTGGAACGAAATTCAATGGTGACTACAAGTGGTCATTACAACATGCTATTATAGTCCACTGTTGTCACCTTCAGAAACACCCCCATAATTCTTTGCAGCCACTTCCTGTCTACAGGCACTCCAGCTGCATGACATTTCTTGTGTTGGGAGGGGGGGGCATCTCAGCGCTGCTTATTTACTATGGCCTCTTTGCAGCCACTTCCTGTCTACAGGCACTCCAGCTGCATGGCATTTCCCGTGTTGCCCCCCCCCCCCAACACAAGAAATGCCACGCAGCTGGAGTGCCTGTAGACAGGAAGTGGCTGCAAAGAGGCCGCAGTAAATAAGCAGCGCTGAGATGCAATTAAGGGAATAAACAAAGAATTGTTTATGGAACGCGGTGCACAGAGAAAACGAAATGTCATCCAGTTGGGTTTTATATCTTAAAGCAATAACTTCTGTTTATTGACCTTGTTTTTAAGGTTACCGAGTGCAATTATACGAGGCGTCCGTTCTTTATGATGTAACCCTTCCCATCCCTGACTATTCCAACCAGTTAATTGGCTGAACTGTCAGATTATCTCAGCAGAGGTGAGGAGGTGATACCCCCCGGAAACCCAGAAAAATGAACGTTCCTGGAACAAACAAACGTTTTTATGGTTGATTGATGGTTGGAACGGAAGCCCGGCCGCATATAACGAGCAGCAGATTCCCTAATATCAGAGCAGTTAATTGCACCGAGCATTAGTTACATTTTAATGATCCGGAATATAATGAGAGATCACATGGGCATTCCACCGATCGATATGGAATTGCCTGTGGCCACTGTATAACCATTAGGATCCGGCTATTAATCAATGGAACTTATCCATCTGTGTGCCGCAAATCCTCCAACTGACCCGGAGGGGCCACAGGGCAACCTTCCTTCTTCCTTGTCCCCAGGTGACTAAAACCCCTCTACCCCTGTTTTCTGACCCCCCCCCTTCTTGGTGGAATCTGATAATCCATTTAAAGCGGTATTAATCCAAAAAGCAACCATTTATTAACCACGGAAGGTTTTACCCCCCCCTTCATGACCAGGCCATTTTTTAACTGCGTTACTTTAACTGACAATTGCGTGCGTTGCTGTACCCAAATAAACTGCGGCCAAGTTCTTATTTACTGGGATTGCACTTCAATTATGTTTCACTCACTCTGGCTCAGCTTTTTTCTCCCTTCTCTTCTCTCCCCCTTCTTTTTCCCCCCCTTTTTGTTTTCCCTCTTTCCCCTCCCCTCCCTTTTTTCCTTCCCTTTCCCGTTCCTCCCCTCCTCCCTTCCCCAACCCCTTTCCCCTTTTACCCTCCCCCTCCCTTTTCCCCCTTTTAACCCCTCCCCTTCCCCCCTCCCGCCTCCCCCCCTTTTTCCCCTCCCCTCTCTTCTTCCTTTCCCCCCCTTTCTTTCCCATTCTCCCGCCTCCCCTTCTCACCTCCCTCCTATTTTTTTTTCCTTTCCCTTCTTCCCTTCTTTCCCCTTTCCCTTTTTCCTTCCCTTTCCTGTTCCTCCCCTCCTCCCTTCCCCAACCCCTTTGCCTTTTTATCCTCCCCTTATACCCTCCCCTTTCCCCCTTTTACCCCCTCCCCTCCCCCCCCTTTTTCCCCTCCCCTCTCTTCTTACTCCCCCCCCCCTTCTTTCCCATTCCCCCACCTCCCCTTCTCACCTCCCTCCTATTTTTTTTCCTTTCCCTTCTTCCCTTTTTCCCCTTTCCTTTTTTCCTTTCCTTTCCTGTTCCTCCCCTCCTCCCTTCCCCAAACCCTTTCTCTTTTTACCCTCCCCTTTTCCCCCTCCCCTTTCCTGTCCCCCCTCTCCTTCTTTCCCCTCCCCCTGCCTCCCCCCCCTTTTCCCCCTCCCCTTTCCTGTCCCCCCTCTCCTTCTTTGCCCTCCCCCTGCCTCCCCCCCTTTTTCCCCTCCCTTCTCTTCTTCCTTTCCCCCCCCCCTTTTCTTTCCAATTCCCCCGCCTCCCCTTCTCACCTCCCTCCCCCTTCCCCTCCCCCTTCCCTCCCTCTTGGTTTTTTTCCTTCCCCTCTTTCCTATCTTTCCCTTTCTCCTTCCCGTTCCCGTTCCTCCCCTCCTCAGTTCCCCAACCCCTTTACCTTTTTACCCTCCCCTTTCCCCCTTTTCCTCCCTCCCCTTTCCCTTCCCCCCTCTCCTTCTTTCCCCTCCCCCTACCCCCCCCCCCCCTCTTTTCCCTTCCCTTCTCTTCTTCTTTTCTCCCCCCCTCCCTTCTTTCCCATTCCCCTGCCTCCCCTTTCACCTCCCTCCCTCCTGTTTTTCCTCCCTTCCCCTCTTTCCCTTCTTCTCTTCTCTCCCCTTTCCCTTTCTCCCCCTCCCCCCCTTTCGTTTCCTCCCCCCCCCCTCCCTTTTCCCCTTCCTTCCCTCCCTTTCTTTCCCCTCCCCCATTTTTCCTCTTCTGTTTCTGCCTCTCCTTTGTCTCTTCAATTTGTCGTCCAATTGCTCTCTCTTTTTCCTTTCTTTTTCCTTTTTCTCCCCTCACCTGGTCTACTATTTTCAATTTCCAATCTCATCCCCCCCCCCCCCCCCCCCCCGCACTCCCTCACATGCTATTTCACGTGTTTTCACCATTAATTAAGTTTGGATTCCAACGAGTTACTTTTACAAGTTTATTCACATTTTTTTTTAAACGTTGCCCTTTATTTTCCACACCTTCACCCCCCCCCATCCCATTACTTCACTTGGAACTTTCCATTAATATGTATCACCTCAGTCACACCCTCACCCCCCCCCCCCCCTTAATTCAGAAACATCCGAATTAACGGAAACACGTTTAACGATGTCTCGCTTGTCCTGTCCTCCAATGAACTGTGTATTGTTATATGTTGGGAATTTATTCATGTAGACTTGAACCCTTTAAGATGGATGTAGCCAGGTGTTGGTTGGACTACAGAAACATGGAGAAGGAGACGTTGTCCTCTTTACAGTCAGTTTTACCTTCACTTTCTACTGCTATGCTGGATGTTGTGTCGCCCTATCCCCTCCAGTCAGCAGGGAGAGAGCTATACCCGGGAAAGCCTATGGACTTCTTATGCAGGACACTGAGGATCATGGGAATTGAAGTTCCGGGACATCAACCATAAAATGGGACTCGCGGACCCTTACACTACAGTTCCCATAGGACACTGAGGAAGTTGCAGTAAAGAACAGAGTGCCCATCATATCCAGCGACTCCTGTGGGGGGGTAGCACCACAAAAAAAATTTTTGATTCTTACATCAGCCCGGTTGTGACCGGTTCTCTTTGCATCTTTGGCGTTGACCTCCGTGTGTTTGGTCTAAAAAAATTAATAAAACAACAAATCTTCAGCGTCCGTACCCAATTCCTCATTAACTCATGCAGCTGCTGAACGTGGAGACCCCCCTCCCCCCCGGTAGTGAATTATGGGAGCATCAATGGCCGTACACAGGAGTGAACATTTAAATTCCTGCATGCGCAGCGTACCCAGCCAGTCTGCCCGGACCCCCCTCCCCCACACAGGTCTTCATGCATGGATCTGATGATGTTGAGAAATATTTGCTGAACTTGGTCAGAGAACTCCTAAATATTGATGTCCTGCTGGAAGACACGCCGCAATGTGCCGCTCCACCAGGAAACTTTCCTCTCACCGTGACATCCACGGGTAGACGGTACAGTGCGGCAGCAAATAATTAATTGAGCGCGGTAAATTATTTATTCGGCCCGCTTCTGTGGAATGGAATATATTTTCTATACCCTGCACGGAAAGGCGGCATTCACGTCAAATCAGGTTACACCTAAAAGTGGAAAACGCTTGAAGACCGTCGAGGAGTAAAGATGCTAAAATCTCGCTAAAATCTCATATAAGCTTTAACATGCTATTGACGTCCCAAAAGTTTTAATCTATTTAAAGCTGACCTCTGGTTTTCCCCTCAATCTTGCATAGTTGTACCGGCTCCTCTCCTGGACTCAAATGGCCTATTCTGATTTCACCGCACACTGTGAGCTTCTCACAATGTTCATTAGAAGCTGCAACAAGTCAGACAGAGCCCCACCTCCTTTCCTGGCTGGAGGGCGTCCAACATCATCTAGTCCTTCCCTTCCCAGCCTGACTGTCCTTGGCCCGCCCCTTTCATTTATTGGGTTTCAGCTCTTTCAATCATGGAGTCTCAGCGTCACATGAGGGTGTTGCCTGTGCAAATACTGCCTGCCTAGAATGATATACTTATAAAAGAAACCACACTTGCTAGAACGCACTTCCAGGGGACACTTGTGGTAGCGTGATGACGTCAAAGCATTTAGCTCTGGCCTCGATGCGTTTCGTCAAAAACAACAACTTCTGTGCCCAGAAGACACCAAAATAAATGCACATGCAAATGTGAAGAATAAAAGTGAACTGTGTGCTAAACAGTCTCAATCAGCTAGAACCAGAGCCGATCCGCCCTATACGCTCACTACGCAAGCTGCGTAGGGCGCCGCAGATTACTCGAGGCCCTGCCTCCCCCCTCGTGTCATAGCGCGTCAATTAATGTTTACAACATCCAGTGGCGGAACTTTAGGGGTCGCTGCAAACGCATTTGCGACTGGGCCCTTCCGTTATACCGCTGTGGGGGGGCCCCCAAGACCCAGCATTCTCCCACTGCACCTCTGGCTGGCCGTTTAGAGTGCAGTGGGGAGAGGTGGGAGGAGGTGGAAGGTGGCGATCGGCAGCTCTATGGTGCCTGTGTGGGCGGGGGGATCTCCCTGAGGCTTGTAGTACTCTCTCTCGAGTGTCAGTGTATACAGTGGAGAGGAGAAGGGAGGGGCCTTTGACCCGGCAGGTATCAGTTTCCCTTTCACTCTGCTTGAACACTGTTGCTGATGCCCGGGTCAGAGGCCCCTCCCCTCTCCGCTGTATACATTCAGAGATAGAACTACTAGCCCCATGGAGATCCCCCTGCCTGTGGACACCATAGAGCTGCCGATCGCCGTCTCCCACCTCCACCAGCCAGGTACAGGGGAACCTCTGCAAGGGGGGGAGTCAGCTGTTTGGGGACACTGATGTAAGAGGGGGGCCTCTGGGGACACTAATGTAAGGAAGGGGCCCTCTGGGGACACTGATGTAAGAGGGGGGCTTTCTGGGGACACTAATGTAAGGAAGGGGCCCTCTGGGGACACTGATGTAAGAGGGGGGCCTCTGGAGACACTAATGTAAGAATGGGGCCCTCTGGGGACACTGATGTAAGAGGGGGGCTCTCTGGGGACACTAATGTAAGGACGGGGCCTTCTGGGGACACCGGTGTAAAAGGGGGCCCTCTGGGGACACTGATGTAAGAGGGGGCCCTCTGTGGACACTTATATAAGAGGGGGGCTCACTGGGGACCCTGTGTAAGGAGGGGCTCTCTGGGGACACTAATGTAAGAGGGAAGGCTCTCTGGGGACACTAATGTAAGGGGAGGCTCTCTTGGGACCCTGGTGTAAGGGGGGCTCTCTGGGGACCCTGGTGTAAGGGGGGCTCTCTGAGGACCCTGAAGGAGGGAGGATTGTATTGGGAGCACTGAAGTGTTAGGTGTGACTGTGTGGCAATGGCAAATGGTTTACATAGCTTACGGCATCACGGGTCAGGTAGAACGCCCCTTAGCAGAATTTTGCTTAGGGCCCCAAGGAGGTCAGGATCGGCACTGGCTAGAATGCACTTCAGGGGACACTTCCAGGAACGTGATGACATCACGGCATGTAGCTCCAACCGATGCGTTTTGTCAAAAACAACATCTTCTGTGCCCCAAATGCAAATGCATTTACAAATGTGAAGAATAAAACTGCACTGTGTGCTAAACAGTCTTGAGTGGGTAGAATACACTTTGGGGGACACTTCCAGGAACCCAATGACGTCAAGGCATGTAGCTCTGCCCGATGTGTTTAATCAAAAATTACATCTTCTGTGTCCCCCGGAAGACATCAAATTAAATGCATTTACAAATGTGAAGAAAAAAACTGAGCTGTGTGCTAAACAGTCTCGAGCAGCTAGAAAACACTTCAGGGGACACTACCAGAAATGTGATGATGTCACAGCATGTAGCTCCAGCTGACGCGTTCCGTCAAAAAAATACATATTCTCCCCCCGGAAGACGTCAAAATAAATGCATTTACAAATCCGAAGAATAAAACTTTGCTGTGTGCTAAACAGTCTCCAAAAGCTAGAACGCACTTCGGGGGGACACTTCCAGGAACGTAATGACGTCACGGCATATAGCTCCGCACAACGCGTTTAATGAGAAATTACGTCTTCCATTCCCCATCAGACATCATTATATGACTTCGCTATAATCTGAGAAACATATTTTGGTAAGCTTTTTGCTGTGTCTGTATGGTGGTGAAGATCTATTTGGCGTGAATTACCCACTCCTCCAGATTGATGTCCACCCATCAAGGCATTCTGATATTCTCCTCTCTCGCCCTCTTTCCAGGCTCTTCTGTCCCACTGGGAGACAGTGGGAAAGGAGAGAACGTGTCTTCTTGCTGGAACCGGCTTTGATGGGGTCTCCGATATGGTAGCCCAGGAGCGATGATGTGACATCACTTCCAGTTTGCCCGGATGTCATCGGCTCCATTTTCAAACAATTAAAAGTATTTAAAAACGCTGACCTTGGTGTTTTGAATGCATTTAAGTGCAGAGGGGGGATTTGTGGTCCCCAGACCCCAGATCTCTCCATAAAGAGTACCTGTCACGTGCCTATTGATGTCACAAGGATGTTTACATTCCTTGTGACAGCAATAAAAGTGATAATTTTTTTTATAAGCAACAGTGTAAAAATAAAAACAATTAAATAAATGAATAATAATAAAAAAAAAGTAAAATGCCCCCCCCCCCCGTGCTTGCTTGCGTGCAAAGGAGAATGAATAAGTCGGTCCCGCACGCATGCAAACAGCGATTGCGATCGCCCCACACATGTGAGACATCACCGCCAATGTCAGATCATGGGCAGTAATTCTAGCACCGGACATCCTCTGTAAATCTAAACTAGTATCCTGTAATGGCTTTTCAAGGGTCACCCATGGATATTAAAATTTACGTCATTTTGTCGCCGCTGCATGGACGTGCGCAATTTTAAAGCGTGACATGTTTGGTATCTATTTACTTGATGTAATATCATCTTTTATATTTTACAAAAGAATTGGGTTATGTATTGTGTTTTTTTGCATTAAAATTTAACAAAGTGTATTTTTCCAAAAAAAAAAGTTTGAAAACCTGCTGTGCAATTACCGTGTGACATAAAAAATACATACATATACGTACATACATATTTGTATTTTTTTTTTCAAAAATTTGCATTTGAATAAACGCTACACAAATAGATATAAAAAATTGCAAAACCCACCAATTTATTCTCTAGAGCCTCTGCTTTAAAAAAAAAAAAAATAGATAATGCTTAGGGGTTCTAAGTCATTTTCTATAAAAAAAGAATGAGCCAGAATGAGCGTGGTCTTCAAGTGGATAGAGAAGCACAGAGACCCAGTGATGGGTCTAAAATAAAATATGTAATGAAAAGAGAAAATATGTAATGAGAAGAGAAATTGCAACAGTTTACATTTTATTCTGTATATATATATATATATATATGTATATATATATATATACGTACATACATATATACATATATAAATATATATATATATATATATATATATATATATATATATATATATATATACATATACATATACATATATATATATACATATACATATATACATATACATATATATATATATATATATATATATATATATATATATATATATATACATACATACATATATATATATATATATATATATACATATACATACATATATATATATATATATATATATATATATTTATATGTGTGTGTGTGTGTTTTATTTTTTATTTTTTTAAATATTATTATACAAATAGTAAATATTAAATTATTTACATTTAGGGCAATGCATTTCTGTGTAGGTCAGGAAAGAGCGTGATTCTTCACATATTTGTATTTTCTTTCCCCCCTCCCAAAATTTGCATTTGAAAAAACTTTGCGCAATCAGACATAAAAAATTGCAAAACCCACCAATTTATTCTCTAGGGCCTCTGCTTTAAAAAAAAAAAAAGTAGATAATGCTTAGGGGCTCTAAGTAATTTTCTATCAAAAAAAACCCCCTGATTGTTACATGTAAACAAAAAAGTGCCAGAATGAGCGTGGTCTTCAAGTGGATAGAGAAGCACAGAGTGATGGATCTCAAAATAAAATATGTCATGAAAAGAGAAAGGTTTTAGTTAATAAAATGTAATTAGCTTGTTGGTGGGGGGGGGAAGGGAGGAAACCAGGGAAGGCAAAATATAAGCAGATGAAATTTTAGCTTTAAAACCCTAAAAAAAGGAGCAGCCACCCAATGACGGGACCCGCGGGTCCTCACCTAGAAATGAAATGGCGCTTGAAGCGGCGCACATATGAAATCCTCTCCGCAGATCCTCAGCACTTCTCAATAATGAGCTGTAGATTGCAGATGGAGCTCAGATGAGTCCAGGCGATCCCCGGCAATCTGCGTCTTCCATTTCCTCGCAGGTGAGATCTGCGCTGATTAGACAAAGCGCTTCTTAATGATTCGTTTGCTTCAGCGGCTCTTTAATTGGCCGTTTCCCAAAAAAAAAAAAAAAAAAGCCCAATTTGTACTTCATCTAATGCAGCTTCACGCGGAGAAAAAAGTCATTTCCAAAAGTTGAAAGATTCAGGAAACGATTGGAAATGTTTTACCGCTAAAACGGCGGCGTTACTGTTAGCCAAACAAATCCAACTTACAGCATCTTCGAAAAACGAATATTTTACCTCACAGTAAGGGTGGAAAAAGAAGTCCACCTGTAGGCAGCTGCAGTTTATTTCCTCCACTGTAGATGGCGCTTGACTTCAGCTGTCAAGAGGAAAACTGTTCCTCTAAGATTTCCTGGGACACTGGGGAAGCTATCCGATTGGATGCTGCTGCCCCATGTGACTCTGGCAGCCATCTTGGGTCAGGCAGAGCCTATTTAAGGCCCTGGCTCCCAGGCTTTCGCATGCATTTGGCACGTGGGCAGTGTAGGGATGGGTCACCCATCTGACAGGGACAGTGATTAGCAGCAGGGAGAGGTTCCAGACATGTAGGGAAAGGATAGGGACACTCCATCCTTCTGGACACTTCCCCAATTTCAGCAATTCACAACAAGCCCGGGCGGGAAGACACTTGACTGGGAACACTCACAGAAAGCAACAGCGTTGTGTAGCAGAGCAGGTCTCCGATGTGCCGACAGCATCTGTCTTGAGGGGCGGAACGCGGCCTGGCCGGTCCAAATGGGGAAGTGTCCACAGTTGTGGCACTCACAATTTTAAAAAAGTTACTAAAAAAAAATAAAAGGTGTCATCATAGGGCAGCAGTGCCTCCCGAACACCTGTCAGCCGCTGTTCTACCGTCCTCTGAAAAGTGATCCACTGTAGATTGTTTTTCAGAGGGTGGTAAGCATTGCCACTAATGTGAAAGAGGAGACCTGAGACTGATCAGCCCCTGCTGCCGCCTCTCACCTTTGGTGATTGGAACGTTACAATGTTGCAGTCTGATCACTGGAGGAGAGGAGACTGAGGAAATGCTACCTCCTGCCTGCAGCTGACTGATGACATCATTGCAGCCTAGGCAAAGTCACTAGACCGGAGCTTAAGGATGACTTTTTTATGATAAAAAGGTGGAGCTTCTCAGAAGCTGTTGCTCTATATATGGTGACATGTCAGGAATGTATTCATGCAGATTATAGAGCTACGGAAAGGTCTTCTTTAATGTCATCTGAATGTCACCGGCTTATGAAAAACTATTCTTCACATGAGGAAATAGTTTCAGCATTGACAATCTATATTTAACATAAAACTGATCTATACCCAAAAGTTACAGCCATGTAAAAATCAGTAGCTGCCTAAATACGGCAAATATTAACAGAAATGCTAAATAGTTATCCTTCCTGGGGAAAATGCAGCTTTGGTGCTCCCTTTAGTGCTGACAACACATGTGAAGTCCTAGACACCTTGTAGCATGATCTCTGCTGTAGGGAAGGATCGGACAATCTCTGACACATGAGCAAGTAGGTCGGCTTTTACACAAGTGATGAGCACTGAAGGAAGCCCGGAGCAGCATTTTCTCCAGGAACGAAAAAAGGACGTATCCCAACCCTTCAAGTAGTCATAGCAGGACCATTAAACATTTGAGTACTGTTCCACTTTAACATCGATAAATATTTAGCGTAAATGCACATCCAGTGAGCAAAACTTCAGAGGCTGTTTAAATACCTTGGGTAATTAACATATAGAATTAGCATGCGTTAATTGCTAATGAAGGCTGAGGATATATTTAGCTATTTTAATTTGACCTTGGGACAATTAGCATTTGCATTTACTTAACTGGGTTATAAATTAGAAAGTTATTGATAAAGTCTGGATGATCATATATAATGATTTTATATATATATATATATATATATATATATATATATATATATATATATATATATATATATATATATATATATATATTATACAAAATATATATGTATATAATAATTATAATATGTGAAATTGGTAGTAAAGTTTCAAAAAAAATTCCCCCTGCAAATTATATATATATATATATTATATATTCTTTATATATATATATATATATATATATATATATATATATATATATATATATATATAATTTTTTTTATATATATATCATTGTGTGTGTACATATTTTATTATTATTAAAATTATTTATTTTTTAAATAATATATATATATATATATATATATATATATATATATATATATATATATATATATATGAAACATTGTTTGTGTGTATAAATATATTATTATTATTATTATTATTATTATTATTATTATTATTATTATTAATAAAGTTTAAAAAGTAAAAAAAAAAATCCCCATACAAATTTATATATATAGATAGATATATATCTAGATATATATAGATATCTATGTATAAATACATATATATATATATATATATATATATATATATATATATATATATATATATAGAGATTTGCAGGTTTTTTTTTTCTCTCTTTAACTTTCCTGCTGCTTTAACATATTAATGTAATTAAAGCGGTAGTAAACCGCTGGGGAAAAAAACCCAAAAAACCTGCAAGACAATTACATAATCTGCTGGTATGCATTGCATACTAGCAGATTATGAAATACTTACCTTAGAACGAAACCCCCGCAGCGGCGCCCTGTCACCGCTGAGGGGGCTGACATGTTCCTGTTTCTTCCAGATTCACGGACTCCGGCGCTGTAAGTGGCCAGAGCCGCGATGACGTCGCTCCCGCGCATGTGCGTGGGAGCCCTCGGTTCTGGCAAGAAGCTCTGAAGTTCCGGCATGATAAGCCGGACATTTAGAGCGCATGACGTGAGCGGCTGCACGCAGGTTGAATATCTCCTACACAGCGCACAGGGTTAAGAGATATTCGTTTTACCTACAGGCGAGCCTTATTATATGCTTACCTGTAGGTAAAAATCACAAAGTGGGGTATACGACCGCTTGAAAAAAAATATATATATATTTTTAAACCTGCAAATTTCATTAAAATAAAAATAAAATTAAAAAAAATAAAATAAAAATAAAATAAAATTAAATTAAGTTAAATAAAAAAAAAAATAAAATAAATCCTTCCATGAAGGTTCTTGTTCTGGCATGTGTCCCTGTCTCCCAATTTGTGCCCCTAGTTGTCACCCTATCATACAAGCCTACACCCTTTCATACACCATATAATACAAGTGCCATTTCTGCACACATTATGCAGCCATGGTCCACTGTTGTCACCATTGGCAAACCCACCTTATGTAATGCCATACAGCCACAAAACGTGGACGCAAAGTGGCTGCAGAAGATCAGCACCACTAAAATACAACAAGGGATGAAAAATTGCATTTTATGGAAAAATAAAAAATTGGGTTTGTTTATGATGCACAGCGCTTTAGCAGACTGAAAGTCATCCATTTTCTGAGGTTACATTTACTTTAAATAATTTTCATAAGTAACTAGAACTTGGTACAAGCACTCGTATATAGAGGAAAGAATACACAAGTCATCCTGGGCACTGCTATGCTATGAAGTCTCTGGTCTTAGATGTTTTACAACTCTCCAGATCAGCCATTCTCAACCAGGGTTCCGTGGAAACCTAGGGTTCCCCCAGAGGTTGCTAGGGGTTCCTTGAGCTGTGGCTGATGAACCACCTATTTGATGATGTCTACAGAGTTCAAGGTTCAGCACCACTTAGCAAAGCCAGCAGCTTGACACCAAATATATTTTTGGCTGTCTTTAAGGGTGGCATTCTAAACACCACTTTAAGGGGGGACATTCTTCCTATTGACCACCAATGTAAGGAGCATTTTTCTTATGAACCCTGATGATTTGGTTTTAGGAAGGGTTCCTCGAGACATGAAAAATATTTTTGGGGTTCCTCTGGGGTTAAAAGGTTGAGAAAGCCTGCTCCAGATTGTTGGAAGAGACAAGTTCATGTAATATGTAATAAGAGAGCTCTCCATGGTGCTGAAGCTCCTCAGAACTATCCTCCTGACTCTCTACGGCCTCTTCTCAGCTTGTTCCTCCATCCTCGGGAACAAAAGCTACTTCACCATCAATATGCAAAATCTCCCAACCTTCGCCTTCCTAGAAGATAATAAAATGAAGGAAACCTTACATAACTCAACCCCCCCGGCCCCACGGACTCCGAGCCGCAGGAACTTATAAAACTGATCCAATCACTTAGCGCTGCTCGGGAAATATGTGGCAAGGCAGTTTATATCTCCGGAATAACACGATTTAGCTCTTTAACAAGGCATGATAGGAATTTGCTGTATCTCTGGTTAATCCTTCATTGGTAAAATAGCAGCATAAAGTCTGGAGCTTAAAGCTGTACTCCCGGATTAAACAAAATCCACCCTTGCGGTGCCCCCCCCCCCCAATGCAAGGTTTAAATTTAGTCAAGGGGTGCAGGGGTAAGGTGTCATGGGGGCTCCCTCCATCCATGCAACCAGCCCAATACAATGTCTATGGGTTTCCAGTCCCAAGCTCAGCAGGGTTAATAGCACTGCACTGTATGTGATGATACAGAGGGACCACGAACAGTGCTGGAGCTTCGGATAGAAGAGAACGACGCTGGAGCTTCGGATTGAAGAGAACGACGCTGGAGCTTCGGATTGAAGAGAACGGCGCTGGAGCTTCGGATAGAAGGGAACGGCGCTGGAGCTTCGAATAGAAGAGAACGGCGCTGGAGCTTCAGATAGAAGGGAACGGTGCTGGAGCTTCAGATAGACGAGAACAGTGCTGGAGCACCGGGGTAAGATAGAAGTAATACAATAATACTCAGCCTAAGATCTGAGGCTAAAAGAACCACCTCCCAAAATATACAAAACATTTATAAACACAAGAATGGGATTTTTTAGGGTGCCACTGCCAATCAATATACCAACATTTAAAATCTAAAAAATGTTTTTTTTATTGTAGACACGCAAAAATTAAAAACAATCATTCCTAAAAAACCCTCATAGAGAAAATTCATGCAGACATGATGTGTGTACAGTAGTTTCAGCTCAACATGTTTCACCATTCAATGGCTTCCTCAGGAGACTTGTGAAGCACTGTATGAAATACCACTACAAACAAAATAGAGAAAAATCGCATAAAAATATCACATATGACATGTTTGATGAACATGTGTTTTTTTTTTTTTTTTTTTCTATTTTGTTTGTAGTGGTATTTTGTAGACATGTGCAATTCGTTTCATTTCGACAAATTCGTTCATTCGGAAATATCCAAATTAACAAAAACCCATTTAACAAATTTTTCAGAATATTCGTAAATTTGAATATTCATGAATTCGAAAATCCGAAAACCCAGAAATTCTTAAATCTGAAATAATAACTAACTAATATTAACTAACTATTAAATGATAGGTATTGGAATTTCCTTTCAAATTTGGCTGTTAGTGAACGTAACAAATATGAATTTATCCGAAGTTACTAATTATCCGAAATAACAAATGCCGTATCTAAACGAATGGAACGTAACAAATTAATAATAATAAATAACAATAATAAAAACATTTTACTATTATTATTATTATTTATTATTAATTTGTTCCGTTCCATTTGTTTAGATGCGGCATTTGTTATTTTGGATAATTCGTATTTGTTATGTTCACTAACAGCCAAATTTGAAAGGTAATTCCAATACCTATCATTTAATAGTTAGTTATTATTAGTTAGTTAGTTATTCTTTCGAATTTTTGAATTTTCTTTCTTATTTTTGGATTTTCAAATTTTCGAATTTACAAATTTTCGAATTTACAAATTGCAGTCATAACGAATGACACGAAAACAGAAAAAACAAAAACAAATGAAACTAAAACAAATTGATTTTTCGGCAGTGCACATGTCTAGCATTTTGTACAGTGCTTCACAAGTCTCCTGAGGAAGCCATTGAATGGTGAAACATGTTGAGCTGAAACTACTGTACACACATCATGACCACATGAATTTTCTCTATGATGGTTTTTAGGAATGATTGGTTTTAATTTTTGCATGTCTATAATAAAAATGTTTTGTGATTTTGTGGCTTCTAGGTGGGTGCAACCCATAAGGCACAATGGGTGTTCCCTGCATATTTAGGAGTGGGGTCTGCTCGGGACTGACCTATACAGTGAGAATAATCAGTGGTCCCTGCATATCTATTGGTGGGGTCTGGGCAGGATCAACCCAAAAAGTGAGCACATTGGGTGTTCCTTGCATATTTGGAGGTGGCTTCTAGGTGGGTGCAACCCATAAAGCGGGCACAATGGGTGTTCCCTGCATATTTATAGGTGGGGTCCTGGCATGACTAACCCATAAAGTTAGCACAATCGGTGGTCCCTGCATATTTAGAGGTGGGGTTTGGATAGGAGCAACCCAAAAAGTGGGCACAATGGGTGTTTCCTGCATATTTAGAGGTGGGGTCTGGGCATGACCAACCCACAAAGTTAGCAAAATCTGTGGTTTTTGCATATTTAGAGGTGGGGTTTGGACAGGAGCAGCCCGAAAAGAGGCCACGATGGGTGTTCCCTGCATATTTAGAGGTAGGGTCCCGGCATGACCAACCCATGAAGTTAGCACAATCTGTGGTTTCTGCATATTTAGAGGTGGGGTTTGGACAGGAGCAACCCAAAAAGTGGGCACGATGAGTGTTTCCTGCATATTTAGAGGTGGGGTCTGGGCATGACCAACCCATAAAGTTAGCAAAATCTGTGGTTTTTGCATATTTAGAGGTGGGGTTTGGACAGGAGCAACCCAAAAAGTGGGCACGATGGGTGTTCCCTGCACTTTTAGAGATGGGGTCTGGGCATGACCAACCCATGAATTGGGCACAATAGGTATTCCCTGCATATTTGGAGGTGGGGTTTGGGTGGGAGCAACCCAAAAAGTGGGCAAAAATGGGTGCTCACTGCATATTTAGGGACCCATAAAAATAGGCATTATTTGGGCATGCCCACCTGGAAAGTGGGTGGATGAAATGCAGATAGTTAGTGAAGTCAACAGTGTGCCGGGATCTGGAGCCATCATTTTTGTAAGTATGTGCTCCTCAGATATGGTGTCTTCCACCAGGTAAATATCAAGCTTCATAAAACCACTAAAACCCTATCATAAAAAAGTCCCAGGCCTTTTCGCCACTTTTTTTTTTTTTTACATTATTTCTTATAAACTGGAGAAGGCCTTGAAGGTGTTGGATCACTACGTGTCACCCATTCCCTTAGCCATGAAAAATAAAACTGCAGAAACGTGGTCTAGGCAAAAAAAGAACTCATTTAGCCCCGCCGTCTATATTAATAGACCCGCCGAAAACTAAAGCTTGTACCGTTTTCTTTGTTATTGCTGCTCTGGGCTAATTAGAAAACGTCAGGATGATGAACCATTCCCCGTACCGAAAGGCTGCGGTGTACCGGAATGTTGGAGCGCTCGTCAACACCGGCCTAATGGAGGAAAATCTTCCAAGGTTTGAGGTCCATTGCCCTCTCTATAGCGTTAGGAGTGAAATAATTTGAGCAACAGTTCAATACTCTAGGCTCGACCATCTTAAACAACTGACTGCTAATTAGCCAATTAGACACGCCAGGTGACGCTCTCGTACTGGCTAAAATAAAAGCAGCAAAGCCGATTAGCTGGAATTCAAGAACAAACACATTTTTAGCTTTTTCTTTTTTTTTTTTTGGTACATGAACAAAAACAACTCAGACTGAGCATTATAGATGGTGAGCCAAAGAAAGTGAACATAACACACATAATAATACACTATATTGCCAAAAGTATTGGGACACCTGCCTTTTTACACCCACATGAACTTTAATTGCATCCCAGTCTTAGTCCGTAGGGTTCAATATTGATTTGGCCCACCCTTTGCAGCTATAACAGCTTCAACTCTTCTGGGAAGGCCGTCCACAAGGTTTAGGAGTGTGTCTATGGGAATGTTTGACCATTCTTCCAGAAGCGCATTTGTGAGGTCAGGCACTGATGTTGGATGAGAAGGCCTGGCTCGCAGTCTCCGCTCTAATTCATCCCAAAGATGTTCTGTTGGGTTGAGGTTAAGACTCTGTGCAGGCCAGTCAAGTTCCTCTACCCCAAACTTGCTCATCCGTGTCTTTATGGACCTTGCTTTGTGCACCCAAACCCCAAGACAGCAAGAAGGGGACATGCTACGGGACCGTAGTAAAGGGTCCCACAATGGGAGTAAAGTGGGTAGGGCCCCAGCCCTTTATGGTTTCTTGCACCGGGGTCTTAAAGGTTCTAGTTACTCCTCTGAGGTGCCATGCATTTGCAGATGCGTGGGGGTGCCATTAACATTTTTGGGAACGCATGGATAATTGCGTTCTTTCCCAACACACAGAGGAACGTGCTACCTTTTGAGCGTATATGCTCAAATTGTTAATGGCACCCCCATGCATCTGATAGGTGCGTCTACGTGCGCACCAAACCACATGGTGCCACCACACTGTACTATTCAGAACAGCACAATTTTGGAAGAGTCTGGGACCTTTTTCTGCATTTCTGGCCATGTAAATGAATAGACTGCCCTGCACGAAACATGCGGGAATGCGCAAAAAATGCGTGGAAACATGTAGGTGTGAAGCAAGCTCTACAGTTGTGCTCATAAGTTTACATACCCTTTATGATTTCTTGGCCATTTTGCAGAGAATATGAATGATAACATAAAAACTTTTCTTTCACTCATGGTTAGTGTTTGGCTGAAGCCATTTATTATCAATCAACTGTGTTTACTCTTTTTCTCATAATTACAACAGAAACTACCCAAATGACCCTGATCAAAAATGTACATACCCCAGTTCTTAATACTGTGTATTGCCCCCTTTAACATCAATGGCAGCTTGAAGACTTTTGTGGTATTTGTGGATGAGGCTCTTTATCTTCTCAGATGGTAAAGCTGCCCATTCCTCTTGGCAAAAAGCCTCCAGTTCCTGTAAATTCTTGGGCTGTCTTGTATGAACGGCACGTTTGAGATCTCCCCAGAGTGGCTCAATGATATTGAGGTCAGGAGACTGAGATGACTACTCCAGAACCTTCACTTTATTCTGCTGTAGCCAATGACAGGTCGACTTGGCCTTGTGTTTTGGATCATTGTCATGCTGGAATGTCCAAGTACGTCCCATGCGTAACTTTCTGGCTGATGAATGCAAATGTTCCTCCAGTGTTTTTGACAACATACTGCATTCATCTCGCCATCAATTTTGACCAAATTTCCTGTGCCTTTGTAGCTCACACATCCCCAAAACATCAGCGATCCACCTCCGTGTTTCACAGTAGGAATGGTGTACCTTTCATCATAGGCCTTGTTGACTCCTCTCCAAATGTAGCATTTATGGTTGTGGCCAAAAAGCTAAATTTTGGTCTCATCACTCCAAATGACTTTGTGCCAGAAGGTTTGAGGCTTGTCTCTGTGCTGTTTGGCGTTTTGTAAGCGGGATACTTTGTGGCATTTGTGTAGTAATGGCTTTCGTCTGGTGACTCGACCATGCAGCCCATCTTTCTTCATGTGACTTCTTATTGTGCATCTTGAAACAGCCACCCCACATGTTTTCAGAGAGTCCTGTATTTCACCTGAAGTTATTTGTGGGATTTTCTTTGCATCCCGCACAATTTTCCTGGCAATTGTGGCTGAAATTTTAGTTGGTCTACCTGACCGTGGTTTGGTTTCAACAGAACCCCTCATTTTTCACTTCTTGATTAGAGTTTGAACACTGCTGATTGGCATTCACAATTCCTTGGATATCTTTTAATATCCCTTTTCAGATTTATACAGTTCAACTACGTTTTCCCGCAGATCCTTTGACAATTCTTTTGCTTTCCCCATGACTCGGAGTCCAGAAACGTCAGTGCAGCACTGGATGAAAGATGCAAGGGTCTTTCAGGAGTCCAGAAACTCATTGACCTTTTATACACACACACTAATTATAAGCAAACACATCACAGGTGAGGATGGTTACCTTTAATTGCCATTCAAACCCCTTTGTGTCAACTTGTGTGCATGTTATCATGCCAAAATCACCAGGGTATGTAAACTTTTGATCAGGGTCATTTGGGTAGTTTCTGTTGTCATTATGATTTAAAAAGAGTAAAAACCGTTGATTGATAATAAATGGCTTCAGCCAAACACTAAACCATGAGTGAAAGAAAAGTTTTGTGTTATCATTCATATTCTCTGAAAAATGGGCAAGAAATCATAAATTCTGCCAGGGTATGTAAACTTATGAGCAGAACTGTACTTGCACCCCCACATATCTGGTAAAAGGGAGTGTGTTTCTCCCCATGTTGGAAAGCACACACGTTCCTCACATGCAAAGGTCTGAACCTAAGCTTGCTGCTGATTGGCTGCCACGGGCACTTTGCGTACCACGGGGCCCGATGTAATTAAGTGAAGCCCTAAGCCCATCATATGCATTCCTCTGCACAAAACACAATTAAAATTAAGGATTTTTATTCTTTTCTTTTTTTTTTAAAGAAGGAACGCGCGAGGCTCTCCGAAGTATGAACTGCACTGGAAAACCCAAATGACACCCAGTAAATCCTTCCTTATCCTTTTAAGTCTTTGCTCGGCTCAGCAGACATCGAGTGAATATTGAAGCTCCGGCAACATCTCGGAAACAGAAGAAAATCTCTCATTGCGCCATTGAAATGCCCATTGATTCCAGAATTATCATGCACTTAATTCCCTCATTTAATTCGGAAGATATGAAAACAGTAAGTTACAGCACCACGCGGATCGCTAATGCTAATGCATTAAGAAATGAGACTCTGTTCTAATTTACACTTTTAATCACAATGTATTATCTGTAATATGCTTTAGAGATTAATTCTGGGAGCGATTTTGTATTATTATCTTTTTTTTTTTAAATGACAGATATTTTACTATGCTGTATACATGTATATATTCATTCGCCTTTACATTAGGTACACCAGCTTATTAAAGGTGGCCTAAAACAAGACAGATGTTTAAATGGACCCAGCATGTCACAATATAGAGCAATAGTATACAATTTCAATAAAGCACCTAGGCTGAGATGATGTCATCAGTCTGCTGCAGGAAGAAGAGGTAAGTCTCCTCTCCCCCAGGTAAGTCTCCTCTCCCCCGGTGACTGGACTGCGACATTGTGACTTTGTAACAAGTGACAAGGGGGGGGGTGTCACAGGGGCTGAACTTTGTTAGACCATTGTGTCATCTCTGTGTTGGCACCATGGGAGTTTGGGAGGCACTCTGGAGGTTGAGGGCTCTCAGGGGGAACTGTGACCACTATAGGAGGCACTATGGGAGCTGGAAAGCACTGCGGGAGATTGGGGAGCACTGTGGAGGCTGCGGGATCTCAGGGGGTCTGGGGGCACCGTGGGCCACTATGGGAGGTTGGGGGACACTAAGGGATCTAGAAGGCACCGTTGGAGGTTGGGGGACACTAAGGGAGCTAGCAGACACTGTGGGAGGTTGGAGGGCACGCCAGAGGCTGAGAGCTTTCAGGGAGCACTGTAAGCCACTATGGGAGCTGGAAGGCACTGCGGGAGATTGGGGAGCACTGTGGAGGCTGAGGGATTTCAGGGGTCTGGGGGCACTGTGGGCCACTATGGGAGGTTGGGGGACACTAAGGGATCTAGAAGGCACCGTGGGAGGTTGGAGGGCACTTCAGAGGCTGAGAGCTTGTAGGGGGCACTGTGAGCCAGGAAGGCATAGTGGGAGGTTGGAGGGAACTCTGGATGCTTAGGTCTGTCAGCGGGCCTGGGGGGCACGGTGGGCCACCATGGGAAGTTGGGGGGGCACTATGGGAATTTGGGGGACACTGTGGGAGCTGGAAGACACTGTGGGAGGTTGGGGAGTACTGTGGGGGCTGAGGGATCTCAGGGGGCCTAAGGGCACTGTGGGCCACTATGGGAAGTTGGGGGAAACTAAGGGAGCTGGAAGGCACTGTGGGAGGTTGGAGGGAACTCTGGAGGCTGAGGTCTGTCAGGGGGCATGGGAGACACTGTGGGCCACTATGGGAAGTTGAGGATCACTATGGGAGGTTGAGGGTCACTGTAGGAGCTGGAAGACACTGTGGGAGGTTGGGGGACACTAGGGGAGCTGGAAGGCACTGTGAGAGGTTGGAGGGCACTCCAGAGGCTGAGGGCTTTCAGGGGGCACTGTGAGCCACTATGGGAGGCACTATTGGAGCTGGAAGGCACTGTTGGAGTTTGGAGGGCACTCTGGAGGTTGAGGGCTGTCATGGGGGACACTGGGTCACTATGGGAAGTTGGGGGGCACTATGGAAGGTTGGGGGGCACTCTGGAGGCTGAGGGAGGTTGGAGGGCACTCTGGAAGCTTTCATGGGGCACTGTGAGCCACTAGGGATGGGCCGAACAGACCCCTGTTCTGTTCGCACCAGAACTTTTGAACATCGCAAAAGTTCGGACTCGAATAATGAACCCCATTAAAGTCAATGGGAACCGAATGTCAAAAATCAAAAGTGCCCATTTGAAGGATTATATGCAAGTAATTGGGCATACAATGCCCTGGGGGACGTGTATCAATAAAAAAAAAAAGTTTGTGAAAAACTTCATTTTTTAAATGAGCAGTGATTTTTTGATTTTTAAAGTGAAAGCCTAAAATTGGAAAATTCCTTCCAATGTAGTGACTGGGAGGTTCCCTTAATCTACCTGTAAAGTGGCAGATCTGTACCATGTCTATAGAGGTACTCTTGATGAAAGCAAGAATTGGCCTTGCTGTAAAAAATTGCAATGATATGCCCCTGTTTCAAACAGGTGCAGGAAAAATTACTCTTTGGGTGTCGGGGGCGCCTTCCCACCGTAACCCTATAGAGGTGCTCTTGATGAAAGCAAAAAAAGATTGCAATGATATGCATATGGTTGGTGTTTTTGCCACGTTCAATGTGCCTGAGACACAGTTTGCAGATAGCAACAGTGTGATCTGCTGCAGATGTGCTGAAAAAGGCCCAGACAGCTGAGCTTTGAGAGTGGGCCGAGAGATAACAGCTGCAGAATGTGATGGAATAGGGTGGCTGCTCTCTACTCTTTCTTGATGTTGGCCTCCTTGGGGTTGTGCCGCCTCACCTTCAGTTTCTTTCTCTGCTCTATCTGGCACCTAAGTCGCATCAGTGACCTCATCATCATCTCCATCTCCTCCATCTCCATCATTACCACTGGAGACAACTTGGCAATACACTGCCGCTTGGGGAACATGAATGCCAATTTGTCTACCAGTGTTCCTCCCTCTCTCTAGGTTTATGTTCCTGTCATCCTCAACCTCAGAACCAACATCTGAATCCAGTAATGGCTGGGCATCATCAAGGAGCAAGTGGTTGACGCTGTGGTCAAATAACTCAGCTGACTCCTCAATGGCTGATGTTGGGGCTATGGCGGGAATAGATGTGGACAAGGAGGCAGGTTTATCCACTCTGGCAACTGCAGGGGACTGCACACTTGTCTCTGCTTGTGTGACAAGGGATGAGGTAGATGAGGAAGGTTTAGTAAGCCAGTCCACCACCTCCTCTGCATGCTGTGGCTGGATAGCATGGGCAAACTCACTAAACGGAGGAAATGATGCCCTGCCTGAGGACTGACCACCTCGTCCACCTTTGCCTGTGGACACATTTGTTGCTGGCCCCCTTACAGTGCCAAGGGAACGTCTGCCTCTCCTTGTTGTCTTCCCAGACATTATTGGGAGGGAGGGGGCGGTGCTTATAAGCAAATGTAAAGAAGAAGTTGAAATCTGTACATAGATGCACTTTAATCAATGTAAAGAGGTGTTTGGTGTGCTTTAATTCGAGTACTCACACTGCACAGACACACTCCACGGATACACTATAATATACTGCAATATAATGCGCCAAACGTACAGTGATGCACAGAACTATATGGAGTTAAACTGGCAGTAACGCACACAAAAGTAAATGGCGTTAAACTGGCAGTAATGCACAAAACTATATGGAGTTAAACTGGCAGTAACACACACAAATGTAAATGGCGTTAAACTGGCAGTAACATACAAAATTATATGGCGTTAAACTGGCAGTAACGCACACAGAACTATATGGTGTTAAACTGGCAGTAACGCACAAAACTATATGGCGTTAAACTGGCAGCAACGCACACAGAACTATATGGCGTTAAACTGGCATTAACACACACAAAACTATATGGCGTTAAACTGGCAGTAACGCACAAAACTATATGGCGTTAAACTGGCAGTAACGCACAAAATTATATAACGTTAAACTTACAGTAATGCACACAGAACTATATGGCATTAAACTGGCAGTAACGCACACAGAACTATATTGCCTTAAACTGGCAGTAATTCACACAAAACTATATGGCGTTAAACTGGCAGTAACGCACACTGAACTATATGGCGTTAAACTGGCAGTAACGCACACAGAACTATATGGCATTAAACTGGCAGTAACGCACACAAAACTATATGACGTTAAACTGGCAGTAACGCACACAGACCTATATGGCATTAAACTGGCAGTAACGCACAAAATTATATGGCGTTAAACTGGCAGTAACGCACACAGAACTATATGGCGTTAAACTGGCAGTAACGCACACAGAACTATATGGCGTTAAACTGGCAGTAACACACACAAAACTATATGGCATTAAACTGACAGTAATGCACAAAACTATATGGCGTTAAACTGGCAGTAACGCACACAGAACTATATGGCGTTAAACTGGCAGTAACGCATACAGAACTATATGGCGTTAAACTGGCAGTAATGCACACAGAACTATATGGCGTTAAACTAGCAGTAAAGCACTCAAAACTATATGGCGTTAAACTGGCAGTAACGCACACAGAAGTAAAGGGCGTTAAACTGGCAATAACGCAATCAAATAGACGGTGTTCAACCGTCACTACACTGACGCTATCTGAACTGTCGCTAAGCTGAATGATGGTCCTCCTCACACTATCCCTAGACTGACACTAAACTAATATTCTACACTGACAACTGTAGCAAAATAGCACAGTATAGCACACTAACTAACTAATAGCACTGAACAGAGCCCTGTTCTATCTCTCTCCACACCGAAATCACACTGAAAATGGCTGCCATTGAAAGAATACTTTTATATTGTGGGGTGAGAATGAGCCATGATTGGATAAAGTAATGATGACAGTGTCCAATCATGGCTCTGAAGGTGTTCTGTGCCCTGATTGGCTGAAGCTTTCACTGCTTCAGCCAATCAGGGCTTGCAATGCACTGTTTAGCGTTGCAATGCATTGTGGTTGGTTCGGGGGAGGGGCGAACAAGTGGTCGAACGACCCGTTTGTTTGGCTGTTCGTCGAGCGTCCAAACAGCGAAAGTTCGGCCCGAACTTATGCTCGGGCCGAACCGTTCGCCCATCCCTATGAGCCACTATGGGAAGCTATATAGGAGCTGGAAGACACTGTGGGAGGTTGGAGGGCACTCTGGAGGCTGAGGGCTGTCAGATGGGGACACTGTGGGTCACTATGGGAAGTTGGGGGGCACTGTGGGAGGTTGGGGGGCACTCTGGAGGCTGAGGGCTCTCGGGGGCCTGGGGGGCACTGTGGGCAACTATGGGAGGTTAGGGGGTACTATGAACTGTAACTGGAAAGCACTGCGGGAGGTTGAAGGGCACTATGGGAGCTGTAAGGCAATGTGGGGGGTTAGGAGATCTGTAGCTGTCTGGAGGCCCTGAAAGGGGAGTCCAGGGCCCGACACTGGTTGAGAACTATTTCCCAAGAGGAAGCCTGTACAAACACTGATAATGCCTCAATGCACAGACCTACACAGTCTCCAGACCTAGGAGACCTCTTCTCTGCTGCATTTCAGTAACACTTACAGGTCTTGTAACTCCCCCAGCCTGTGACTGGACAGTAAAAGGAGAAGCAGAAGACTGATGACCTCATCTCTCTGTCACTCTGCTCTCTCCTCCTATCAGCATGCTCCCTTTTGTTACACCACAACTGGTTGGGGTCTGCTGCTTCCCCCTTTCCCATTTCAAGCTCTGCTGTACAAGGACTGCAGGAGGCTAATACCAGGTCAAATTTAGGGTCTTGCACTGCTTGTATTTTAAAAATATTTTTAATGATCTATTAATAAATGCAGAGCTGCATGAATTCTTGTCTTTTATACCTGATGACGTTCAGCTTCAGTAACCAATATAGGGCATTGGAGATATCCACCCGTCACTGGAAATTTCAGCATAAAGATGGGGAAAAGAATACAATCCTGTCACTGCGAAATCAGTAAACTACAAGTCATGGTGACAGTGGCTCTAGTCTATGGGCCACTTACAAGGTCAGTTCATGGGCATAAAAGCGGAATATATATAAAGTGGCTAATGATTCTATTGGCTGCACATTGAACTCCCTGCAAAGGAGGATTTCATATGCCCCTAATTCTCCTGTCCTGGTTTTATATGGCTCACAGGACTAACAACGGTTAACGATTCGGTGGAGCGGACCCCATTATTTGCTCTGCTGGATATACAGATTTGCTTTGCCTGGCGTACTAGTGAGCGGGTGCAAAATGTTTCGATTTACAAGTTCGCTATAGTACAAAGTAGCGCCGACCTCCCTGATCCAGAGGGAAATCTTAAACCAGGACCCCGGAATAAGCAAATAATATATAAATCCATCCATCATGTGTATTCTTCTTGAATCTCAGTGATCTTTGTGTATTACTTCCAGATCTGTGCAGTAATCTAGTGTGAGACTTCCTGTAATAAAGACCGCTCACTGTTGATCTCTCTCCTTGTGCAGGAGGACTGGTCTTGTCTCCGCCCCCTCCTGTACTTTTCTGTAGTGGGTGGAGCCTGCTGGGCCCCTCCCTCAGCTTTGCTCTCTCTCCTTGTGCAGGGTGACTGGTCTTGTCTCCACCCCCTCCTGTACTTTTCTGTAGTGAGTGGAGCCTGCTGGGCCCCTTGCTCAGCTCTGCTCTCTCTCCTTGTGCAGGGTGACTGGTCTTGTCTCCACTGTAGTGGGGGGAGCCTGCTGGGGCCCCTCCCACAGCTCTGCTCTCTCTCCTTGTGCAGGGTGACTAGTCTTGTCACCACCCCCTCCTGTACTTTTCTGTAGTGGGTGGAGCCTGCTGGGGCGCCTCCCACAGTTCTGCTCTCTCTCCTTGTGCAGGGTGACTGGTCTTGTCTCCGCCCCCTCCTGTACTTTTCTGTAGTGGGTGGAGCCTGCTGGGGCCCCTCCCTCAGCTTTGCTCTCTCTCCTTGTGCAGGGTGACTGGTCTTGTCTCCCTTCCCTTCCTGTAGTTTTCTGCAGTAAACCTGTAGTGGGTGGAGCCTACTGGCCCCTCCCACAGCTCTGCTCTCAGCACAGGCTAAGTACAGCACAGTGATGATGTCACTGCTACTTTTACAAGGTAATATCTGGGTTTTCAAATGTATTTGGTGCTCAGAAAGTGGATGTATATCCTTTGTGGCTGTTGAGGAATATATTTGAATGAAGGCTTTTATTCCTGTAGTACAGCGTTAAGGCCATTGCGGGGCTATGCGGCTTAATAAGGTGAAAGGGGGAATTTCCTGTGTGACATCAATGGCCACATAAGGAAGTACTATACTTACATAATAAATCATATGCATGCAATCCAGATAATTCCTGGAAATCAGCTTTAACCTCTTGCCACCCACGTAACACACAAAGAGGGTGGAGCCAAACGCCCACAGACGGCACATATGGGCGGCAGAGCTTTCTGTCCTGAGAACACGCTCACTGCACACTCCCTGCACAGTCTCCGTTAATGATCAGTAGCCGGGCGGACCGCCATGTGACCACTATGACAGCCAATCACAGTGCTCACATGATTGGCCAATGGGGGTTAATAAACCTCCTTTTTTAAAGGAAAATACCCAACTAAAAAATAAATAACGTATTGGAAAGTAATAACTCATTCACACCAGGAGGTGCGTTCGAGCGTGCGCATTCTTTTAGTGTTCCCACACGTTGCGTTTCAGGGCAGCCTATTCAATTTAATTGGCTGCCCTATGCACATGAAATGTGCAAAAAAAGGGATTTTTAAAATCATCTTGCGGTACCATGTGTTTTGGCAGACGAGAGAGAGTTTACTAGATGTGTGAGGGTGCCATGAAGAATGAATGGCACCCACGCTTTGTGGGAAAAAGCACAATTTTGCACATGTTCCTGCACTGCACCTAGTGTGAACAAGCCCCCGGTGCCCTGCAAGCATGCTGTTGGAGGTAAGAATTCTGCTAAAGTGATCCCCAGTGGGATATTGGAAGTCAATACTTTACATAATCATCTAGAACAGGAATGGAGGTTCTGGCTGGGCAGACCTCTAAAGAGGTCAGGAAAGCAGCTTAGGCTATGGTGGTGAAGGCAGTTTTAGTGTTGGCTATGGTTGTAAATTTTCTATATCGGTGAAAAAAGTGTTGTCCATGGTGGCAAAGGCAGTGTTGGTTTTGGCAGTGAAGGCAGTGTTGGTTTTGGCAGTGAAGGCAGTGCTGGCTATGGAGGTCAAGGCAGAATTAGCTTTGGTGGTGAAGGTAGTGTTGGCTATGGCAGTAAAGGCAGTGTTGGTTATGATAGTGAAGGCAACGTTGACTATAGCAGTGAGGGCAGTGTTGGTTATGGTGGTGAAGGCCAAGTCAGCTATAGTATTGAAGGCAGTGTTGACTATGATATTGAAGGTATCACTGGCTATGGCGGTGAAGGCAGTGTTGGCTATGGTATTAGAGGCAGTGTTGGCTATGGTATTGGAGGCAGTGTTGGCTATGGTATTGGAGGCAGTGTTGGCTATGGTATTGAAGGCAGTGTTGGCTATGGTGGTGAAGGCAATGTTGGCTATGGTTATGAAGGCAGTGTTAGCTATTTATGGTATTGAAGGCAGTGTTGGCTATGTATAGTATTGAAGGCAGTGTTGTCTATGGCGGTGAAGGCAGTGTTAGCTATGGCAGCGAAGGCAGTGTTAGCTATGGCAGCGAAGGCAGTGTTGGTTATGGCGGCGAAGGCAATGTTGGCTATGGCGGCGAAGGCAGTGTTGGCTATGGCGGTAAAGGCAATGTTGGCTATGGTATTGAAAGCAGTGTTGGCTATGTATGGTATTGAAGTCAGTGTTGTCTATGGCGGTGAAGGCAGTGTTATGCCGCGTACCCATGAGCGGACTTTTCGACCGAACTGGTCCGACGGACTATCCGACGGACTTTCGGCGGACTTCCAACGGACTTTCCCAACGAACGGACTTGCCTACACACGATCACACCAAAGTCCGACGGATTTGTACGTGATGACGTACAACCGGACTAAAATAAGGAAGTTGATAGCCAGTAGCCAATAGCTGCCCTAGCACCGGTTTACGTCCGTCGGACTAGCATACAGACGAGCGGACTTTTCGATAGGAACTGGGTCCGGCGGAGTTCCGACGTAAAGATTTGAAACATGTTCCAAATCTAAAGTCCGTCAGATTTTCGTCCGAAAAAGTCCGCTGCAGGTCCGATGAAGCCCACACATGGTTAAATTGTCCGCCGGACTCGGTCTGTCAGACCAGTCCGGTCGAAAAGTCCGCTCGTGTGTACGCTGCATTAGCTATGACGAGGAAGGCAGTGTTGTCTATGGCGGTGAAGGCAGTGTTGGCTATGGTATTGAAAGCAGTGTTGGCTATGGCGGTGAAGGCAGTGTTGGCTATGGTATTGAAAGCAGTGTCGGCTATGGCGGTGAAGGCAGTGTTGACTATGGTATTGAAAGCAGTGTCGGCTATGGCGGTGAAGGCAGTGTTAGCTATGAAGAGGAAGGCAGTATTGGCTATGGTTTGGGAGGCAGTGTTGGCTAAAGTATTGAAGGCAGTGTTGGCTATGGTATTGGAGGCAGTGTTGGCTATAGTATTGAAGGCAGTGTTGGCTATGGTATTTAAGACAGTGCTGGCTAAAGAGGTCAGGAAAGCAGCTTAGGCTATGGTGGTGAAGGCAGTTTTAGTGTTGGCTATGGTTGTAAATTTTCTATATCGGTGAAAAAAGTGTTGTCCATGGTGGCAAAGGCAGTGTTAGTTTTGGCAGTGAAGGCAGTGCTGGCTATGGAGGTCAAGGCAGAATTAGCTTTGGTGGTGAAGGTAGTGTTGGCTATGGCAGTAAAGGCAGTGTTGGTTATGATAGTGAAGGCAACGTTGACTATAGCAGTGAGGGCAGTGTTGGTTATGGTGGTGAAGGCCAAGTCAGCTATAGTATTGAAGGCAGTGTTGACTATGATATTGAAGGTATCACTGGCTATGGCGGTGAAGGCAGTGTTGGCTATGGTATTAGAGGCAGTGTTGGCTATGGTATTGGAGGCAGTGTTGGCTATGGTATTGGAGGCAGTGTTGGCTATGGTATTGGAGGCAGTGTTGACTATAGTATTGAAGGCAGTGTTGGCTATGGTATTGGAGGCAGTGTTGGCTATAGTATTGAAGGCAGTGTTGGCTATGGTATTTAAGACAGTGCTGGCTATGGTGGTGAAGTCAGCGATGGCTATGGCAGTGAAGGCAGCGTTGGATATAGCAGTTAAGGCAGCATTGGCTATGGCAGTGGTTAACTTCCACTTGTTATTTACCTAGTGCAGATCTCTGATCAATACCCTCACTGCACTGCTACTGTATTGATATGCACATCAGTATTTTTTTTTACACTCAGTGGCTATGCATCATGCATATCAAGCAGCTGCAGTGCTGCAATGAAGCATGCATGTTTCATATACATCTAGATTCAGATGTAGCTTAGCCGGGAGCCTCAATCCAAAGAGCCTTGCGTATCCTGCAAGGATCTCCTTGGCAACACGTGCTGCTTCCTTCCCAGGCGTGCGTCCAGCAGGAATTGTAAATGCAGCTAATAAGACCGCTTCAAAGTTCCATTTGCTGCATTGAGGAATGATGTCCAGTTTCCTTCCCTTCTTACTGCAGGGTCCGCAGAGGGTGCAATTACCCCGAGGTCCACGAGGTCAGGGGGGCGCCAACAGAACCTACTACTCTCTTTGATTTAATAACTGTGTTCTCATAAGGCATTTCTCTTCTTTACTAATGATTATATAATTGTATCCTAGCACTAGCACATCAATTAATTCCTGAGTTTTCACAATATACAGCAACAGAATGCTTCATTTTAATTTTAAAACCCGTGCCTCCCTCTTTCCCCTCCCAGTACAAATCCCCCCACCCTCAGCTCCTTCTCCTGTTCTGTAAGAGCAGTCTGCTGTGCTGTGACTTGTAGTGCCCTAGACTACAGGGGACTGAAGAATGGCAGCCCTCTATGCTGGGACTTGTAGTGCTCTCTGTGGGTGACTGAGGATTCCTCAGTCCCCTCACAGTCTAGGACACTACAAGTCCCAGCATAGGAGGCTGCCATATATCAGTCCCCTATAGAGGGCACTACAAGTCCCAGCACAGCGTGCTGTCACCAGTCCTCCAAACACAGCATGAGGAGACTGCATCTTTCCACCCCCCATAGGCGTGCGCACAGGGTGTGCCCAGGCACATTAGTGTTATCATTCTGTGTAGCAACAGGAACATGGAAAAGATCTCCCTCTTACCGGCTCTGCCATAAGAGAAGTGTTTATTCTTTTCTCTTTCGCTGTGCCAGCAGGGTGATCAGTGTGCCAGAGTCATATATATGTAGATACATACACATGCATGTGTGTTTGAGCTTAAGGGTGTACACCCTAATGCATTAGGCTGCGCACACCTATGCCACCCCCATACACTCGTTCCCTACCGTGCCCCTCTCCACTCTCCCCTTACAATAGTATCCTCCTGGCGGGCCCCCTCCGGAGTCTGGGCGGCATGTCTCACTGCATGGTGGGGTAGCAGTTTGGATTTCCCCATGTCAGAAGACATGTCTCGGGCCACAGGGCAGCGCACAAGGCTGCAGATCACTCCGCCACCGGCCAGGCACTTCAGTGGCTGGATCTATAGACCAGGCAACGGCGAATGCGGTCACCAGCGCCGCCTGTGTGCACATTGTATTTTTTTACTCAGTGTGGGCAGAGTGTGACAGGGCACAGTGGGCCCCCCTGGCCTTGGGGGGGCTCGTGTGCACCGCACACCCTGCACACATGGATGTTACGCCACTGGTCAGTCTGGAGAAGTTGGTGTTCCTAGGCAGGCTGGATTTGCATGCAGACAGCCCTAGGTAGTGCCCACATGTGATACTGAGCCTCCATGATTGACAGAACTGAAATTAATGAAGGGGCGGAGCCAGGAACAGTCAGGCTGGGGAGGATAGAGCTAGATGATGCAGTATGTCCTCCAGCCAGGAAACGAGGTGGGCTCACAGTGTGCGGTGAAATCAGAGGAAACCATTTCAGTCCAGGAGAGGAGTCGGGACAACTGTGCGAGACTGAAGGAAAAGCCGGAAGGCAGATTTCATTATTTATATATGAGTCTCTATTGTTGTGCTGTAAAAGCCTCATATATATATATTTTTTTTGCATTTCTCATCATTTGCATTTCCTCTAGGGGGCTTATTAAGGCTATTGAAAAAGAAGCCAGTGTGGCCTGGGGTGGGGATATACTCCGATCAGTGGTTGATTGTAAGCTCTTCTGCTACAGAGTGATGGGAGAGGATCTCCGTGCTCTGCGTTATACCCGCATTGTATAATTCTAAAGATAAATTATATTGAGAAACTTCAAGTAGCAATAAAAAAACAAAAAAAAAAACAATTGTTGCTGTCCAGATAACCCTGCAGCTGTGCTAAAGGCAAAACCCGACTCCTATAAAATATAAAGCAGCATTCATCTCATACTGCTCCTCTGAGGGACTACAGCCCCGTGTCACATTCACTATTCTTCCATATGGTATATTTTGTATCTTTCTTTGTTTCTTCAAAGTATACAGACAGATCAACCTCAGGGCTAAGTTTACACTTGTCGCTCATCTGAAACATGATCCATGGTGGCTTGCTTTTCAGAGCTGATATGAACCCTCCTTGTTGCCTGTTTCATTCCTTTAAAGCCCAGTGCATGGCACGCAGTCACAGGGCAGGTGTGGCCCGGCCCCATTCACAGGGGGCATAGCAGGTGGGCAGATAGGGCAACTAATTGCAGAAATGGTGGGGGCCCTTCATAATGGGCACCATAGGTATCAAATGTGTACCTAGAACCTTCAGAGCCCCAGTGGAAGAAAACATGAAGGTTCCCTCTGACACGCAGCAAGGGTTCTTCCCTCTGAGCCTGGGGCCCTATCCACTGATCCTGGGGCCCTATCTACTGATCCTGGGGCCCTTTACTCCCATTGCCGGGCCCTATATTACGGTCCCGTAGCGGGACCCTTTCCTGCCGCAAAACACCAGGGCCCGGCCACAACTGCGACCTTTGCGACCCTGGTTGTCCCGCCACTGGAGGTCAGTAGTTTTTTTATTTTTCTTCTTTTTTTTATCACTTTTTTACTGGTTTATTTTATTTCTTTATTTACTTTTTTACAAATGTATTTTTAATTATTTTTTACCATTTTATTTGATTGTTTTATTTACTTTTTTACATTTTTTATTTATTTTATTTTTTTACTATTTTTTAGTTCTGTCATTGGAGTCAGTCGTTTTTTATTTTTCTTATTTTATTTTTTTTCTTATTTTTTTACTGTTTAATTTTATTTATTTACTATTTTACAAATGTATTTTTAATATTTTTTTTTTACCATTTTATTTGATTGTTTTATTTACTTTTTTACAAATGTATTTTTAATTATTTTTTTACCGTTTTATTTTATTTATTTACTTTTTTACAAATCTATTTGTAATTATTTTTTTTACCATTCTTTTTTATTTATTTACTTTTTTTACAAATTTATTTTTTATTTTTAAAATTTTTTTAAGAGCCCCGTTGGGGATCTTTGGTGAAATATCAGGGATCTAAACAGACCTCTAATGTTTCACGTTTGAGACAGAGAAAGGAGATTGATGACACAGCCCTCCATCTCCATCTCTGCAGCCTCAGCTGTACAGAATGAATGGACAGGAATAGCTCTGTAGAGAGCTTCCCTTTCATTAACAAACTGAAGCCTAGTAAACATAGTTTACTAGGCTTCAGTTATGAATGGACACATGAGTGATCAGTAACGACCACTCACTGTGTACATTCAGAAAAGGACGGGGCCAGTAACTGACATATTTAATGGCCCCTTCCCCCGCTCTCCTTTCTGACACATCCCCCACAGAAGCCAGCAGGAGAGGGGAGGAGCGAAGCCAGCAGAGCTGACAGGGGGACGAGGGGGGGACTGAGGAGCACACAGGTGCCTGGGCCCAGCAGGAGACACATAAACTGGAGAGGAGGGGCGGTAGGGGTGGTATAGAGATGAACAGATTCCCTTCATTTTTCTCCTGCATCCACTGAATGCCTGTGGGAAGGAGAGGAGGGGAAGGAGGCATTCAATGACTGCAGGAGGAAAATTGAGGGGATCGGTTCCTCCACCGACTCTCCTAGTGACAGGGGGCCGCACAGGCAATTTGCCACCCCTGTGACCCCTATAGTTATGCCCCTGGTAGGTATACAGACCTGGGAACTAAGCACAGGGATGGTGGAAACCCTTCATAATGGGCACAGCAGGTGTACAGAACCGGGAACTAAGCACAGGGATGGTGGAAACCCTTCATAATGGGTATAACAGGTGTACAGACCTAGGAACTCAGCACAGGGATGGTGGAAACCCTTCATAATGGGCACAGCAGGTGTACAGAACCGGGAACTAAGCACAGGGATGGTGGAAACCCTTCATAATGGGTATAACAGGTGTACAGACCTGGGAACTCAGCACAGGGATGGTGGGAGCCCCTCATAATGGGCACAGCAGATGTACAGACCCGAGAACTCAGCACAGGGATGGTGGAAACCCTTCATAATGGGCACAGCAGGTGTACAGACCTGGGAACTCAGCACAGGGATGGTGGAAACCCTTCATAATGGGCACAACAGGTGTTAAGACCTGGGAACTCAGCACAGGGATGGTGGGAACGCCTCATAATGGGCACAGCAGGTGTACAGACCTGAGAACTCAGCACAGGGATGGTGGAAACCCTTCATAATGGGCACAACAGGTGTTAAGACCTGGGAACTCAGCACAGGGATGGTGGGAACTCCTCATAATGGGCACAGCAGGTGTACAGACCCGAGAACTCAGCACAGGGATGGTGGAAACCCTTCATAATGGGCACAACAGGTGTACAGACCTGAGAACTCAGCACAGGGATGGTGGAAACCCCTCATAATGGGCACAACAGGTGTACAGACCCGAGAACTCAGCACAGGGATGGTGGGAGCCCCTGATAATGGGCACAGCAGGTGTATAGACTTGGGATGGTGGGAGCCCCTCATAATGGGCACAGCGGGTGTACAGACCCAGGAACTCAGCACAGGGATGGTGGGAACCCCTCATAATGGGCACAGCTGTGCAGGCCCAAGAATCCCACTAATAGAGTCCTTGTAAGATAGAAGGGACCGATAGGGGGTGACTTCTCTGGCTTTCACCAAATGCTGAGATCTCAGTTGTGGATGGGATGACTCTGATATAAGGTTGTTATTAGTAGTACAATTATTTATTAGGAATATTGGAGTTCAGAAGCGACCAGCTCACTCTTCCGCAGTGACATCACAGATATTTCCCTCGTTAGCTTCTGCCCCCTCTCAGAGCTTCACCTTCATGTGTG
The DNA here is from genome assembly GCA_037952925.1 of Lithobates clamitans. Classification (NCBI taxonomy): domain Eukaryota; kingdom Metazoa; phylum Chordata; class Amphibia; order Anura; family Ranidae; genus Lithobates; species Lithobates clamitans. The sequence goes on along the minus strand of JBBGZY010001027.1, from coordinate 45,235 downwards.
TCTCTTTCTTTTCCTCCGAAGGCAAATCAGAGGCTTCTCAGATCTTGTGTAGCGTTTCTACTAATAGAACAATCCTTCCACTAGATACCGACCTCCGTCACCTCGCAGTGAAATAACCGATGGCTGCGAGACGCAAATGTCACCGGCACGCAAAGCTGAGCGTTTGTGCCGGGGATCGGGGTGTGTTTAATCATCTCTCCCCAGCAGCAGAAAGTGGGGCATGGACGGATCAGAGGCGTGAGTGCCGCACAATCCCACAATGGGAATTTTCCTTTTGAAGAAGCCGGCATCCGCCTTGCTCTACTTTCTCAGCTTGGAAGAAAAAAAAGGAAAACAATCGGCCATCCTTCTGCATACTGTATTCCTCTATTATATTTTCAAGCTTTAACACGGCAAAAAGAAAATAATATAATGATTTGGATCAATTAATTAATTTCTTTTTTCATTTTAAGTTTAGATACATTTTTAAACTGCATAAATATTTTATAACAAAAATGTAAGTGCTTGTGGCACTTGTGGCTTAAAATGCATGCTGGACTTTCTAATAAGAAAGCCTAGCATTGCCATAGGGCTTGTGTAGATGGGCCAATGCAGCATGCTTTTAGGTACATTCAGATTGTATTTGAGAACTGTTTGAGATGTTTCAGAGGTTCTTCTTTCCTTCAGAGGTGCTTTCAACCTTCTTCTAACCTCCCTTTGACCTGCTTCTAACCTCCTTCTGACCTGCTTCTATGGTTCTTCTCAGCAGTTTCTGAGCTCCTTCTAACATTCTTCTAACTTTCCTTTTAACTCCTTCTGACCTTTTTCCAATCTTCCTTCTTCTGACCTCCTTCAGTCCTGTAACTGTCCTGTTTCTGACCTCCTTTTAAGCTGTTTCTGATCTTATTATGACATTCTTCTAACCTACTGCTGGCCACCTCCTCAGCTGTTTCTGTCCCCCTTCTGGCATTCTACTAACCTTCTTCTTACCGCCTTCTGAACTTTTAACCTTACTTCTTTCCTCCTCCTAACCTTCTTCTAAACTCCTTCTGACCACCTTCTAAGCTGTTTCTGACCTTCTTCTAACCTTCTTTTTACCTCCTTTTAACCTTCTTCTAGCCTCCTTCTGACCTGCATCTGTCCTGTTTCTGACCTCCTTTTAAGCTGTTTCTGATCTTATTATGACATTCTTCTAACCTACTGCTGGCCACCTCCTCAGCTGTTTCTGTCCCCCTTCTGGCATTCTACTAACCTTCTTCTTACCGCCTTCTGAACTTTTAACCTTACTTCTTTCCTCCTCCTAACCTTCTTCTAAACTCCTTCTGACTTCCTTCTAAGCTGTTTCTGACCTTCTTCTGACATTCTTCTAACCTTCTTTTTACCTCCTTTTAACCTTCTTCTAACCTCCTTCTGACCTGCATCTGTCCTGTTTCTGACCTTCTAAGCTGTTTCTAGCCTTCTAATGACATTCCTCTAACCTTCTTCTTACCTCCTGCTAACCTTCTTCTAATCTCCTTCTGACCAGTTTCTGACCTCTTTCTAAGCTCTTTCAGACCTTCTTCTGAATATTCCTCTAACCTCCTTCTGACCTGCATCTGTCCTGTTTCTGACGTTCTTCTTAACTGTTTCTGACCTTCTGACATTCTTCTAATCTTCTCCTAACTTTCTTCTGACCTACTGCTGACCTCCTTCTGAGCTGTTTCTGACCCCCTTCTAGCATTCTACTAACTTTCTTCTTACCTCCTTCTGACCTTCTTCTAACCCTACTTCTTTGATCTTTATAACCTCCTTCTGACCTGCATCTGTCCTGTTTCTGACCTCCTTCTAAGCTGTTTCTGACCTTTCTCTGACATTCGTCTAACCTTCTTCTTACCTCCTTCTAACTTTCTTTTGACCTCCTTCTGACCTGCATCTGCCCTGTTTCTGATGTTCTTCTGTTTCCGACCTTTCATCATTCTTCTAACCTTCTTCTTACCTCCTACTAACCTTCTTCTAACCTCCTACGAACATTATTCTAACCTCCTTTTGAACTGCTTCTTAACCTCCTTTTGACATTCTTATAACTTTCTTCTTGCATCCTTTTCACCATCTTCTAACCTCCTTCTGACCTGCTTCTATGGTTCTCAGCAGTTTCTGAGCTCCTTCTGACATTCTTCTAACTTTCCTTTTAACTCCTTCTGACCTTTTTCCAATCTTCCTTCTTCTGACCTCCTTCAGTCCTGTATCTGTCCTTGTTCTGGCCTCCTTCTAAGCTGTTTCTGATCTTCTTATGACATTCTTCTAACCTACTGCTGACCACCTCCTCAGCTGTTTCTGTCCCCCTTCTGGCATTCTACTAACGTTCTTCTTACCTCCTTCTGAACTTCTAACCCTACTTCTTTACTCCTTCTAACCTTCTTCTAAACTCCTTCTGACCTCCTTCTAAGCTGTTTCTGACCTTCTTCTAACCTTCTTTTTACCTCCTTTTAACCTTCTTCTAACCTTCGTCTGACCTGCAGCTGTCCTGTTTCCGACCTTTTCTAGCCTTCTAATGACGTTCTTCTAACCTTCTTCTTCTTCTTTTTACCTCCTACTAACTATCTTCTAATCTCCTTCTGACCAGTTTCTGAACTCTTTCTAAGCTGTTTACGACCTTCTTCTGAATATTCTTCTAACCTCCTTCTGACCTGCATCTGTCCTGTTTATGATGTTCTTCTTAACTGTTTCTGACCTTCTGACATTCTTCTAACCTTCTCCTAACCTTCACCTGACCTACTGCTGACCTCTTTCTCAGCTGTTTCTGACCCCCTTCTGGCATTCTACTAACTTTCTTCTTACATCCTTCTGACCTTCTTCTAACCCTACTTCTTTACTCTTTATAACCTCCTTCTGACCTGCATCTGTCCTATTTCTGACCTTCCTCTAAGATGTTTCTGACCTTCTTCTGACATTCTTTTAACCTGATTTTTACCTCCTGCTAACCTTCTAATATCCTTCTGACCTGCTTCTAACCTCCTTCTAAGCTGTTTCTGACCTTCCTCTGACATTCCTATAACCTTCTTCTTACCTCCTTCTAACTCTCTTTTGACCTCCTTCTGACCTGCATCTGCCCTGTTTCTGACGTTCTTCTAACTGTTTCCGACCTTTTGTCATTCTTCTAACCTTCTTCTTACCTTCTACTAACATATTCTAACCTCCTTTTGACCTACTTCTTAACCTCCTTTTGACATTCTTATAACTTTCTTCTTGCATCCTTTTGACCATCTTCTAACCTTCTGACTTACTGCTGACCTCCTTATCAGCTCTTTCTGACCCCCTTCCGACATTCTACTAACCTTCTTCTTACTGCCTTCTGACCTTCTTCTAACCCTAACTTCTTACCTCCTTCTAACCTTCTCCTGACCTCTTTCTGGCCTGCTTCTGACCTCCTCCTCTTTAGACAAGCTATGTACAGAACAGTGATGATGTCACCGCTACATTTACAATGTATGATCTGGGTTTGCAAAAGAATTTGACGCTGAGTGGCTAACGAAGAATATATTTCAATGAAAGCTTTTTGTTGCTGAAGTTCGGCTTTAAATAGTAACGACAAAGCCCACAAATTATCTCCTCTGCTTTCATCTACATCCAAAACGTGAAGCGAGGAGCCCCGACGTCACTCCGAGGAACGTCCACAGTCATTTTAATATCTGCAACTCCTGTCTCGTAGCCTGATAACCATCAGTAATTATTAACCTTACTCTTTTAATTAAATGCCAAGGCTGATAAGTATGGCAGGCGGGAAAGGAAAAAAAAAAAAAAAAGAAAGAGAAGAAAAGAAAAAGGTTATCTGACTTTTATCAAACGCGTTCGGTCAGCGCGAGGCGATGAGCGGATAGCTCGGACTTGAAGCTAATTGCAGAGAGTGGGCAAAGGCTGATTAGTGTGAAATGGAGTGGGTGCTACATAGTAATTCCCTTATCTGCCGGGAAGTCTTGGCACTACTTCAGTCGGAGAAGGATACGGTCTGCCTTGGTGCTATGTAATTATTTGCCACGAAAATATTGCTCAGGGCTTTTGTGATGAATTGCAAATCAGAGAGTGCGATTCCTTTTCAAATATGTATTCCTTCTTTTTTTTTCTTCAGCTTCTACCAGCCGCGCTAATAAATTATTGCCAAAAAAAAGACTGTACAAATAAAGAGCATCAGCTTCCTATTCATTTTGCAAATAGATGAGATGAGGTGTAATAGGTTGGCTATAATGGAGAGGCGTAGGTTCTTCAAATAAAAAAAAACAGAGACTTCGTGTAGCAAACGCCACGGCGCCGCTTATTATTATAAGTATGTTCGGCTGACAAAAGGCATCTGATACACCTCTTATGCCGCGTACACACGATCGGAAATTCGGCCAGCAAAAGACCGATGAGAGCTTTTGGTCGGAAAATACCACCGTGTGTATGGCTCCATCGGTCTTTTGCTGGCGGAATTCCAGCCAGCAAAAGATTGAGAGCAGGTTCTCAATTTTTCGGTCGGAAAAAGTTCCTATCCGAAAATGTGATCGCCTGTAGCAATTCCGACGCACAAAATTCCTACGCATGCTCAGAAACAATTTGACGCATGCTCGGAAGCATTGAACTTCATTTTCTCGGCTCGTTGTAGTGTTGTACGTCACCTCGTTCTTGATGGTCGAAAGTTCAGCGAACTTTTGTGTGACCGTGTGTATGCAAGGCAAGTTTGAGCGGGATCCCGTCAGAAAATCCATCATATCTTTCTCCAACCAAAATCCCGATCGTGTGTACGCGACATTAGATTTTAGAGATTTTTTTTTTTTTTGGGGAAGGTTTTACCCCCTTTTACGACAAGGCCATTTTTTGCTGCTCAGCACTGCGTTACTTTAACTGGTAATTGCGCGGTCATGCGACACTGTACCAAAATTAAATTTATATCTTTTTTTTTTCAACAAATAGGACTTTCTGTTGGTGGTATTTTATCACCACTGGGAATTATTATTATATTAACAAAAAAAGACCAAAACAATAATAATCATAATAATAATACTTTCTGTTATAAAAAAATGTCCAATAACATCAGATTGATTTCGTCATAAATTTAGGCCAAAATGTATTCTGCTACATGTCTTTGGGGAAAAAAAAAATCCCAATAAGTGTATATTCATCGGTTTGTGTGAAAGTTATAGCATTTACAAACGGTAGCATATACATTTTCTTTCCAAAAGTATTGGGACACCTGCCTTTACACGCACATGAACTTTAATGGCATCCCAGTCTTATGCTGGCCGTACACTATACGAACAATCGGCCGAATCCATTTTCGTAAAATGGACCTTTGAATGGACCTTTCAACTTATCGTTTGTTAGAAAATTTCCAAACTTGTCCTTCATTTTTTTGGCTCAAAAACTTCCCAATGATTATTTATTTTGTGCCCATTAACTGGCCAAAAAAGGAATGAACAGTCTAAACGACCGAATTTCGGATGATTTTTAGTATAGTGTATGGCCAGTCTTAGTCCGTAGGGTTCAATATTGTGTTGGCACCACCCTTTGCAGCTATAACAGCTTCAACTCTTCTGGGAAGGCCGTCCACAAGGTTTAGGAGTGTGTCTATGGGAATGTTTGACCATTCTTCCAGAAGAGCATTTGTGAGATCAGGCACTGATGTTGGGCGAGAAGGTCTGGCTTGCAGCCTCCGCTCTAATTCATCCCAAAGGTGTTCTATTGGGTTCAGGTCAGGACTCTGTGCAGGCCAGTCATGTTCCTCCACCCCAAACTCGCTCATCCATGTCTTTATGGACCTTGCTTTGTGCACTGGTCCAAATCATTTTGGGTATCTACAGAACCTGGGGGGGTCTGTATGGCACATGTGGGGTATCTATAGAACCTGAGGGGTCTGTATGGCACATCTGGGGAATCCATAGAACCTGGGAGGTCTATATGGCAAATGTGGGTTATCTATAGAACCTGGGGAATCTGTAGGGCACATGTGGGGAATCTATAGAACATGGGGGGGGGGGGGGTTGTATGGCACATCTAGGGACTCTATAGAACCTAGATGGGCCTATATGGCAAATGTGGGGTATCTGTAGAACCTGGGGGGTCTGTACGGCACATGTGGGGTATCTATAGAACCTGGGGGGGGGTCTGTTAGGCACATTTGGGGAATCTATAGCACCTGGAGGGTGTATATTTTGCAAATGTGGGGAATCTATAGAATCTGGAGGGTCTGTACAACACATGTGGGGTATCTATAGAACCTGGGGGGTCGTACGGCACATGTGGGGTATCTATAGAACCTGGAGGGTCTGTACCGCCCATGTGGGGTATCTATAGAACCTGGGGGGTCGTACGGCACATGTGGGGAATCTATAGAACCTGGGGATCTGTACAACACATGTGGGGTATCTATAGAACCTGGGGGGTCTGCACGGCCCATGTGGGGTATCTATAGAACCTGGAGGATCTGTATGGCCCATGTTGGGTATCTCTAGAACCTGGGGGGTCTGTACGGCCCATGTGGGGTATCTATAGAACTTGTATGGCACATGTGGGGGTGTCAGCCTTGAGGAGCGGGTGTTCTTAAACAGGCTGTATTTGCATAGGTAACACTCACGTGTGATGCTGAGCCTCCATGATTGACAGAACTGAAATCCAATGAACGAAAGGGGTGGGACAGGGACAGTCAGGCTGGGGAGGAAAGACCTGGATAATGCTGGACGTCCTCCAGCCAGGAAATGAGGCAAGCTCTGCAATTTTGATTTTCAACATTTCAGCACAGCAGTAGGTGAGCACTGATTGGTTGATACGGGTTACCGCACGCTCCTATCTCATTCTGAAAGTAAACCTGATGTATAATGTATGAATACCGACATCCACTCTAATACATAATAATTTCCCTCCCCGCGCCGGCCGCTCGCCGCTTTCTGCGGTGTTTATTTTACATTGTGTAGTAGTTGCTATTTTTTTTACATTTTTTTTTCCCCCTCCATGTTTAATCAAAGTCTCTCTCCCTCCGCCGCGCCGTACCCGGCTCTGTGCTTTGGCATTGAAATTCTCGTGTACTCGTGTCGCTCCACTGCTTCCCATTTCTTGCCTGACATTTGCATGTTATATTTTTTAATCTTCTTTCCTGGATTTCACATTAATTTTTTTTTTTTTAATTTTGTGGAATTTTACAAATAAATATCAGCCATGTTGATCAAGATAAACACTAAAGAGGTTTTGCTCCTTAAAGGCGCACTCCCATCAAAACTGCAGACATTTAATCAGCTTTTCCCCCCATGGCCCCCCCCCCCCCACCACCACCACCACCTTAAAGAAAAGCTTTCCATTTTCATGATATACTATATTTAAGACCCTGTGATGTCATCACTGGGTCTCTGTGCTCCTCTATGCAATGTAGATCATGGCTGGTAGGAGGAGCCAGCAGGATGCTGTACAAAGCTTCCTGAAAACATCACAGCACCTTGCCTTAAGAGCCCTCCACCCTGCATGCAAGCAGTGGGTTCTCTTGGGAGGAGTTATGCAAATATCAAAATGCCTTGATGGCTGGGTGTCAGTCTGGAGGAGTGGGCGTTCCTATGCAGGCTGTATTTGCATAGGTAACGCCCACATGTAACGCCGAGCCTCGCAGGTTGAAAGAGCTAAAATCCAATGAATGAAAGAGGCGGGGCCAGGGAAAGTCAGTCCGGGGAGGAAAAATGCCAGATGCCGGATGTCCTCCAGCTAGGAAGTCCTGATGCAAGCAGTGGGCGGGCTCTTGGGAGGAGTTATGCAAATATCAAAAGGCCTTGATGGCTGGGTGTCAGTCTGGAGGAGTGGGCATTCCTAGGCAAGCTGTATTTGCATAGGTGCCACCCACATGTTATGCCCAGCCTCCACGATTGAAGTAAATGAATTCCAATGAATGAAAGGGGTGGGCCAGAGACAGCCAGAGGAAATGACTAGATGATGCTGGGCGTCCTACAGCCAAGAAATGAGGCTCTATCTGACTTGCCGCAGCTTCTAATGCACATTGTGAGAAGCTCACAGTGTGCAGTGAAATCAGAGGAAGCCATTTCAGTCCAAGAGAGGAGCCGCTACAACCGTGCAAGACTGAAGAGAGGGCTGACTCTCTGTAACAAGACATTACATTGTATCTATTTAAAATATATTACATTGTATCTGTTTAACAACTTCCTGGCCAGCCTATAGCAGATTGATAGCCAGGCAGGCCTTTCATCCCTCTGAGTGGACATCATATGATGTCCTCTCAGAAAGCGCCACTCAGTGGCATGGTCTGTTACCAGACACAGCCAATGGCTGATCAATATACCAGCCCACTGCCAGTATCATAAGATCGCCGCAACCAATCACAGCAGATCATGTGACAATTGTAAACAATGGATGGCTTCCTTTCATGTGTACAATTGTGCTGCTGTGATTGGTCACAGTGATCACATGGTACAGATAGGGCCAATCACAGCCTATCCATACCACAGCTAATCACAACAAAAGACAATGAATGAATGAGTTTCATCCAGTAAAAATGGTTGCTTATACCAATAAAATTCATTGGTCTAAGCAATCATAATGTGTAAAAAAAATAAATAAATCTTGATCACTTCCCCAGAGTAGTACAATGGTAGTACAAATCAACACTATTGCTCTGGTCACAGTGTGTTAAACAAAATCATAACAGAAAAAAATAAAATAAAAAAAAATGATCATTTTTGTTAACATATTGTCACCAATCAGTGTCCCTGATCACCGCCACACCAGTCATATAATATTGCTGTACTGCACCGGAGACAGTATGTTAAAAAATAAATAAATACATTTTGTTTTACTAACCACTTAAGAACTGGAAGGATTTGCCCCCTTAATGACCAGGCCATTTGTTGCGATACGGCACTGCGTCGCTTTAACTGACAATTGCGCGGTCGTGTGACATTGTACCCAAACAAAATTGACGTCCTTTTTTTCCTACAAATAGAGCTTTCTTTTGGTGGTATTTGACCTCTGCGGTTTTTATTTTTTGCGATATAAACAAAAAAAGAGCGACAATTTTGAAAAAAAAAACAAAAACAATATTTTTTACTTTTTTGCTATAATAAATATCCCCCCCAAAAAAACGAAAAACGAATTTCTTCATCAGTTTAGGCCAATATGTATTTTTCTACATATTTTTGGTAAAAAAAAAAAATCGCAATAAGTGTATATTGATTGGTTTGCGCAAAAGTTATAGCGTTTACAATATAGGGGATAGATTTATGGTATTTTATTTTATTTTTTTTCTAGTAATGGCGGCGATTTGCGAATTTTAGCAGGACTGCGACATTGCAGCGGACAGATTGGAAACTTTTGACACTTTTTTGGGACCAGTGACATTTATACAGCGATCCGAGCTAAAAATAGCCACTAATTACGGTATAAATGTCACTGGCAGGGAAAGGGTTAACACTAGGGGGCGATTAAGGGGTTAAGTGTTCCCTGGGAGGTGTTTCTAACTGTAGGGGGAGGGGACTGATTGGAGGAGGAGAGAGATCGCTGTTCGTGATCACTAGGTACAGCAGATCTCTCTCTCCTCCCCTGACAGAACGGGGATGTGTCTGTTTACATTGACATCCCCGTTCTGGCTCTCTGTGGAGCGATCACGGGTGGCCAGTGGACATCACGGCCGCCGGCCATGTGCATCGTCTCCAGCATCGTGCCCCTCCCCCCCATCGCTCTTAAAGCGGCCGACTTACACCTACGGTGATTCGCCCAGGAGAGGCAACCTGCCGCAGTATAATAAGGGGCAGCTGATCGGCAAGCGGTTAATTTTCCCCAAAATTGTGATGAAAAAAAATACAACTTCAAAAAACTTGCCATGCCTATTTCTAAAAACCTTGGACTGTCTACTTTCCAAAAAGATGTCTTTTGTACTGTTCTGGTGTTTTAGGGCCTCAAGAAATTAGACAGTCCAAGGTATTTAGTAAGAGGCATGGCGAGTTTTTTGAAGTCAGGATTGATCAATTTTCATATACAGTAATGAAGGACCCGGCCTTGGGGCGGCAAAGGGAGTAAATTCGGGCCTGATTGTTGCTCTACATAAAGATGGCCTAGGCTATAAGAAGATTGCCAAGACCATGAAACTGAGCTGCAGCACGGTGGCCAAGACCATACAGCAGTATAACAGGACAGGTCCCACTCAGAACAGGCCTCGCCATGGTCGACGAAAGAAGTTGAGGTCACGTGCTCAGCGTCATATCCAGAGGTTGTCTTTGGGAAATAGAACTATGAGTGCTGCCAGCATTGCTGCAGAGGTTGACGGGGTGGGGGGGTCAGCCCGTCAGTGCTCAGACCATACGCCGCACACTGCATCAAATTGACCTGCATGGCTGTCGTCCCAGAAGGAAGCCTCTTCTAAAGATGATGCACAACAAAGCCTGCAAACAGTTTGCTGAAGACAAGGAGACTAAGGACATGGATTACTGGAACCATGTCCTGTGGTCTGATGAGACCAAGATAAACCTATTTGGTTCAGATGGTGTCAAGCGTGTGTGGCGGCAACCAGGTGAGGAGTACAAAGATAAGTGTGTCTTGTCTGCAGTCAAGCATGGTGGTGGGAGTGTCATGGTCTGGGGCTGGATGAGTGCTGCCGGCACTGGGGAGCTACAGATCATTAAGGGAACCATGAATGCCAACATGTACTGTGACATACTGAAGCAGAGCATGACCCCCTCCCTTCAGAGACTGGGCCACAGGGCAGTATTCCAACATGATAACCACCCCAAACACACCTCCAAGACAACCACTGCTTTGCTAAAGAAGCTGAGGGTAAAGGTGATGGACTGGCCAAGCATGTCTCCAGACCTAAACCCTATTGAGCATCTGTGGGACATCCTCAAATGGAAGGTGGAGGAGCGCAAGGTCTCTAACATCCACCAGCTCCGTGATGTCGTCATGGAGGAGTAGAAGAGGACTCCATTGACAACCTGTGAAGCTCTGGTGACCTCCATGCCCAAGTGGGTTAAGGCAGTGCTGAAAAATAATGGTGGCCACACAAAATATTGACACTTTGGGCCCAATTTGGACATTTTCACTTAGGAGTGTACTGACTTTTGTTGCCAGCGGTTTAGACATTAATGGCTGTGTGTTGAGTTATTTTGAGGGGACAGCAAATTTACACTGTTATACAAGCTGTACACTCACTACTTTACATTGTAGCAAAGTGTCATTTCTTCAGTGTTGTCACAAGAATAAAATATTTACAAAAATAAGAGGGGTGTGCTCACTTTTGTGAGATAGTGTGTGTGTGTATATATATATATATATATATATATATATCACACCATAGTACCATGGTTTGTGGACTTTCCTACACACTAAATAATATACAATTATTTGGGTAATTTTCACCAAAGAAATGAATCAGAATACATTTTGGCCGAGATTTATGAAGAACACTTACAATCACAATTTGAAAAATTTTATAACAGAAACAAAGAGAAAAAAAAACAGTGGTGATTAAACAATATGCCACCAAAAGAAAGCTCTATTTTTGTGAACAAAATGATAAAAGGTTAGTTTGGGTACAGCGTTGCATGACCGCAGAATTGTCATTCAAAGTGCAACCGCGCCGAAAGCTGAATACTGGCCTGGGCAGGAAGGGGGTGAAAGTGCCCGGTATTGAAGGGGTTAAAATAGAAAAAATGAACAGAAAAAAACCAACACAATCCCTATTGTAGGCTTCGGTAGCTGAAAAGACTATAAAATTGTTACCATCTGGAACATGTCACTCGGGCTCCCTCCAGTGCTGCTCACATGACCATTTGGTCGCCTGATCCCTACTTAAGCCAATTAAAATTTCCATCCTCCCAAAAAATAGTAGCTAGCAGCACTAAAAAGATTTCCATGTAGAGGAAGATTGCAGTGTCTCAGATATACGTTTGGGTATTATGGGGTGGGAAATGTCACCGCGGTTGCCATGGGAGAGCATAAGATGCTTGTTGCTAGGCAGGTTCCTCCAATCCCCTGGATGGAAGAGCCCTCTGTATCATCCGGCTGAAGGAATTGGAGGATTTGTTCCCACGAGCGATCTGTGCAGCCGTGGAAGGATAATTGGCAAAGTCACATCCTTAATGATTTTCAGGGTAAAATGTCACAACAATGTCTCAAAATGTATTAAATGCCACAAATTTCCAACTGAATTCTCTAAAAAGTGTCCAACCATTGATCTGCTGCAATCTTAAAATGCATCTCCTGGGCCCAGCAATTTGGAAATTTCCGATCTTCAGCTGGAAATGAATTCTAACAATAAAGTTGATAAAGAAAAAATATCCATTATAGGTTGTGCTAATGATTCAATGACACTATTAGTGCTTATATGCTAATGTTAGGTTCTTTCTATAATAACAGGTTCTCTTGCTAGAAATCCTTTGGCAGACGTATGTTATTAGAGCAAATTACTGTTGTTCTCCATCATTGGAATGTCTTGTTGTGTTGTCTGTAGAGAATAGCTAGGCTCCATATATTTTACAGCAAGGCATTTCAAAGTATGTATGGGTCAAGCAAATAAGGTATTCCAAAATATCAGAAATTAATGTCTCTTGTTAAAGAGCTGCTTGTGCAAATTCTTATGCCCCGTACACACGGTCGGATTTTCCGACGGAAAATGTGCGATCGGAGCTTGTTGTCGGAGATTCCGACCTCGTGTGGGCTCCATCACACATTTTCCATCGGATTTTCCGACACACAAAGTTTGAGAGCAGGCTATAAAATTTTCCGACAACAAAATCCGTTGTCGGAATTTCTGATCGTGTGTACACAAATCCGACGCACAAAGTGCCACGCATGCTCAGAATAAATAAAGAGATGAAAGCTATTGGCTACTGCCCCATTTATAGTCCCGACGTACGTGTTTTACGTCACCGCGTTCAGAGCGATTGGATTTTCCGACAACTTTGTGTGGCCGCGTGTATGCAAGACAAGTTTGAGCCAACATCCGTCGGAAAAAATCCTAGGATTTTGTTGTCGGAATGTCCAAACAAAGCCCGACCGTGTGTACAGCGCATTAGAGTTAAAGCGGTATCAAGCCCAAAATCAAAATGTAATATGTATAGTATCTGGACCTCTTTGCAATGGTGTGGCACTTTAACTTTAATTATTGTTACATTAGGCGTGTATTCAGGTCCACTGAAATATTAAACCCAAACCCAAAAAATGTAATATATTGCAGCTTACCATTTATTAGATGTGGTGGCTGCATTAGTTTTCTTATTTTTTCCCCTCTGTTTCCACCTGGTGCTCTGGCCAGTAACACCTCTCCTGTATTAGAGCACTTCCACTCTGGATGAAGGAGCAAAGGGGGCACCTTTGGACAGCACCATTGTCAGTCTAGGGGTGGGGAGTGTTAGATGGACTTACACTTTAGATATAAATACACTAACAAATTGAAGCCAAAATACCAGCTAATACTTTTTAATCAGTGATAGCAGCATTTTTTTTTCTTTTGGGTTAAAGGTAGTACATGAATAAATAAAAGCTGATCATTGTAAGAACCACTGTCCGTGGTAAATGGTTTATCTCATCCATGTAAACTGATAGATTCTGCTGGAGAGCGTGTGGTGTGAAAAACAACAGACTTGCTGGCTGGATCACCAAATTAAATCAGAAGAAAGAAAGCCTAAAAAAGGAAAAACTGATGCAGCCATCACATCTAAGAATTTCTAAGTTGCAATATAAGTGATGTCATCCAGCACTAGTCAATGAAGGGAGCTGAAGTACCGTCACACAGGGGAAGATGCCCGTGTTCTGCGGAAAACTCCAACTCGCCAAAATCTCCAACCACGTCACTTCTGCAGCACAAATAATTGGAGATTTCTAAGAGTTTGGACAGAACAGCGGCAGCGTATACACTACGAGACACCATATAAGTGGACATTATTAGTCCTCCCGATACTAACCAACAACATGGCCGCCTCCAAGGCAGCGGCAACTTTCTTCCTCCTTACCCCGCGTTCTGTCAAAACAGACAACTCATCGAAATCTCCAATTATTGGTGCTGGAGAGTCACCAGAAGTGACGTGGTTGGAGATTTTGGAAAGTTGGAGTTTTCGGCAGAAGACCGGCACCAGCAAGGGATTGGAAAAGTGAAGATAAACCCCTTTAGTTCCGCTTTAAGTCCCTTTAAGAAGGTAAAACCTGAAAAATAAATGTCTAGGGTTATGTGTCTCGCCTGCCATGCGAGAGGCCCTGGGTTCAAATCCCGGACGAGCCCCCATCTGAAAGGAAATAGTAGGTATTCTGGACGACCACCCATCTATTAGGTGCACCAACAGGGCCCTCAGATATCTGGAGACACCGAATGAAACGAGAGGCAGGTTGTGCATTTGTGAAATGTCTGCCTTTATTAGGTGTGTTACAGCTTATATATGGTTCAACATACCAATAGAAAGAGGGTAGGGGGGAGTGGTTAGTAAATGATGTATTTGTATAGAAATATATAGTTATATGGTTATACAAGTCAGCGACCCTTTAAGATACATTATCATGAGTTAACATGGGTCAGCGGGCCATCTGGTCATGAGTCATAAGTCATGCATCCTGTCCTATGGCCTACAGAACAGAGAACAGGAAAAGACAAACCAACCCACAATGATATATATATATATATATAGTACAGTGCTTGTGCAAGCATTTTTATACTGAGATGGCAGAGCATATCAAAGCATATCAAAGCATATCAATGACATATTATTACACTTATACTCTTTAGAATCCAGTAATGCACGATTTCAGCCTGCTTTGCACATGCTCAGTTGCTCTCAAATCTCGACACTGTGCCAAAAATCACAGCCACTAGAGGCCGATCTGCTGATAATGATTTCCTGCTGCTCGGGGGCTCTGGGCTTCAACAAAATGGCAGCCTCCAGCAAGAATAAACAGGAACAATGCTGTTGGCTATTTACAGCACACACTCATTTTGCTAACCTAATTAATAATGTGGAATGTATGTTCCTTGCTAAAGAACATCATTTTTATCAAGTTGTTATGGGTAAAGTCCCGCTTTCATATTTCTTCAAAAGTCTTTTTAAAAAAAACAAAACATTTTTATGTCTGCAGATTTCATTAAAATGAAGGTCCTTGTGCAGGCGCTTCCTGTTATTGGGTGACACCACTCTGCTCCATCTCCCAATTGTACTCCCGCGGTTGTCACCCTCTCAACGGAGACTACAAATGGTTGTGTGCTCCCTTCCCCCCCCCCCCAATCACAGAGTCCTCTCACCCATCAGGGAAAACTACTCCCAGCACCAAAGGGGGTTGAAAAACACTGCTTTATGATACACAGAACAAACGAAATGTCATTCGGTTAGATTTTACACCTCCTCTAACAATTGATTTTATCATTGATTCCTATGGAGCAAGCTTGATCTCGCTTATTTCTGCTACTGTTACTGATCAGGTATCCTGTGCACATCATAGAACAGCCACCTACTGTATAGATAAAGATAAATGTAATAGAACATACGGACATCCAGGTCCATGCTTATTTATCATACGTATCCTGATGTGCAACACCGGCACATTAGCCAGCCACACTCGGCCAATCACGCAGCACACAAACTTAGTAAGCCGGTAATAGATGAATAATTAATCAATATCATATACAGCACATTGTTCACTGCACAACGATCGCTTGTCTTATTTATAATGCACATCGATGAGCTCAGGTTATCATAACCATAGCTCCCAACTGTCCCTGATTTCGAGGGACTGTCCCTGATTTGGAGCAATGTCCCTCTGTCCCTCATTCCTCCTCATTTGTCCCTCATTTTGGTCTGATCCATATAGTTCTATATAAAATGCACTTTTTATCTTTCAAAAAGTGTTTCCCAGTGCTAAACCTTTCATCCAATTTAAAAGCCAATATAAAGGAATAGTAGTGCTTAAAAAAAAAAGTCCTTGTGGATTTAATTAACCTTTTTTTATTTTTTGGTTAATTCTCCTTTAAGGGGCTGTGGCAGGGGGGTGTGTCTTATGCCTACATACATTTGGTAGTAGGTGTCCCTTATTCCCATCTCAAAATGTTGGGAGGTGTGCATCATGACTTCAACGTAGATGCCATAACCCCCAACATTAAAATGTTCTGCAGCCGCCACTCTTTCTCATAAAAAAAGTGATCCGAGCGGCTGGTCAGCCAGTGGATCACTGTTAGAAGCGGGTCGCCCCCCCTCCCTGCTGCTTCCCGGTGGTTCTTGGGCTTATCTGGCTCATCTGCACGCCCAAGTACCGATCTGGAGGTTGCAGCGACTGGCCATAGAGATAAATCGAGGAAAGATGGCCTCGGCTCATCTGTATGGCCCATACGCATGAGCACAGGGTGTGCCAGGTGTGTCTGGGCACACCCTAATCAAGCTGTGTTGCGCATATTCCCCCTTGCTGCAGAGAAATGGACTGGGGAATCTCTGTCCACCATTCCTCCCAATGACACCAAAGATGGGACACAATTCCTCCCAATGGCACCAATGATAGCACACAATTCCTCCCACTCACTCCAACGATAGGGCATTGTTTTTTTTCCCACTGCCGTCTGGAACTTTTTTACTCCCAGTGGCCACAACCCCCCCCTCTTTTTTTTTGTACTGTGGGGCTGACACCTCTTGAAGCAAACCCAGGCATATTCTGCTCACTACTATATATATGGTCTCCAAACTGCGGCTTGAGAAGCCAGATGTGGCCCTTTGCTTGCTTTTATCTGGCCCTTGTGGCACTATTTCATCCACTGATACCAACAATGGGGCATAATTCTCCTCACTGACATCAATGAAGGGGCCCAATTCCTCCCAATGACTCCAATGATGGGACACAATTCCTCCCGAGTCCCAATGACACCAATGATGAGACACAGTTCCTCCCAATGACACCAATGATGGGACACAGTTCCTCCCAGTGACACCAATGATGGGACACAGTTTCTCCCAATGACACCAATGATGGGACACATTTTCTTCCAATGACTCCAATGATGAGACACAATTCCTCCCGAGTCCCAATGACACCAATGATGGGACACAAGTCCTTCCAATAACACCAATGAATGGGGCCCAATTCCTCCCAATGACACCAATGATGGGACACAGTTCCTCCCAATAACGCCAATGATGAGACACAGTTCCTCCCAATGACACCAATGATGGGAAACAGTTCCTCTCAATGACACCAATAATGGGACACAGTTCCTCCCAATGACACCAATGATGGGACACAATTCCTTCCAATGACTCCAATGATAGGACACAATTCCTCCCGAGTCCCAATGACACCAATGATGGGACACAGTTCCTCCCAGTGACACCAATGATGGGACACAGTTCCTCCCAATGACACCAAAGATGGGACACAGTTCCTCCCAATGACACCAATGATGGGACACAGTTCCTCCCAATGACACCAATGATGAGACACAAGTCCTTCCAATGGCACCAACAATAGGGCCCAAGTCAAATCCTTCCAATGACTCCAATGATGGGACACAATTCCTCCCATAGGCACCAACAATAGGGCCCAATGACACCAATGAGATACAATTCCCCCCAATGACTCGAATGATGGGACACAATTCCTCCCACTCACTCCAACGATGGGGCATTGTTTTCTCCCCACTGCCGTTTGGACCTTTTTTACTCCCATTGGCCACAATCCGCCCCCCCCTAAATTCTGAAGTACAGCAAACTGGCCCTTTGTTTAGAAAGTTTGGAGCCCCCTGCTATATACCATTACATTACAGCCCTTGAGAGATAATGTTGGGTTATTCTACAGAATGTGGTCTCAGGTTCTTACTGACTGGGTCAACGACTTGAATTACAGCAGCAATGGCCGCCATCGCCCAGCAGATTGGAGCGGTAACGTCTGCGACAGAATGCAAAGAATACATTTGTGTTTTTATACCTCTACTACTCAATTAATATCACTATAACAGTGTGTGTGTGTAGTGCTCACAGGAGATTGCTGGAATCCATCATCAGTGCCGGCAATCTGTTTCTGCGAACCCCCTGCCTGGCGCAGCGCGATTCCAATCATAATACACGTTTATACTGACTTTAATTGGCTCCGGGGAATGAAGGGTTGTACAGTATTTGTCATCATCTTCATCTTTCTTGATAACATACTTTGCAACTCCGAGCAATGAGTGAAAGTAATCAGGAGCCTGTCCAGGAAATACCGCAACCATGTTAAAGCGAACGCGCGATCACTTTAAATTTCTCTTGCAGGCGCTTTAAGGCACCGGCACACATGGCCGCCTTCTTTGCTGAAACACCCAAGGGGATCCAATATGGAACAAAAATAAATTCCGAGGATGTCTCTTCTTGTGTTTTAGATCTGGGGATGGATTTGAATGATTTTAGAGAAATTGATTTCGGTATGAAAATACCGATTCCACCACTGAAGCTGAAATGATCAGTTTCACTCATTGAGCTGATTCAGCAAAATTTGATGAAAATTTAAAAATAAACAACGATCTACTCTTCTTTTTTTTATTTAATTCCCTTTATTTGGGGGGTGTGAGTTTTGGGGGTAAGGTGTATTTAGGGTAGTTCATTTATTTATTATTCACATTAGGCGGGTTGGAATTGTGGGCAGAATTGCCGCGATTCTACCCGCGACGCCAAATCGGGACAAAACTCACGACGCACGCTTGGCTGCTATTAATCTTAATAGTACCCCAAGTGCCCCCCAAACCCCAAATGTACCATCATGGTTTATGTTTCAGGAAAAAATAGAGTATCATATTGTGTTTGTGTGCAATAAAATTAATTCAAGTGTATTTTTTTTTAAATGCTCTTGAAAAACTGCTGCGCAAATACCATGTGACATAAAAAATTGCAACACCCACCATTTTTTTCTCCAGGGCCAGGGCCTCTGCAAAATAATAATAATAATAATTATATATATATATATATATATATATATATATATATATATATATATATATATATATATATATATATATATACAGTGGGCATGGAAAGTATTCAGACCCCCTTAAATTTTTCAGCTCACAGTGCATGTCAAATGAGAATGCATGAGCAAATGAGAATCATGAGGTCAAAGGAACTGCCTGAAGGGCTCAGAGACAGAATTGTGGCAAGGCACAGATCTGGCCAAGGTTACAAAAAAATTTCTGCTGCACTTAAGGTTCCTAAGAGCACAGTGGCCTCCATAATCCTTAAATGGAAGATGTTTGGGACGACCAGAACCCTTCCTAGAGCTGGCCGTCCGGCCAAACTGAGCTATCGGGGGAGAAGAGCCTTGGTGAGAGAGGTAAAGAAGAACCCAAAGATCACTGTGGCTGAGCTCCAGAGATGCAGTCGGGGGATGGGAGACAGTTGTAAAAAGTCAACCATCACTGCAGCCCTCCACCAGTCGGGGCTTTATGGCAGAGTGGCCTGATGGAAGCCTCTCCTCAGTGCAAGACACATGAAGCCCGCATGGAGTTTTCTAAAAAACACCTGAAGGACTCCAAGATGGTGAGAAATAAGATTCTCTGGTCTGATGAGACCAAGATAGAACTTTTTGGCCTTAATTCTAAGCGGTATGTGTGGAGAAAACCAGGCACTGCTCATCGCCTGTCCAATACAGTCCCAACAGTGAAGCATGGTGGTGGCAGCATCATGCTGGGGGGGTGTTTTTCAGCTGCAGGGACAGGACGACTGGTTGCAATCGAGGGAAAGATGAATGAAAGATGAAAAGAGGGATATCCTGGACAAAAACCTTCTCCAGAGTGCTCAGGACCTCAGACTGGGCCGAAGGTTTACCTTCCATCAAGACAATGACCCTAAGCACACAGCTAAAATAACGAAGGAGTGGCTTCACAACAACTCCGTGACTGTTCTTGAATGGCCCAGCCAGAGCCCTGACTTAAACCCAATTGAGCATCTCTGGAGAGACCTAAAAATGGCCGTCCACCAACGTTTACCATCCAACCTGACAGAACTGGAGAGGATCTGCAAGGAGGAATGGCAGAAGATCCCCAAATCCAGGTGTGAAAATCTTGTTGCATCTTTCCCAAAAAGACTCATGGCTGTATTAGATCAAAAGGGAGCTTCTACTAAATACTGAGCAAAGGGTCGGAATACTTAGGACCATGTGATATTTCAGTTTTTCTTTTTTAATAAATCTGCAAAAATGTCAACAATTCTGTGTTTTTCTGCCAATATGGGGCGCTGTGTGTACAATATGGGGTGCTGTGCGTACAATATGGGGTGCTGTGTGTACAATATGGGGCGCTGTGTGTACAATATGGGGAGCTGTGTGTACAATATGGGGTGCTGTGTGTACAATATGGGGCGCTGTGTGTACAATATGGGGAGCTGTGTGTACAATATGGGGTGCTGTGTGTACAATATGGGGTGCTGTGTGTACAATATGGGGTGCTGTGTGTACAATATGGGGTGCTGTGTGTACAATATGGGGCGCTGTGTGTACAATATGGGGAGCTGTGTGTACAATATGGGGTGCTGTGTGTACAATATGGGGCGCTGTGTGTACAATATGGGGTGCTCTGTGTACAATATGGGGTGCTGTGTGTACAATATGAAGTGCTGTGTGTACAATATGGGGGGGGCTGTGTGTATAATATGAGGTGCTGTGTGTACAATATGGGGGGGGCTGTGTGTATAATATGAGGTGCTGTGTGTACAATATGGGGGGCTGTGTGTACAATATGGGGTGCTGTGTGTACAATATGGGGGGCTGTGTGTACAATATGGGGTGCTGTGTGTACAATATGGGGTGCTGTGTGTACAATATGGGGTGCTGTGTGTACAATATGGGGTGCTGTGTGTACAATATGGGGTGCTGTGTGTACATTAATGAGGAAAAAAATGAACTTAAATGATTTTAGCAAATGGCTGCAATATAACAAAGAGTGAAAAATGTAAGGGGGTCTGAATACTTTCCGTCCCCACTGTATATATATATACACACACACACATACAATGTTTGGGGGTTCTATGTAATTTTGTAGTAAAACAAAATGTAGATTTTTACATCTATGTAAGAATTGTCAGAGTTATCCCGGTATTGAAGTGGTTGAAATGTTTGTTTTTGGGTTGGGCTACTCAGTATCACACACACATATTGTGAATGGGGCCAATTCTGAAACTTCTCTGATGTAAACAATCAATGTTTTTTTGCTAGAAAATTCCTTAGAACCCCCAAACATTATATATATATATTAATGGAGACCCTAGAGAATAAAATGGCGATTGTTGCAGGTTTTCCTGTCACGCGTAATATTTGCGCAGTGGTTTTTCAAAGGCAATTTTTTTTTGGGAGAAAAAATACACTTTAATGAATAAAAAAATAAAATAAAGCACAATATATAACCCAATTTTTTTGTACATTATGAAAGATGATGTTACGCCAAGTAATTAGATACCTAAGATGTCACTCTTTAAAATTGCGCACACTCATGGAATGGCGACTAACTATGGTACATAAAAATCTCCATAGGCAACGCCTTAAAAGTTTCTACAAGTTATCAGAGTTACAGAGGAGATTTAGAATTATTTCTCTCGCTCTGATGTTGGCAGTGATACCTCACATGTGTGGTTTGAACAATTTTTACATATTTGGGTGTGACCTACGTATGCCTTCACCACTGCGCATGAGCACTTTTCATTTTTTTATTTTTATTTGTTTTATTATATTCTTTTTATTTTTACACTTTCCCTTTACAAAAATGTTTTATCACTTTTATTCCTTGTAATAGAAATAAGCAATGACATGTCCTCTTTATGGAGAGATCTGGGGTAAATAAGACCCCAAATCTCTTCTCTACAATAGAAAGTATTAGATACAAAAAAAATTTGATCTAATGCTTTAAAAAAAAAAAAAAAAAAAGACCACAAATGATATAAACACAACAACGCTACTAATTGGTTACAATAACATTCGCAGTCAATACTTTTTTTTTTTTATATGGAAAGCAGTAAAAACTCTGGAAAAGTTATAAAGTTGGCGGACGGATTAGATAAACACGAAAAAAAAAAAGACCTTGTTTACATTGGACCAGCGCCAGTAGTGATGTCATGACGTTGCTTTGGTCCTCCTCCTACCAGGGGTCTCCAAACTTTCTAGACAGAGGGTCAATTTAATGCCCCAATGTCCGTAGGAATAAAAAATATTACATAGCATCTATGAGCAGAGGGAGTAGAATATCTTTGGTGTCAGTGGGAGGAATAGTGTTCCATCATTGGTGCCGGTGGTTAGAATAGTGCCACATCATTGGTGTCAGTGGGAGGAATAGTGCCCTGTCGTCAGTGTCAGTGGGAACAACAGTATCCCGTTCTTGGTGTCAATGAGAGGAATAGCGTCCCATCGTTGGTGGGAGGAATAGTGAAGACATGGTACACATAAGACAATCTTTTGGAAAGACGCAGGGCCCCTTCATCGCTTGCCTGACGAAGGGGCCCTGTGGGGCTCCAAAACGTTGCCTTATGTGTACCACCAAAATAAAGCTTTAGACCCTTTTTGAGGAATCCTTGGTGTGCTGGTTACATTTCTTCACTTGGATTGTCTATGGTTCCCAGCCTGTGGTCCTCTCAGCACCCGTTATTACTGAATAGCCATTTTCAGGAACATGTGCATGGGGAATATTGTGAGCTGGAAGAATAGTATCCCATCATTGGTGTCAGTGAGAGGAATAGTGCCCCATCATTGGTGTCAGTGGGAGGAATAGTGTCCCATCATTGGTGTCAGTGAGAGGAATAGTGCCCCATCATTGGTGTCAGTGAGAGGAATAGTGCCCAACCATTGGTGTCAGTGGGAGGAATAGTGCTCCATCATTGGTGTCAGTGGGAGAGATAGCGCTCCTTTATTGGTGTCACTTGGAGAAATAGTGCTCCTTTATTGGTGTCACTGGGAGGAATAGTGCTCCATCATTGGTGTCACTGGAAGGAATAGTGCCCAACCACTGGTGTCAGTGGGAGGGATAGTGCTCCATCATTGGTGTTAGTGGGAGAAATAGCTCTCCTTTATTGGTGTCACTGGGAGGAATAGTGCTAAACCACTGGTGTCAGTGGGAGATATAGTGCCCCATCATTGGTGTCAGTGGGAGAGATAGTGCTCCTTTATTGGTGTCACTTGGAGAAATAGTGCTCCATCATTGGTGTCACTGGGAGGAATAGTGCCCAACCATTGGTGTCAGTGGGAGAGATAGTGCCCCATCATTGGTGTCAGTGGGAGAGATAGTGCCCCATCATTGGTGTCAGTGGGAGAGATAGTGCCCCATCATTAGTGTCAGTGGGAGAAATAGTGACCCTTCATTGGTGTCACTTGGAGGAATCGTGTTCCATCATTGGTGTCACTGGGAGATATAGTGCCCAACCATTGGTGTCAGTGGGAGGAATAGTATCTGACTGTTGATGTTAGTGGAAAGAATGGTGCTTCATCTTTGGTGTCAGTAGAAGGAATAATGCCCCACGGGTCGGATAAAGTTAAGCAAAGGGCCGCAGTGCGGAGACCACTCTCCACTGACCATAGAGATGAGTGGAGGCCATCTTTCCTCCACTCATCTCTGTTTCTAGCAACTACCGAATCATTTCTCGGGGCTATCGATCATCCAGGTAAGCCTGAGAAACACCGGGAAGTGGCGACCCCTCCCACCGCTTCTAAAAGTGATCCAGCGCCGAATCTGCTACTCTGACTACTTTTTTTGCGGTTAAAGAATCGCTAGCTGAAAAAAAAGACAATACCAGATTTTGGTATATTGCTGCAGCCATATCCCCGGTATTCCACTTCCCACGAGGATGTTTTTTTTCCCATGGCCCAGTCAGCACGTGGTTAAACCCCAAACTTTCGGCACATAAAAGACACAAATGATATAAAACACAACAACGCTACTAATTGGTTACAATAACATTTGCAGTCGATACTTTTTTTTTTATACGGAAAGCAGTAAAAACTCTGGAAAAGTTACAAAGTTGGCGGACGGATTAGATAAACACGAGCGCGGGATGTCACCCGGGCCATCTGGCCACCCAGCCAAATAATAAACACCGCGTCTGAGAGAGGCGATATATTTTATTCTGATCGTAAACGCCGCAATCACGCTGACTGCAGATGGCCGGGCGCAAGGACAGGCTGTCAAGGACTGAATGGCCGTCCTATTAGAAGAAGGCGATAAAATGATGAGATCCGAGGACGGCGGATATAATGGGCGCTAACGTCTGTGACACCGGCGTGATGTGCAAATGTTATCTGCGCCAAACTGAGGTCATGTGGTCAGATGATGTTTTATTGGTGGAACTTTAAAGAGGCGCTCCGGTCTTAACTTCAGTCTTGCACGGTTGTACCGGCTCCTCTCCTGGACTGAAATGGCTTCCTCTGATTTCACCGCACACTGTGAGCTTCTCACAATGTACATTAGAAGCTTCAGCGAGTCAGGGAGAGCCTCATTTCCTGGCTGGAGGACAACCAGAATCATCTAGCTCAGCCTTTCTTAACATTTTAACCCTAGAGGAACCCCAAAAAAACCTTGAACTCTGTAGGCACCATTAAAGGGTGGCTCAAGGAACCCCTAGGAACCTCTGGAGGAACCCTGGTTGAGAATGGCTGATCTAGCTCTTTCCTCCCCAGCTTTACTGTCCTTGGTCCGCCTCTTTTATTCATTGGATTTCAATTCTTTCAGTTATGGGGGCTCAGTGTCACATGTAGGTGGTCTGCAGGTACTCCTCATTTCCTGGCTGGAAGACATTCAGCATCTAGTGCAGGGGTCTCCAAACTTTCTAAGTAAGGGGCCAGTTTTCTGTCTTTCAGGCTTTAGGGGGGGACGGACTGTGGCTAGTGGGAGTAGAAAGTTCCCTAGCATCGGTGGGAGAAAACCATGCCCCATCATAGGTATCAGTGGGAGGAATAGTGCCCCATCATAGGTATCAGTGGGAGGAATAGTGCCCCATCATAGGTATCAGTGGGAGGAATAGTGCCCCATCATTGGTATCAGTGGGAGGAATAGTGCCCCATCATTGGTATCAGTGGGGAGGAAAGGTGTCCCATCATTGGTATCAGTGGGAGGAAAGGTGTCCCATCATTGGTATCAGTGGGAGGAATAGTGCCCCATCATTGGTATCAGTGGGAGGAATGGTGCCCCATCATTGGTATCAGTGGGAGGAAAAGTGCCCCATCATTGGTATCAGTGGGGAGGAATGGTGGGAGGAATGGTGTCCCATCGTTGGTGTCAGTGGGTGGAATAGTGCCCCATCATTGGTGTCAGTGGGAGGAATGTAGGGAGGAATGGTGCCCCATAATTGGTGTCAGTGGGAGGAATAGTGCCCCATCATTGGTGTCAGTGGGTGGAATGGTGTCCCATCATTGGTATCAGTGGGAAGGAATGGTGGGAGGAATGGTGTCCCATCATTGGTGTCAGTGGGTGGAATAGTGCCCCATCATTGATGTCAGTGGGAGGAATGTAGGGAGGAATGTTGCCCCATCATTGGTGTCAGTGGGAGGAATGGTGTCCCATCGTTGGTGTCAGTGTGTGGAATAGTACCCCATCATTGGTGTCAGTGGGAGGAATGGAGGGAGGAATGGTGCCCCATCATTGGTATCAGTGGGAGGAATGGTGTCCCATCATTGGTGTCAGTGGGAGGAATGGTGGGAGGAATGGTGCCCCATCATTGGTGTCAGTGGATGGACTAGTGTCCCATCATTGGTATCAGTGGGAGGAATGGTGTCCCATCATTGGTGTCAGTGGGAGGAATGGTGCCCCATCATTGGTGTCAGTGGATGGACTAGTGTCCCATCATTGGTATCAGTGGGAGGAATGGTGTCCCATCATTGGTGTCAGTGGGAGGAATGGTGCCCTATCATTGGTGTCAGTGGGAGGAATGGTGTCCCATCATTGGTGTCAGTGGGAGGAATGGTGGGAGGAATGGTGCCCCATCATTGGTGTCCGTGGATGGACTAGTGTCCCATTATTGTTGTCATTGGCAGGAATATTATCCCATTGTTGGTATTGGTGGGAGAAATGGTGCCCCATCATTGGTGTCAGTGGGAGGAATAAGTGCCCCATTACTGGTGACATTGGCAGGAATAATGCCCCATCAATGGTGTCAGTAAGAGGAATGGTGTCCCGAGGGCCATATAAAGGCAAGCAAAGGACCACATCTGGCCCCTGGGCTGCAGTTTGTAAACCAATGATCTATCGCTTCCCCCCCCCCAGCCCTGGCCCGTCCCTCTCATTCATTAGATTTCACTTCCTTCATTCACAGAGGCTGAACATGGCATGTGGGCATTACCTGTCTAAACACGCCCACTGCCCGCACCTCCAGACTGACCTCTCAGCCCAGGAAGATGATGGGGACTCTGGATGACTTTTGATTCCTTATGGAGGATGGCCAGCAAGATTTATCTCCTTCTTCCCCAGTCCAACTGTCTTACCCTCCCCCTTTTTCATTCATTGGATTTCAGTTCTTTCATTGCTGGAGGCTCAGCATCACATGTGGGCGTTACTTATGGAAATCCAGTCTGCCTGTGAATGCCCACTGCTGCTGTGTACAGCACTCTGCCGGCTCCTCCCACCAGCCATGATCTGCCTGTATTGCATAGAGAAGCACAGAGACCGCTGTCTAAATGAAAGTATATGATGAAAATATAAATTTCATGCATGTTGATGGGGGGAGGGGAGGTAAACATTCCCGAAAACTACCTGTTATGCTTATTCTGCGACCATTGATATGAATGAACACATCTGTCATTGCAGGTGGAGGAAACAATTAATTACAAGCCTTTGGATCCTCCGAGATGTCGTGTGCCGATTCCTCCAGTCTGCAGAGAATATTTCATGAATAATGAATGGCTGGATTGTGTGATTTCTGCAGATCAGACAGTTCTGCATGCAGACAGTCAGGTGACTCGATCTTCATTCCGCTGCCCCCCCCTCCCCCTCCCCTGTAGCCGCTGACTGGCAGCCCGAGCCGCACGTTTGTGGTCTGACAGTTAAATGAATCCGAGGAGCAGGAAAATAAAATGTGTACACGGGGCGATCCATCCATCACTGCGCAGAAATGAAACGAGAGTGACAAGTGACCAATAACTGTGCGCGGCGTGGACTGCGACAGAGGAGAGGCAGCGGGATCCTGCTTTATGTATTCCGCAATACCGCAAAACCAAAGAGCTGACAGCGGGGTCATCACGTATCTGCCGCCAAAGAGGAGTCTACGGGGAACCAGCCAACCCAATGTGGGGCTGACTAATGTATGGGGCCAGATGTCACACTCCATGCTGCTTTATATCCAGTGATTACTGGAGACTGTTCAGAGAGGCAGAGACTCCACAATCTCATCATTGGTGTCAGTGGGAGGAATAGTGTCCCGTCATTGGTGTCAGTGAGAGAATAGTGTCCCGTCATTGGTGTCAGTGGGAGGAATAGTGCCACATTATTGGTGTCAGTGGGAGGAATAGTGTCCCGTCATTGGTGTTAGTGGGAGGAATAGTGTCCCACCATTGGTGTCAGTGGGAGGAATAGTGCCCCACCATTGGTGTCAGTGGGAGGTATAGTTTCCCATCATTGGTGTCAGTGGGAGGAATAGTGCCCCACCATTGGTGTCAGTGGGAGGAATAGTGCCCTATCATTGGTGTCAATCGGAGGAATAGTGCCCCATCATTGGTGTCAGTGGGAGGAATAATGCCCCGTCATTGGTGTCAGTGGAAGGAATAGTGCTCCATCATTGGTGTCAGTGGGAGGAATAGTGTCCCGTCATTGGTATCAGTGAGAGAATAGTGCCCCAGTGGGAGGAATAGTGCCCCATCATTGGTGTCAATGGGAGGAATAGTGCCCCATCATTGGTGTCAGTGGGAGGAATAGTGTCCCGTCATTGGTATCAGTGAGAGAATAGTGCCCCAGTGGGAGGAATAGTGTCCTGTCATTGGTGTCAGTGGGAGGAATAGTGCCCCATCATTGGTGTCAATGGGAGGAATAGTGTCCCGTT
Organism: Lithobates clamitans; assembly: GCA_037952925.1. NCBI lineage: Eukaryota > Metazoa > Chordata > Amphibia > Anura > Ranidae > Lithobates > Lithobates clamitans. The sequence goes on along the minus strand of JBBGZY010001027.1, from coordinate 17,327 downwards.
ATTGGTGTCAGTGGGAGGAATAGTGTCCCGTTATTGGTGTCAGTGGGAGGAATAGTGTCCCGTTATTGGTGTCAGTGGGAGGAATAGTGTCCCGTCATTGGTGTCAATGGGAGGAATAGTGTCCCGTCATTGGTGTCAATGGGAGGAATAGTGTCCCGTCATTGGTGTCAGTGGGAGGAAAAGTGTCCCGTCATTGGTGTCAGTGGGAGGAATAGTGTCCCGTCATTGGTGTCAATAGGAGAAATAGTGTCCCATCATTGGTGTCAGTGGACGAAGCACTTACTGCCGCTCTGCATACAGCCCTATATTGTGTCCGGTGCCCATCTCATGGCTCACAGTTTCAGGGGCCCCGGCTCTCAAGATTTAGCTCCAGCGGAGTTCTCAGTTAAGTCTGAGCCACACTTGCAGGAAAAGTCCGAGCGCCCGATCCAAGGGTACCTGGAAGTTCTACAAATCTATCCATCCCATTCCACAATCCCGATGGCTCCCCAGCCGCCCACCAGACCCATCTGCTTCACTTCCTGCGCTCATTCCGATGGCAGTTTATCTGCAGCTGTATTAATAAAATCCGATCGGCGATGGAAATGTCCTCGGCGCTGTTCGCCCTTCGCACAGAACGCGGCGCGCAGGCGGGCAAGGTCAGGCAAGAACGCTTCTGCGCCAACTGGAGGAACAGAACCCGCGTGTTCCCATGTACGGGGGGGGGGGGGGGAGACATCAATTAACGGCTCGCAGAAGCTGCCATGTCTGCTGCATCCATCTGGGCGCAATTCTCCCGGCGTATATATCATGTCACACGCCAACCCGTCACCGTCTACGGCGGATCAGTCAGACTCGGGGAAAAGTTACACAACGGAGAGTCCACTTCCTCGTGTTAAAGGGGAACTCCGTCCTTCCCTTCAGTCTTGCACGGTTGTACCGGCTCCTCTCCTGGACTGAAATGGCTTCCTCTGATTTCACTGCACACTGTGAGCTTCTCACAACGTGCATTAGAAGCTGCATCAAGTTAAAGGTTCCATTTACACCTTGGCGTTCACGCACAATAAATTGCATTGCAATGGCAGCAAATTGCGTTCGCGGGAAGCTTGTTGCCCAAAAAAGGTACAGGAGCTTCTTTTGGGGCGACAAGCTTTCCGCCATGCTGTTGTTTGCTCCGATTGCAGTAAAATCGCACCGTGATTGGGGTGCCATTGATAAGTAATGGCATTGCAAATGCATCCTGCGTTTTGCTGCGATTCTGGAACGCCCAGGTGTGGATGGAGCCTAATAGAGCTCCGCCTCATTTCCTGGCTAGAGGACGCCATTCCTCCCCAGCCTGACCATCTCTGACCCACCCCTGGATTTCTGCCAATCATAGAAGCCCAGTAGTACATGTGGGCGTTACCTATGCAAATACAGCCTGCCTAGGAACGCCCACTCCTCTAGTACTGATATCCACCCCTCAAGGCATTGTGATATTTGCATAACCCCTCCCAAGAGCCGGCCCACTGCTTGTAGCAGAACTGAGAGCTCTGTAGTTAGATATTTGCATAACTCCTCCCAAGAGCCGGCCCACTGCTTGCATCAGGACTGAGAGCTCTGTAGTTAGATATTTGCACAACTCCTCCCAAGAGCCGGCCCACTGCTTGCATCAGGACTGAGAGCTCTGTAGTTTGATATTTGCATAACTCCTCCCAAGAGCCGGCCCATTGCTTGCATCAGGACTGAGAGCTCTGTAGTTTGATATTTGCATAACTCCTCCCAAGAACCAACCCATTGTTTGTTTCAGGACTGAGAGCTCTGTAGTTAACATTTGCATAACTCCTCCCAAGAGCCGGTCCGCTGCTTGCATCAGGACTGAGAGCTCTGTAGTTTACATTTGCATAACTCCTCCCAAGAGCCGGCCCACTGCTTGTATCAGGACTGAGAGCTCTGTAGTTTGATATTTGCATAACTCCTCCCATGAACCAACCTATTGCTTGTATGCCTGCATTGCATAGAGAACCACAGAGACCCATTGATGACATCACTGGATCTTCAAGAGGAGTTCCGCCCATTAATAAATTAAAAGTCAACAGCTACACATACTGGAGCTGCTGACTTTTAACGTTCGGACACTTACCTGTCCTGGAGTCCAGTGATGTCGGCATTGCAGCTGATGTTTCCATCAGCTGTCCGGTTCTGCCGCCGCCATTGCTGGTAAGGGAACCCGGTTGTGTAGCCTTTCGGCTTCATGGCCGGGTCCCTACTGCGCATGCGCGAGGCACCACTGCACTCTCTCACCGGCCCGGCAGAAGGGGAGGGGGGCCGAGCTGCTGATGTACTTCACCGCGGCCCGGTCTACCGGAAGTGGGGAAAGGCGCTTGTCAAAAACAGGTACCCGCTCCCCCCTCCGGTGCCAAATGTGGGAGGGGGAGGAGGCAAATAAGCAAAAGTGGGCGGCACAGTGGTGTAGTGGGTAGCACTCTCGCCTAGCAGTAAGAAGGGTCGCTGGTTCGAATCCCGACCACGACACTACCTGCCTGGAGTTTGCATGTCCTCCCTGTGCCTGCGTGGGTTTCCTCCGGGTACTCCGGTTTCCTCCCACACTCCAAAGACATGCTGGTAGGTTAATTGGATCCTGTCTAAAATCGGCCCTAGTATAGGTATGAATGTGAGTTAGGGACCTTAGATTGTAAGCTCCTTGAGGGTATAGGGACTGATGTGAATGTATAATATATATATGTAAAGTGCTGCGTAAATTGACGGCGCTATATAAGTACCTGAAATAAATAAATAAATAAATAAGTTCCACTTTTGGGAGGAACTCCACTTTAAATGAGGTTTGTAATGAAAGCAGAAAGATTTCATTGGGAAATGTCATTAGGGAGGAACCAGGGAAGGCAAAACATAAGCAGATTCAATTGTGCCGCGGTGCTCATGTGTTTATAAAGAGGAACTCACACGAACCGGAATAAAAACATCTTTGACATTCTGAAGCTTCCCTCCAACCACTTTGCATATTATTTTATATATACTGTGATTCTGCACTTGCCAAATATGCTGCAGAAATGTCCCCCCACTGAGTCTGGCTGCCGCCATTATAACTGTGGGCAGCTGAAGCTGCTGTCTGCTCACTTCCTGGATTTAAACAGAGGCACACCTCCAGCTCCGCAGCTCTCATTGGCCCTCTTATGACTCATCCCCCCTCTCCCTTCCTGGCAAACTCTCACGAGATTGAGAGAGAGAGCTGTGCATGATGTCATAAACCTAGGCCAATGACCAGACAAGAAACAGGAAGTGGGCTCTATAAGGGATTTACTGGCAGAAAAAAAAAATGTTTTACTATCCAAAGTTAAAAAAACAACAACAAGGGCTGAAGATTTAATAGATGGAAAGATGAAAAAATTACTGAAGGTTCCACTTAAACCACTTTACCCCCCTCCCCCCTCCCTTCATGACCAGGCCATTTTTTTTGCGATACAGTACTGCATTACTTTGATAATTGCCCGGTCATGCAACGCTGTACCCAAATAAAATATTTGTCCTTTTTTTTGTTGTTATAAAAATCCATTATTATTATTTTTTTATTTTTTTAAACACATCAGGGTGGATACAAATCCATCATTAATTTATTTTTTTAAATAAAAAAAAATATGATTTTTTTTTCATTTAAATCTGATTTTTTTTTCATTTTTCACAAATTTTAATAAAATGCTTTTGAAGTAAAAAATCTATGTCAAGATAATTTTCTATTTAAAGTGGAGTTCCACCCACTTTTACAACTCTTCAGCATCCCTCACTAAACTGTGCACTGTAAACAAATTGGATATTTTTTTATTTTTTTTCTCAGCACTTACTGTATATCTGCTGTATTCATTTTTCACTTCCTCCTCCCTGGCCGCGGCCCATCGCATCATTTCCTGTTTGCAATGCCTTCTGGGAAGGGGCGGCAACTTCCTCTGACACTGCCGTTGCTATGGAAACCTGACCTGAAACCTATTACACTGCTTGTGCTGCACTGAGCATGTGCGAGATCTGCAAGGATGAGATCCAGGAAGAAACTCAGTCTGGCTTCAGATGCCCAGACTTAAGATGGCCGCGGCCTGCTGTAAGTTTATAAAATAACAAACTACTGCTATAAACTAACAAAACAGACCTTAGTTTACAGACTAACTTTACTAGAATACATTAAGCTTGTGTATTATAGGGGTATTTTTATTTCAAAAGTTTAAGTTCGGCCGGAACACCACTTTAAGATACATCAATCATTTCGTTTATTCAGCATGAAATGGAGCTTAGTTATGTAGCATGAGGCTGTATATTCTGACTGCTATATTTACATTTTTGGTAAACTCATTCAATGAATCCAAGATCTGCAAGCTGGGAAAACTCGTACTGCATTGATGCGTTCACACGATTTCACAGTAACCATGAGATAAAACAAAGTTCAGGAATATTCCTTTATCCCATTGTTTTGCAAATCTATGTACACTACAAACTGTATGATTGAATCAGTTCTGATATCGCTGTTTTACTAACCTGACAGCTTATTATTCTAAATAGGAAACCTTCATTTTGTTAGCAAATATTTAAAATTCTATCAGCAAGAATAAGTCCTTACAATTAAAGAGCCCCTGTCATTTCCATCATGGCAGCGCCTGTTAGCGGGCGTCCAATCACCTGCTGCCGCCATGTCCCTCACCTTGTTGTGTCACTGCCGCATCACCAGCCGTCCCATTAAAGTGAATGGGGCTGTCGGTGAGTCAACGGCGGGTCAGAGGAGGAGCCAACAGCAGGTCAGAGGAGGAGCCAACAGCGGCTCAGAGGTGGAGTCAACAGAGGGTCAGAGGAGGAGCCAACAGCGGGTCAGAGGAGGAGCCAACAGCGGGTCAGAGGAGGAGCCAACAGCAGGTCAGAGGAGGAGCCAACAGCAGGTCAGAGGAGGAGCCAACAGCGGCTCAGAGAAGGAGCCAACAGCAGGTCAGAGGAGGAGCCAACAGCAGGTCAGAGGAGGAGCCAACAGCGGGTCAGAGGTGGAGCCAACAGCAGGTCAGAGGAGGAGCCAACAGCAGGTCAGAGGAGGAGCCAACAGCAGGTCAGAGGAGGAGCCAACAGCGGGTCAGAGGAGGAGCCAACAGCAGGTCAGAGGAGGAGCCAACAGCAGGTCAGAGGAGGAGCTGCTACAGGACAGAGATGACAGTTGCTCTTAAAAAATTTTGATTTCAATCAAATCCACCCTGATTATAAGCGCTATTGTCAGTTGTGATGAAGCAAAGGAGCATGCTGATAGGAGCAGATAGCAGAGTAACAGAGAGATGAGCTCATCAGTCTGCTGCTTCTCCTTTTACTGCCCAATCACATGGCTGGGGGGGAGGGACAAGACCTGTAGATGTTACTGAACTTTCAAAAATCCGTTCCCCCTGCCCTGTCAGACCGGGCTGTCTGGCAGAGCTGTAATAAGAACTGGATGGACAGGAATACAACTCCTTTGACAATTTACCCATACATTCATTCGAATCACTATTTGTCCCAAGAGCTTACAATCTACTTTCCTGAATTTGCATACACATACTACGGGCCAGGAGCCGATTAACCCGCCAGCAGCACGTCATCGGAGTGTGGAAAACGACCACATGCCATGCAAGCACAGGGACACATGCAAACTCCATGCAGGTAGTGTCGTGGTGGGGATTTGATGCAACAAGCCAAGTGCTGCCAGGCAGCTGCCCATATAGATTTAGGGAGTGACTTCACTTTTGTTGAGAAAAAGACCCTCCCCTCTGGATGATCTCTGTACAATGCAGGAATCTTAACAAACTTTGTTGCAGGTTCCTATCTTTTGTTATTCAGGAGAAATCTGTATGAGGCTGGTACTGTAATTATCAATCAGCTGCTGCACCTGCAGGGCTCTAATGAGGAAAGTGGCAAGGGCCTGCGTCCCTTGAGTCATGATTTCCCGTAGGCAATATCTCACCAAAATTGTCATTTTTGTTGCAGGGGATGCTGAAAATCAAGTTGATGTCTTGGTACAGACCTCTGGGAAAATCAGCGAGCCAATCACATAAGCAGGAATTTACATTTGGGGGGGGGGGCTCTGTATACCATCTTTGTAGAGAACACTTCCAGGTAAATTACACAGTGAGTAAGCACTCCCTAGGCACACAGTCCCCTCCCCCTTCAGTTAGAACACACACTAGGGAACACATTAACCCCTTCACTGCCCCCTAGTGGTTAACCCCTTCACTGCCAGTGACATTTTTACAGTAATCAATGCATTTTTATATCACTGATCGCTGTATAAATGACAATGGTCCCAAAAATGTGTCAAAATTGTCTCCGACGTGTCCGCCATAATGTTGCAGTCCCGATAAAAATTGCAGATCGCCGCCATTACTAGTAAAAAAAAAAAAAAAATGCCATAAAACTATCCCTAATTTTGTAGATGTGATAACTTTTGCGCAAACCAATCGTTATACGCTTATTGCGATTTTTTTTTTTTACCAAAAATATTTAGAAGAATACATATCGGCCTAAACTGAGGGAAAAAAAAATATTTATTTTATATATTTTTGAGGGATATTTATTATAGCAAAAAATAAAAAATATTGCGTTTTTTTTTTCAAAATTGTCGCTCTTTTTTTGTTTATAGCGCAAAAAATAAAAACCGCAGACGTGATCAAATACCACCAAAAGAAATCTCTATTTGTGGGGGGAAAAAAAAGGACGTCAGTTTTGTTTGGGCGCAACGTCGCACGACCGCGCAATTGTCAGTTAAAGAGACGCAGTGCCGAATCGCAAAAAAGTGCTCCGGTCAAGAAGGGGGGTAAAATCTTCCGGGGCTGAAGCGGTTAATTTACACCTTCTATCTGCTGCAAGATGACAGTTGAAGGAGCAGCCAAACACTGACTGCAGAATTACATTTCCAAGGCGATCCGGCACGTTCATTTAATTTTGCAGAACCCCTTAAAAAGCATCATCTCCTGCCATAACTAATTAAATGAACCCCCCCCCCCCCCATCCTGTCTCTGTATTTATTTACACCTGAAGTGATAATTATATTGGTGTGCGTGTTATTACCGCCAATTACTATTCCCACCGTCACCCTTTTCATGTCGGCGGTTACATGCGAGGAGCGAGTCGTTCCTCTCTCTGCTGTCACATCCATGTTTGTAGCAGAAGGCTGATGATACAATCCTGTCTATAAAATATTTAATTCCTCCAGGTCCCTGCTGGGAATTCCTCCTTCCCTAATACTGTCAGTGTCTGCGCTTAGTCGTCCCCCCCCCCCCCCGGAATTTACTAGACTCTTCACATCCCAGACTCCTTACTGACACACCGGAGTTGAGGGGGAGAGGGAGTAATCATAGCTAAAACCCCCGCCTGCAAAAAGCAACACCTCAAACTAATTAGAGCGCCGAGTTCTCCGCGGCTCCGGGGGTCGCCATACACCCGTCAAAACGTGACAGGCAAGTCATCACAGGTGACGGCTGGAGGAATTAATTGACGGGAGGTAAAAGCAGAGAAATCATCGCTCCAATTTGGGAGATTGGCGAGCTTGACTTAGAAAAGTGATCTGGGGAAGGGTTCTTTGCAGTAAAGGTTGAAAAATGAGCATCCGTCTCACTGAAGTTAAAGCGATATTAAACCCAAAAGCATTTATTATCCACTTGGCGACCAGGACTTTTTGTTTACAAGTGTAAATCTGTATATTTTTTTCTTATAACCCCCAAACATTTATCGCAAAAAAGTGCTCTGGTCAGTGTATATATATATATATATATGTGTGTGTGTGTATATGTGTATATGTGTATATATATATATATATATATATAGGTAGATAGATAGATAGATAGATAGATAGATAGATAGATAGATAGATAGATAGATAGATAGATAGATAGATAGATAGATAGATAGATAGATAGATAGATAGATAGATAGATAGATAGATAGATAGATAGATAGATAGATATATTAGCAGAGACCCTAGGGAATGTTTTTTTGTATGTGACACGGTATTTGAGCAGCGGTTTTTCAAACGCAATTTTTTTTGGGGGAACAAATACAATTTACCCCCCTTCCTGACCAGAGCACTTTTTGCGATACGGCACTGCGTCGCTTTAACTGACAATTGCGCGGTCCACCCCGGACTGAGAGACAGCAGACACGGGACCCAAACTGATATCCAGTGGCGGGCTTGGGTATTATGTATATGTTATAATGTATATGTTACGTTTAAAATATGGATTACCACTGGGAGTTCAAAAAGTCCCATAGTACAGCAATGGTATCTACCAATGAAAAAATATAGCATCCAACGTACAAGTCGTTTTTAAAAACCTGTAGGGTCAGATGAGGAAAGGGATTAGGGAAGGAAGAGCTAGGAAGAAGGGGGGGAAGAGATAAGGTATGGGGGGATAGCTGTTATAATTTTAATATTACATTAGTGCATCTACTTTGGGAACGAGGGCAACATGATGATCCTCAGATCTTGGATCAATCTCTACCTATTAAAGGTTCAACCAAGAAGATATACTATAGATTTGATACATATTGGTGAGTAACATAAATAGTTATAAAACCTTTACCATATGAAGGTCAGAAAAGATGCTAAATCATCATTGTTACCTGCAAACTCTGAAAGAGAATTATAGAAAGCACCATGTTATTTCCAGCTGAGTGATGCCGCAATGACTGTCCACTCCGGACTGAGAGACAGCAGACACGGGACCCAAACCGATATCCAGTGGTGGGCTCAGGTGTTATGTGTAAGTCCCAGTCCATGAAGTTACATTAAAGTCTGAATTACCACTGGGAACTCAAAAGGTCCCATAGTACAGCAATGGTATCTACCAATGAATAAAAAAAATATAGCATCCACAATAACTCTCCACCCCGGACTGAGAGACAGCAGACACGAGACCCAAACTGATATCCAGTGGTGGGCTCAGGTGTTATGTGTAAGTCCCAGTCCATGAAGTTACACTAAAGTCTGGATTAACACTGGGAATTCAAAAGGTCCCATAGTACAGCAATGGTATCTACCAATAAATAAAAAAATATAGCATCCAACGTACAAGTCGTTTTAAAAAACCTGTAGGGTCACATGAGGAAAGGGACTAAGGAAGGAAGGGCTAGGAAGAAGGGGGGAAGGAGATAAGGTATGGGGGGGTAGCTGTTATAGTTTTAAAATGACATTAGTGCATCTACTTTGGGAACGCAGGCAACATGATGACCTTCAGATCTTGGATCAATCTCTACCTATTAAAGGTTCAACCAAGAAGATATACTATAGATTTGGTACATATTGGTGAGTAACTTAAACAGTTATAAAACCTTTACCATATGAAGGTCAGAAAAGATACTAAATCATCATTGTTACCTGCAAATTCTGAAGGAGATTTATAGAAAGCACCAGGTTATTTCCAGCTGAGAGATGCCACAATGACTGTCCACCCCGGACTGAGAGACAGCAGACATGATGAGACCCAAGCTGATACCCAGTGTCTCACATCTTATGTGGAAGTTCCAGTCCCAGCCCATGAAGTTACATTAAAGCATGGATTAGCACAAGGAATTCAAAGAGTCTCATAGTATGGCAAAGATATCTACCTACGAATATAAAGGTATAGCATTCAATGTAGTTTTCAAAATATGTAGGGTCAGACAAGGAAAGGGGACTAGGGAAGGAAGAACTAGGAAGAAGGGGGGGAAGGGAGAAAAGACCTGAAATGGGAAGGGGGGATAGTTTTATAGCTATAATATAACATTTGTTCATCTCTTTGCTTTGAAAATACAGGCACCATGATGAACCTCGGGTCTCGGGTCAATCTCGACCATTTATAGGTCGAACTATAGATTTGTACATATTTGTGAGTAGCATAAACAGCTATAAAACCTTTACCATATGAAGGTCAGTAAAGGTACTAAACCATCATTGTTACATGCAAACCCTGAAGGAGAATTATAGAAAGCACCAGGTTATTTGCAGCTTCTACAATAATTCTCCACCCCGCACTCACAGACAGCAGACACGGGACCCAAGCTGATAACCAGTGGCAGGCCCAGATGTCACGTGTAAGTCCCAGTTCATGAAGTTACATTAAAAAATGTTTTACCACTGGGAATTTAAAAAGTCCCATAGTACAACAACGGTATCTACTAATGAATTCGAAGATATAGCATCCAACGTATAAGTAGTTTTCAAAATATGTAGGGTCAGATGAGATAAGTGACTAGGGAAGGAAGGGCTAGGAAGAAGAGGGAGAGGGATATGGGATCAGAGATGGGGGAGGGAGTTTTTATAGTTTTAATATTGCATTTGTGCATCTCCTTTGCTTTGAGAACAAGGGCAGCATGATGGTCCTCAGGTCTTGGGTCAATCTCTACGATCTCTCTAATAGATTTTTACATATTGGTGAGCAGCATAAACAGCTATAAAACCTTTACCATATGAAGATCGGGAAAGATACTAAATCATCATTGTTACATGCAAACTCTGAAAGAGAATTATAGAAAGCACCAGGTTATTTCCAACTGAGAGATGCCATAATGACTTTCCACCCTGGACTGACAGATAGCAGACACGGGACGCAAGCTGATATCCAGCGGCAGGCTCAGATGTTATTTGGAATTCCCAGTCCATGGAGTTACATTAAAGTATGGAATATTATCACCATGAATTCAAAACTTCCCATAGTACGGGAATGGTATCCACCAAAGAATATAAAGGTATAGCATTCATTGTAGTATTCAAAATATGTAGGGTCAGGCGAGGAAAGGAGACTAGGGAAGGAAGAACTAGGAAGAAGGGGGAAAGGGATAAAGGACCGGAGACAGGAAGGGGGGGTAGTTTTATAGTTATAATATAACATTTGTTCATCTCCTTCGCTTTAATAATACGAGAAACACGAGGATCCTCGGGTCTTGGGTCAATCTTTAAAATCTAAAGGACCAACCACAAGAAGATACGATTTGTAGGTCAGTAAAGATAGTAAATCATCATTATTACATGCAAATTCTGAAGGAGAATTACAGAAAACACCAGGTTATTTCCAGCCACCGAGAGATTCCACAATGACTCTCCACCCAGGATTGACAGACAGCAGACACAAGACCCAAGCTGCTATCCAGTGGCAGGCTCAGATACTGTATAATCTGTAAGTCCCAGTGCCAGTCCATGAAGTTACATTAAAGTATGGATTACCACTAGGAATTCAAAAGGTCCCATAGCACAGCAATGGTATCTACCAATGAATATAAAGGTATAGCATTCAATGTAGTTTTTTTTTAAATATGTGGGGTCAGATGAGGAAAGGGGACTAAGGAAGGAAGAACCAGGAAGAAGGGGGAAAGGGATAAATGACCTGAGACAGGAAGGGGGGATAATTTTATAGTGATAATATAATATTTGTTCATCTCCTTTGCTTTGAGAATACGGGAAACATGATGATCCCTAGGTCTTGGGTCAATCTTTACCATCTGAAGGACCAACCACAAGAAGATACAATATAGGTTTGTAGGTCAATAAAGATAGTAAATCATCATTGTTGCATGCAAATTCTGAAGGAGAATTACAGAAAACACCAGGTTATTTCCAGCCACCGAGAGATTCCACAAAGCCTCTCCACCCAGGACTGACAGACAGCAGACACAAGACCCAAGCTGCTATCCAGTGGCAGGCTCAGATACTGTATAATCTGTAAGTCCCAGTTCCAGTCCATGAAGTTACATTAAAGTATGGATTACCACTAGGAATTCAAAAGGTCCCATAGCACAGCAATGGTATCTACCAATGAATATAAAGGTATAGCATTCAATGTAGTTTTTTTTAAAATATGTAGGGTCAGATGAGGAAAGGGGACTAAGGAAGGAAGAACCAGGAAGAAGGGGGAAAGGAATAAATGACCTGAGACGGGAAAGGGGGATAATTTTATAGTGATAATATAACATTTGTTCATCTCCTTTGCTTTGAGAATACGGGAAACATGATGATCCCTAGGTCTTGGGTCAATCTTTACCATCTAAAGGACCAACCACAAGAAGATGCAATATAGATTTGTAGGTCAAAAGATACAATATAGATTTGTAGGTCAGTAAAGATAGTAAATCATTGTTACTTGCAAATTCTGAAGGAGAATTACAAAAAAAAACAGGGTATTTCCAGCCACCGAGAGATTCCACAATGACTCTCCACCCAGGACTGACAGACAGCAGACACAAGACCCAAGCTGCTATCCAGTGGCAGGCTCAGATATAATCTGTAAGTCCCAGTGCCAGTCCATGAAGTTACATTAAAGTATGGATTACCACTAGGAATTCAAAAGCATTCAATGTAGTTTCAAAAGCATTCAATGTAGTTTTTTTTTTAAATATGTAGGGTCAGATGAGGAAAGGGGACTAAGGAAGGAAGGACTAGGAAGAAGGGGGAAAGGGATAAATGACCTGAGACAGGAAGGGGGTATAGTTTTATAGTGGTAATATAACATTTGTTCATCTCCTTTGCTTTGAGAATACGGGAAACATGATGATCCCTAGGTCTTGGGTCAATCTTTACCATCTGAAGGTCAAACCACAAGAAGATACGCTATAGATTTGTACATATTGGCGAGTAGCATAAACAGCTATAAAACCATTACCATATGAAGGTCAGGAAAGATACTAAACCAACATTGTTACATGCAAACTATGAAAGAGAATTATAGAAAGCACCATGTTATTTCCAGCTGAGAGGATCCACATTGACTCTCCACCCTGGACTGACAGACAGCAGACACGGGACCCAAGCGTATATCCAGCGGCAGGCTCAGATTTTATGTATATCTTTAAATTTCTATCAAGTGTGAAATCCAAACTGCACATTGTTCACACGACAAGCATGGCTGGAAGTAATAAATATTTCTGACACTCCATATTGGCAATGTGTTTTTCTGTTTGAGCGGCCTGACTTTGGATGACAGATTATTTAATAAAACTGAAACAGCAGCGTGCACAAAATGCCCTTCTACAGTCGCTTATAAGGAAAAGCTGCTAAAAGGGGTCTGAACGCCCCTGTTTGGAATGCAGATTGGGTAATGTTTAAAAGACACAAAGAAAAGTCTATTTTTTTGCTATTCTCTCTGTAGTCTGTCCGCCCTCCCACCATCATTCATACCTTGGTGGGAAATTCCAGACCTTCTTTCTCTCTCTCTTTTTTTGTTTTAAAGCATATCCTCATTTGGTGGAATTTTTAAGGCAATCAAAACATGTTACTTCAAAAATATATATCATTTTATTGAAATTGGTTATCATTAAAATTGTAAAAAGGAACATTGTACAATCTTCAAGTACATTAGGTTCAACATAGCATATATAGCATATATCTAAGATGCTTTACCAATAGAAGGAATACATGAAGTGGTATCCCCCAACTACTTGCTAGTATTCCACCCCTAAGATAATAGAAGGATGGATTCAGTAGAGTTGGGGTATAAATATATATATATTATAGGGGTAGGTATATAAATATATATCGTTCATCGCTTTGGAGAGGAAGAGGGCCCTCCCTCGAAATGCGTAAGCCGTTGGTGATGCCATCTGGCCCCCCCTCCAACATCTGATCCAGGTTGCAGATGTAGATCTAGAGACACGGTTCCATTTGCTGGTGTATTGACAAGCCATTTTATTTCGTTTGTGAGTATGACTACTGCTGTTACACTTTTTAATACATTTTTATCTTTGGTTATGCACAAGGTCGGTGCGACCTCCTTTCTTCTTTATATATTTCAGTTCTAAGGATACACAATGTTCTGAGGAGGGCAGCAAGACCATTGACATTCCACATTTTATCCAAAGGGTTGGCTGCACCACCTACCTATAGACTTAGCCCCCAAGCGCAGGAGATTGTGTTATGTTGTTCGAAACGAGTTCACCTCTGTTCCGGCTATTGCAACCATGGTGGGTGTCATTGTTTGCATGGAATATTCAATAAATGAAATTCAATCACACCGGTGTGCAGCCAATTTCTTCCTTCATACATTTTAGAGTTACAAAATCAAGGAAAGGAGTTATTATGGGCTATATGGAGGAGGCGTGGAAGAAATAAATCCTAGGATTTTTACCCGTTAAGGAATAATAAAAGGGGGATAGGGGGTGAGTCCAGGGATATTATCGGGGGTAAGGGATAATATAGGGTAAAGGAAGTGAGCCCAGGGACATTATTAGGGTAAGGGATAATATAAAATGATAAGAAGTGAATCCAGGGACGTTATCAGGGGTAAGGGATTATATAAAAGGGGTAGGAGGTGAGTTCAGGGACATTATTGGGGTAATGGATAATATAAACGTTATAAGAAGTGAATCCAGGGACATTATCAGGGGTAAGGGATAATTTAAAGGGGATAGGAGGTGAGTCCAGGGACATTATCAGGGGTAAGGGATTATATAAAAGGGGTAGGAGGTGAGACCAGGGACATTATTCGGGTAAGGGATAATATAAAATTATAAGAAGTGAATCCAGGGGCATTATCAGGGGTAAGGGATTATATAAAAGGGGTAGGAGGTGAGACCAGGGATATTTATGGGGTAAGGGATAATATAAAGGGGATAGGAGGTGAGTCCAGGGACATTATCAGGGGTAAGGGATAATATAAAGGGCATAGGAGGTGAGTCCAGGAACATTATCAGGGGTAAGGGATTATATAAAGGGGGTAGGAGGTGAGTTCAGGGACATTATTGGGTAAGGACTAATATAAAGGGGTAGGAGGTGAGACCAGGGACATTATTGGGGTAATGGATAATATAAAAGGTATAAGAAGTGAATCCAGGGACATTATCAGGGGTAAGGGATCATTTAAAGGGTATAGGAGGTGAGTTCAGGGATATTATTGGGGTAAGGGATTAATCTAAAGGGGATATGAGGTGAGTCCAGGAACATTATTGGGTAAGGGATATTATAAAGGGGATAGGAGGTGAGTCCAGGGACATTATCAGGGGTAAGGGATTATATAAAGGAGGTAGGAGGTGAGTCCAGGGACATTATCAGAGGTAAGGGATTATATAAAGGGGGTAGGAGGTGAGACCAGGGACATTATTGGGGTAAGGGATAATATAAAAGGTATAAGAAGTGAATCCAGGAACATTATTAGGGGTAAGGGATAATATAAAGGGGATAGGAGGTGACTCTGGGGTCATTATCAGGGATAATAGAAAGGGGATAGGAGGTGAGTCCAGGGACATTTTATGGGGTAATTATTAATAACAAGGGGGTATAAGGTGATTCTGGGGACATTATCGGGGTAAGGGATAATATAAAGGGGGTAGGAGGTGAGTCCAGGCCAGGGACATTATCAGGGGTAAGGGATAATAAAAATGGGGATAGGAGATGAGTCTGGGGAAATTACTGGGGTAAGGAATAATATAATGGTGATAGGAGGTAGGTTCATGTAGGAGATGTGTCTCTCTCTCCCCTCTGGGAGTAATAAGAGTCCTTGGATGCCCCTATGGCCATATTGCTGGCAGGGTCAGTTCACTCCTTTTCTCTCTAATTCAAATAAGCCCTTCACACTTCTGGTGATTCAAATCATTCATTTTGTCGGGTTTTCCTTTTTTTTTCTGTATATAACAAACCCCACACACACACCACCGCCGCTACCACCAACCTATTCCATAAATTACTACAAACCTAAATTCAGGACAGAAGTCTCTAACTGCATTTACTAGCATGTAGGTCCACATGAAAACATACACAATGGAGATAATTTAATTAGTTGAAGCTCTTTGTAGGAGCTTTATTTAATTTCTAGTACATTGACCCATTTCTCTTAGTGATTGATGAGGAGGGGAGTGAAGAGAGAGAATAAGAGAGAGGTATAAGAAGCAAGAGAGAGAGAGAGGAATAAAGATTTGGAGCAAGAGCGAGAGAAGAGTGATGGAGACGGAGAGAGAGAAGAGAAGGAATAGCAGAGGAGAAAGCTGGGCCACCTACAACCACCAGTAATAGTTTGGTTTAAGATCTTGAAAGTGTTCTCAACCCAAGCCTCCTTTATGGCAGCATAGTATGGGGTCCTGTCACCTACCCAGACCAAGCCAAATTGAAACTCCAGCCCAAAAGAAATATATAATCTGTAATTCTGCGGGCATCCTTGCCATGTCCATTCAAGCACCTGCAACACTGCTTGTCAAGCTCAGCTCTAGAGTACTATCATACCGGGTTTACCTACAAAACAGCGGAGCTAATGGAAAGAGTAATGGTGGCGAGAAAAGAGATGATGAGTGAGAGAGAATAATCAATGAACCTCTCATGTTCAGAGATCAGGCTCGAAGTCCAGTAGCTATAGCAGTAGAGAGGCTCCAACCGACCACAGGATAGGTATACAAGCAGGTCACCCTGGTGAATGACGTGGGCTCATCTGAGGTGCAGGGCCTAAGCACTAACTGGTGTTCACCAGAGCTCCTAAAGGTGGAGATGGGTTTTGCTACATGTTAGTACCAGGTCGCGGTCTTCAGGATCGCTCCACCAGGAGGTGAACCAGTGGCGTTCCAGTCGCAAATATAGCAGACAGGGATCAAGCAGAAGCGTAGTCAGTAAACAAGCCAAAGGTTGGTAACAAGTGGTCGGAGGCTGGGATCAAGCAGAAGCGTAGTCGAGGAACAAGCCAAAGGTCAGTAACGAGTGGTAAAGATACAGATGGCAGCAGGAGTGATAAGAGTGAAATATTGGCTGGAGAGAGCACAATAATCTGGCGAACAAGGAGTGCAATGGCATGGCATAAATAGGAAGTTCATGGGAAGAGTAAAGATCCAAAAAGCGATCTGTGAGCGGATGGATTTTCAGAGAAGCAGCATTGCAATGAATGGGTTCATAACACACCCTTTAAATGCTAAAAATCTGAACCCTTTTTCGCAACACGCCATAGTAGTGCATTGGGCATGCCACAATGCAGGTGTGCTGCCTAGTGCCTTGCATTTGCCCAATACTTAGGTCTAAATGAGCCCTAAAGGAAGATGGAGTCCAGCTTTCACATAAAAATGGGTTCTCCTGAGGCCGCTACGACCTGCACTTACCTGCATTTACTCTCAGCGCCTTTCCTGAACTGATAGATCAACCAGCCATCTCATCTAAATACACTTTATTGGGGGGCGTCAGAGACATTGGAGTATTCTGTTCTCTGAAAAGGTGGAGATTGACTGTAACATCATTTCAACACGGATGGTCGCAGGCCATGCAGAGACGCATAACCATGAGCGGCGATCTAAAGCGATTATTTTATCTTTTCTGCAATGCAAATAGTGGTGAGTTTTGGGATCGCTGATTCAGAAAGCCAGGCTCATGTTTAGTAGATGCGTTATATGGCAATCATTTATCAAAGGAAAACTATATTAATGGG